>PVIH01000126.1:114799-393284 GCA_004025045.1 Sigmodon hispidus
AAAAAAAAAAAAAAAAAAAAAAAAAAAAAAAAAAAAAAAAAAAAAAAAAAAAAAAAAAAAAAAAAAAAAAAAAAAAAAAAAAAAAAAAAAAAAAAAAAAAAAAAAAAAAAAAAAAAAAAAAAAAAAGAAAGAAACAAAAAGAAAAGAAAGAAACAAAAAGTCTTCTTAGAAGGAAGATCCAGGCCACAATCATCATGAAATGAAAAACAAGCTGTTGGTAACAAATTTTCAGTTACTTGTAGGAGATGAAGCAAAGCAAAGATAAAGTCTATCCCTGGATGACTTGATGAGGCCGTTTCAGCAGAGGTCTATTTAACAGGCCACATGGAAGTAGATAGAAGGGTCCCAAGAAAGCAGAAAGGACTGAGGAGCACAGAGAGAATGAAGAAACAGGGCTATAGAGAGAAATGAGTCTCCTCAAGCTGTCGGATAAAGCAGCCATACAGAAGGCCATTCTCCAGCAAACTCTAGTAGGGTACAATCCCATAGGAAAACACAGGCAACCTAACGGATGGGACTACCTACAACAATTATCCCTGTTTCACCAAAGGAATAATTTCCATCAGGGTTCCTCATAACACCAGTCCTATATTAGAATTTTGAGCTAAAATCTGTGATGTCTCCTACTAGTGAACATAAAACATCTAGAACAATGTCTCCAAAATCTAGTGGATCTACAGGTGAACAATGCAGTTAAATCCTCCATTATAAATACTCAAAAGGTTGTATTTGTCATCTACAAGTTCACAGTCAACAGAAGAAACATTGATTCAAATATCTTTTTCCTGTTTATTTTTAATTTCTGAAAATACAAACATAATCACCACATTGAATCTTGGTGTTATTCAGCTTACCTTCAATTGTAGTCATTTTTAGATTATAGGTTTAGAGAAATTAACGATGTGAGAATATTAAGAACAAGCAAACATGGACCACTGAATTAGAATACTTGGGCTGCTAAAGGATCAAAGGCTGAGTGTCATTGAGATGCTCAGTCAGTGTGTTGTCCTGTGTGGCAGAGGTGCTGTCTCTGGGAAGTGAGGGGTGAATGATGCCTGTAACTATTCCTAGGAATGGAGACATCAGCCAGAGCCAGGCTTTGGCTGTTCTCAACCATGATCCATCTTTCAAGAGCAGAATGTGCTTCTCGTTTGTGTTGTAATTAGTTCACATCTCTGAGGATTTGGAGCATATGGTTGCCTTAGTCAATGATCAGGGAAGAGGGAGGGAAAGGGCCTCTCACCCACACAGTCACATCCTGAACTCTTGCTGCTTCGTGGGTAGGTTGCTTGGAAACAAGCCCCAGTAACAGCTTGACTAAGCAGTTCTTGCTGCCACAGGTAGCTCTGACCTGCACTCAGATCTGGTGGACGACAGAGGTGGGCATTGCATTTGCCAGGCTGGAGGAAGGCTATGAAAATGCCATGAAGGACTATTACAAGAAACAAGTGGCCCAACTTAAAACCCTTATCACCATGCTAATTGGCCAGCTCTCCAAGGGAGAGAGGCAAAAGATCATGACCATATGCACCATTGATGTGCATGCCCGGGATGTGGTGGCCAAGATGATTGCTCAAAAGGTAAGTGCTGTAGATGCTGGTATATTTTTCTCTTGTAAGGAGAATCTCCATTAGGATTGCTCTAATACAGCCCCTGGGTCATCACATCAGCTGGATGAGGAGTATGGTAGTTCCTGCTGCCTTTCAACACTTCCAGCACAGCAATATAAGGATAACCCTTGATTTATGATTAGTCAGCTCATGGTGCTTTGACTTTATGGTGGTAGAAAAGCAATATATATTTAGCAGAAATTGCACTTTTATTATAGTATGTAATTAATAACATAAGCTATCTAACACAATCATATAAAGGACATTATGTAAAATTGTTTTATCCAACCATAGAGTAATGTAAGTAAGGTAGTTAGGATGTTTAGTAGGATAAGTGAATCACATTCATTTTCCACTTAAAATATTTTCTATCATGGGTTTATTATTGGGATATAGCCCCAGTGCAATCTGGGAAGCATCTGTAATCAGATATGCCTGTGCTTTCTATGTTATGAACAGAATATCTTGAACTCTCAAGCACCAGACAGCATCCAGGCTTCCATGTACCATAAACAAAGGACTCCCTGTCTATAAAACATTGTACCTCACCTACATACCTACCACCTTTCCTTTAGGTTGACAATGCCCAGGCTTTCCTCTGGTTATCACAGCTACGCCATCGTTGGGATGATGAGGCCAAACACTGCTTTGCCAACATCTGTGATGCCCAGTTTCTATATTCCTATGAGTACCTGGGAAATACACCACGCCTAGTGATCACACCTTTGACTGATAGGTAAGTACTTGTACCAGCTACTAATAGCTCTCCTTATTTCCGATAACATTAACCAATGATCTTTCAAGATCAAGGTTGCCATAATTTTCTGCTTGTTCACATAGCTTCACGTGGAGAAGCTTGACTCAGCACAGCAGTTAGAAGGCTGTAAACTGGTCTTCTTCAAACAAGCCCCCCCCTCCCCCGCCTCCAGCAAATTAATGAACTGTAACTTTGCTGAGGAATTACTAAAACAGTGACACACTCCTGAATTCCAACACCAGATTGATTACATCCCACTCGCTTCACCATGACAAAGTGACCTTATGTTTGGTCTTCTGAACTGCAGCATGGGAGGAGTAATTTATACCTCACATGATTTTTTTGCCCTGTGAAGAAGAAAGTAGCCTAATGAAATGTTTGGAGTCTAGAAAGTGCCTCATTGGCTCAAGTGCTTTCATACAAGCCAGTGGACCTGAGTTCAGTCCCAAGTGCTGTGTTTAAAAAGCCACATGTCTTCTCCACTGGCACCTCTATTCATGACCTCTCAGTCTCTAAGAGTATAGAACTGTAAGGAACATATTGGCAGCCAGCACAATGCTTTTGGTATTTCAGGAGGACATATTCTCTATCCTTCATCCCAGTTCATGCATAAATGAGCTCAGGCCACACACTGAGCTGACCACTGGTATTTCTAGAGAACTAAAACATTTCCTACCCTTAAATACTAATTCTAGTAGAAGAACTAAACCCATACAGATAAAAATGTAAATAGTATGAGGAAAAAAAGCACTAGATCTTAGACCCGAGGGTCTAATGCTGTCACCCTTTCATAAAGTTCCTCATGTTGTGGTGACCTCAACTATGAGATTATTTTGCTGCTACCTCATAATTGTAATTCTGTTACTGTCTTGAATCGTACTGTAAATATCTGACATTCAAGATATCTGATATGTGATCTCCTTTAAAGGAGTCATGACCCATGGGGTTGAGAACTGTTGCCTAATACTCAAGTAAGGCTCAAAGCCATTTGCTATGGATTTCCAAGTACAGGACACAGAGTGTACCCGTACTCTGAGCACAGAGGTCCCATCCCAGCAGGAGGAAAGCCATGACTAGAAGGGTGTGCACAGCAACAGAGTGTCTGATCTGGGCCTTTCCATACAGGGGGGATTCCAGTGGGAAACTGCTGGATGGCTGCCAGGGTATCCATCATCAATATAGAAATCTCTCTCTCTCTCTCTCTCTCTCTCTCTTTCTGTCTGTCTGTCTCTCTCTGTGTGTGTGTGTGTGTGTGTGACTCTTACTGGTAAAAGGGGATCTAGCATCTGTCTAGCTTGTCTGGATTTTTTGAGACACTGTTTCCCTTGAATGCACTATGTAGCTCAGATTGGCTATGATTATGTGATAATCCTTCCTCTGATGTGCACCACCACACACAGCATATTCAAAGTAGATCCCCAAAGTGGGAGAACTCTAACTAATCAAGACTGAAAGATTATAAAGCAAAGTCATGGAAATGAGAGACCTTGGAGAAGAACATAGACTCTTGACTTTGGGGAAGGCAGCCAGTCACTGGAGTCAGACTAAAAAGTGTAAAAGATACATTCTGTATCCGAAGGGTAGCCATGAAAATTATACCTTACACAATTTTATCCAATGATAGAGTGAGGAGGAAAAGTAGAGGGCGTGGGGAAATGTCTTGAGATACAGTATTTTAGTTCTCCTGAGATTTCTGTAGTTCTCTGGCCCTTCCTTTATGTGGCCATTAATACAATGTCCTTCTCTGGAAAGAGTATCTCACCTGAGTGGTGTGTGTGTGTGTGTGTGTGTGTGTGTGTGTGTGTGTGTGTCTCCCTGTGTATGTGCATGTGCATACATGGGAAAGTCAGAAGACACCCTTAAATATTATTCCTCAGTAACTTTCTACTTTTACCTATCTGTTGTTTTGGATTTGGGGTGTTTTGTTTTGGACAGGATCTCTTACTAGTCTGGGAACTTGCTGAGTAGGCTAATCCAGTTTAGCAGCCCCAGGAATCCACCTGCCTCTGCTTCTTCAGTGTTAGGGTCACATGTTCATACTACCATACCTGCCATACCTGTATTTTTTCATGTGGATTCTGGGGATTAAACTTGGGTCATCATGCTTGCAAGATAAGTATTTTCCCAACTGAGCCTGCTCACCAGCCCTCTAACTCTTATTTGAAGTGGTAACATATGTCTTACCATCAAATATTCAAATGCATTTCCAAATATCTGCTGAACAGCTTTAAGTGTCTTAAATTGCATATGGAACTGAGAAAGTATGAATACCCAGCATCCTCTATGGATGAAGACCTCTCGGCTTGTTTGTCTTCAGATTTTATACATCCTTCATATTCCTGCCCAGCTTGAAAATTTTCTCACGCCCTGAATCCTTCTCAAGTCATATCCCCTTTTTATTCTCACAACTCCTTTTCTGTGTGACTTCCATTAGGCCACACTCCTGCTCTGTACTGCATTTCAACCAAACTACAAAGTCCTTGGAGGAGATAGTAATCCCTGCCAATCTCCCTGGTCCTCTCTCTTGCCCTGTTCCCAAACCTTCCTTTCTGCTCATCACTAGAGGTTCATATCAACTGTCTCATGCCTGGACTCTCTCCAGGCTTTCCATTCTACCATGGCTCCTCATCCTTCCCTGACCACCATTTCTAAAAGCAGCCTCTCCCATCTGATGTGAGCAGACAGCAGGCAACCCTTAATTAACCCCTTCAGCCCCCTCCTAACTTTATCCATCTTTTGGAATGATCTACTTGTCTTCTTGTTTTCTCTCTGAGATCAGGGACTTACCTTGTGTGTAAAGTCACCAACACTTAGTAGCATTTGGTGAATGAGTGAATGAATGAATGAATGATGGCTAAGAGTAGAAGCTTCCAATCATAAGAACATGCAACACTAAGAAGAAGTTGACTTGGGGTTTTACTTGAACTCAATTATGGCCGGGGCTCCTCAAGTGAGAGATGAAGTTTTTTTCAATGCAAGGTACATGAAGACTGGATTCATCCAAACATCTCTTATAATTGTGATTCTCAGTAAAACATCCATCATTAGAAATAAATCTAGCAGCACATTTCCTTTTATTGTGAATTTTATGGCTTGCCATGGAATATGAGCTATAGTTAGGGAAATTATATCATTTGAAATAATATAATGAAGCCATCACATGTTTGAGAAATTTGATTAATGGCTGTCTCCCATCTAGACTGCATGTCCTATGATTGCCTTGACTTTGGTTTGCCCTGCTGTGCTCTCAGGACTTAGCACTGTGTTCAACTGTAACAGAGTCCTTAAGCCCATGCTGGGAGATTAGTGCCAGGCTCTGGCTTGTGGATACTGCTTCCCCATAGTATCCAGAGTATTTCTTTATTTTCTTTCTGCTGACCCATCAGACATTATCATTCCAAGTCATAAGAAGTATGAGACTCCTATTTTCCTGGATCTTGACATTTGCCTGAAAGTTGAAGAAGATAATTAGTATTTTTGAATTTAGAGGACACTGGTACCCTCATGCCAAATGCCTTCAAGGGAGGGGAGAGCAGAGATTGACAATGAGTTGTTTCTAAAACAAGAATTTATCCCTTCTTCTGTGGTATTTTGCAAATAACAGCTTGAGAGGAGAATTTGATGCAAACATTCATAGATGCAATATAAACCTTGACCTTGTTTTACACATTAGATGCCTTTTTGACAGTGTATGTCATTGAATATTTACATAAGTCCCCTTTTTTATTGACTTCCATTATTATCTTAAGAAACATTTTACCCAGAAGAAATACAATTATTCTCCACATAGGAAGTCACATTTTAGAGAGCATTCAACCTTTACTTGTGTAAAGCATTAGGGCATTTAATTCTCTCCTGCCAGAAGAATTAATCAAACGAACAATTGATCCATACAACCTTTGCAAATTTATTAAAAGCACACCCTTGTACAGTACATTCGACTGATTGTGCCCATGTCTTTGGAATTTCCCACTGCCTGGATGGGAGTTGAATATGTAAGTAGGATAGGTTGCAGTTACAGGACTTAGGTACAGCACTAAATTGAAGAACCAAATGGAGACATTTTTTTGGACAGAACTAAAGCAATTTTTCTAGGTTGTGCCTTAGCCTTGGGTGAGCTCTGCCCATCCCTTCCCAGCCCCTCCCCTCCCTTTCATACACAAATGCCCCTACCTATCTGCCCTGTACTATATTAAGCCATTTTAATCAACTGTTTATCAATTTTGAGCACCTCCTAATTTCTCTGGAAAAAGTGCAAGTAGGTGAGATATAATTGATCTAAGAGTCTTTGAAGGTGGTTTGCTGGACAAGGACAGAGCCAGCAAGTATCTAGAAGTTTTCCTTTCGTGTTTCTATTGTAGGAAATCTGAAATCCTTAGTAATTGAAGAAGAAAATCTAAGTCACTTGGGGGGAATCTGTTACTGTCTACCAAGATTCCTTCTGTATGTGGCTTCTGAAGACAGAAATTGGGATCATATTATGATCTCTTATGAGACTGGGGGATTTCTCATTTTACTTAGCCCAGTGCTGTAGGCAGCTCTATGGACAAGGCAGCCATTGCCATTCTCATCAGAGCAATTGAACCACCTGCAAGAGGCCCCCAGGCTTTGGTCTGTTGGCATTGCATCTTTGCTCCACATCCAGCTATCTGCAGTTCTGCTCCAACTGCAGATGGCCTCTGGGTTGACAGAACATAGATTACGGAAGAGTAACTAAAGTGGGAGACTCCATCTACACAGCTACCAGAAGTAGTCATTCATGATGGGGTAGGACTCTTGAATGGCTAGGCTATGATTCTGTAAATAACACCTCATGCTTTCTTAGTAAGCCCAATAAACACATTGGTTCATCAAATGGGACGTTAGTGACATTGTGTCTGTCCTTGGAAGCTCTTCTGGGGTGTGTAGACATATGTTCACATCTCTTCATGTAAATGTTATGCGATAATTGCATGTATATTCTCTGGGTATTTTTCTAAAACCCTTAGGAGCTGACTCACAGACTGTTTGCAAGTGTCCCATAATGTATGTAACCATAACCATGTTGTAGGATGGGGGCATTTGAGTTATTACTGCTCTTCACTGTTAACAATAAAGCCTCAAGGACTCCTCTGTGAATACTTCCCTAAGGTTCTCTGTGAATTTCCTCTAAGATACTAAGGAAGAAAGTAAACAGAAGGTACAAACATGCACATTATTATCTGTACATGTGTGTGCACACAAATATGTTCGGGTGAGAGTCCGTGGCACACTGAAGAGGGTGCTAGATCTCTTGGAGATGAAATTACAACTGGCTTTTAAGTCATATGACATGACATAGATGTTGAGATCCTAACTCAGGTCCTCTGGAAGAGCAGCAAATTATCTTACTACCTAGCCATTTCTCCAGCCTCCTGTTGGTTTTATTAAAAAATAATGTTATCCTCACTCTCACTAGTTTCTGAAAGTGTCAAGTATAGAGTACATTAAATAGATGTATGTATTGCTTTAATGTCCCTATTTATTTTGCTGCTTACTCTTTGAATTGGGACCTTAATTACTCACAGGCTTCAGTCATATATTTATTGGCAATTGGATTTTCTTCTCCTGAGAGCTGTGCCATCACCATTCTGAATTTTTATAAATTACTCTTAGGTTTAGAAAGCCCCTATCCAAAGACAAACATAATATTTACCTATATATTTTTCTGGATTATTTTATTTTGCTTTTTATTTAAACTCTTTGAGTACTTTGGGGAATGATTTGACTGTTAAGAACACTGAGTCAAAATATTTTTTGTCAAAACATTTTCAAATATGAGTGATAGCAGTCCAAGTTAATCCAACTTTTACTTGGCTCTGAGGTGCAATGAATAGCACATTGGACATCTAGACAAATTAAATCAACCTTTTAACCAAAAAGGAAGTTTTGTACAAATCTGGAAAGTATGTTTAGCTGGGTGGACCATAGATAGCTCTGGGTCTTAAATAGAAACTTCAGGGCTTGAACTCCATGGACATTTCATATTTCATATATTGCATTTGGGCAGTGACAGACATTTGAGCTGTTTCTAACTGGGCCATTATTACATTATGGATATAAAAAATTATACAAGTCATGTGGATGTGTTTTTTTAATATTCTTGGCTGGGAATCTCTTAGGCTTTATGCTCTTTCATACTTGACTATTTGAGAACTTTCTAACTGCTTTCCAAAATGGCAGTACCATTTTACAATCTCACCAGCAATGTGTGAGCATTCCCATTTCTCTGAATCCTTGATGGTGTTCGTCATTGTTGACTTACTTGGTATAGCCATTGTGGTCAGTGTGAAAGGCTATCTACCAACATTAAAGTTTGTATTTTTCAATTGCCTAATGATATCAAGCAGCTTTTATCATTTGCTTTGCACTGTTCAATAATAATAACATCTGTTTGTATTCTTATGAAGTCATGGTGGTTCTGTGATCAGCTATATTACATAAATAGATGCAGACATAACATCAAGATGTCATACATCTTGAATTTTGGTGCAGTTCAATGTATTCATTTACCACCATTTACTGCTTTGGGTATTACTGCCTTTGCTTGGCTTGATGTGTCTTAGTTTTCTTTTCTTTTGTAAATTCTTGTGGGGATTTTTCATATATTTATCTTTCATTTTGCCCACTTAATGACCTGCATTAAAAATTCAAAGTACTTTGGGTTTTATAAATCACTTCTAGCATTTCTTTCTGCACATGGGAACAGAAATCAAAGCAACTCACAGTCATTAGGGCTCCAGTCTAGTCACAGGCGCAGTGACTGCTCCCTAAGCTAGAGAGACTGTGTCAGGGATAGATGGGGCATTAGCGTTACTTCTTCCCATCATTTTTTAGAAAGACACTTCCTAGTTAGTACAAGCAAAGAGAAAGATACGCCCTAGATGGGGAAGGACCTTAGAACCAAGACAGACCCAGAATTGTAGGCATTTGTGATAAACATAAAAGATAGTGCATTGTAAATGTTATAATGCAAAAGCAACCAATTTGTTCTAGATTGAAGTGGTTGTCAGCTTTCTTTTCTTACTGCTATCTCTTATGTTGAGTTTGAGACATGTTAAAATCTCTGGTCCTTATAATGGATCTCTCTCTAGCTACATTTTTCCCAATTCTTTGGGTACAAGTGTTGGAGGTCAGCTTTGCATTTGTCTTTCTGAAGATTGACTTCATCATATCTAGCCAATCATTTTTAATATTTTATTAATAATTGCATATAATTTATTTTGATCGTATAAACCCCCACTTCTCCCAAGCCCACTCCACACCTCCTTAATCCACTCCTCACCTCCATAACCCACTCCCAATCTTGTACCTTCAAAAAATAATTCACTGAATTCATTTTGTGTTGCCCATATACTTATACATATGGGCATAGACATCATTTTTAATTGCTAAAATTGTTTAGAAATTTAGTCCTGGTTAAATTCAATGAATAACTTAAATAATTGTGTGTGGTGGTGGTTGTGTACATGTGTGTAATGGTATAAGGGTATGTAGTTTGTGTGCGTGTGTGTGTATGTGCATGTGCATGCTCATGCACACACATTTGTGGTATATGTGTGTTTGGTGTGTAGGTCCACATGCCATTTGGATGCACACTGCCTTATTTTTGTGAGAGGCTCTTGCTTACTGAATGAAGTTGGAACTCACCATTTCAGCCATATTGGCTAGCCAGTGAGTTTCTGGGATCCTCTGTTTCCAGCTCTACCCCAATACACATATATCTGCACATACTACATGCTTCTGGGATTAAACGAATGTGTCACTAATACCCAGATCTTACATAGATACTGAGGATTTGAACATGGGTTGTCATGCTTGGTCACTATAAGCATTTTACCCAGTGAGTCATATCCCCAGCCCCATCAGAAATAATTTTAAAGCTGACTTTATTCTATTATCATTACTGAAGATAGTAACCTGAATATTAGCTTGAATGATTACTTGTTGACTCAGGAATTCATTTATGTGCTTCTTAAGGAATTATTGAAATGTTATATGTATGCACCTGGGTCTGTGCTGGATTCTAAAGGTAAAATAGTGAATAAGAAAGTTGAGCTTCCTAACTCTTAAAAGCCTATGTGTGAGAGATCTGTGTGATATATGTGATGGGAATTAGGGTGAAGTATAGCAGGATAGGAACTCAGCTGAGCATCTCTTCTTACTCATCCCAGTCCTGAGACTGGGAATGCTTAGCCCCATATACATAAACTAATACATAAACTAATGTCAATTCCTGACCAGGAGTTACTACCAATTAGCTGGACAGATGGGAAAGGGTTGTCTAGGTAGGCTTAGCTGAGTTGCCTGTGTAGAGAGAAGGAAGGGCCAACACAGTCTCAGAGGAGACTTTCTAAAGCAAGTGTTGTTCTATATAGCTTGTTGTTAGTGTGCTTGGGAGGGGCAAGGAACATCAAAGGATTGAGAAAGGAAGCTAGAGGAGAAGGCATGGTTAATGTCAAGAGAGGCAGCAAGGCCACAATGCCCTACAGAGAAGCAGTCATGATCAGGTTGTTATCTGGGAAAAGACAGGGCAGGTGAGGTGTCCTGGGTTTTTTTTTCTTCATAGATGCTAAATGTCAGGCCCACCTAGCCTTGAACTTCTACCTCCCTGACACCAGCAGAGCCATCTGTGGCATAGATAATGCCATTGCCCTCCTTTGTTTGGCAGGTGCTACATCACTCTCACTCAGTCTCTGCACTTGACCATGAGTGGTGCTCCATCGGGACCTGCAGGCACAGGCAAGACAGAGACCACCAAGGACCTGGGCCGAGCACTGGGCATCATGGTCTACGTGTTTAACTGCTCAGAGCAGATGGACTACAAGGTACAAGTTCACTCTGCTTCTGGAGAGACTGGGGTCTGGGTGGTAGCTGAGGTCTGGTACATGGTTTATTTATTCTCTGTTGGCCCCACTCCCCCATGAGATGCAGAGTCCTGACAGGAGGTTTCCCCTTACTCTTTCACAGTAGACATAAGGATGCTCTAACCCTGTTGGCTGCCTCCTGTCAGTCAACCTGTTATGTTACCCAGGGGCACAGTCCCATACATTCTGAGTCTACCAGTGAACAAATGGATTATTTGACGCCTTTCTTCTATCATGTGCAAAAAAAAAAAAAAAAAAAAAAAAAAAAAAAAAAAAAAAAAAAAAAAAAAAAAAAAAAAAAAAAAAAAAAAAAAAAAAAAAAAAAAAAAAAAAAAAAACCTTCAAAGTCCTAAATGGATCAGAAAGGGCAGAAAGGCTCATGAGAAGCTGTGATGGGGACATTTGTCTCCAGGTAACAGCTTTATTTGAGCTCCTTTATACAGGGGCATTGCCCTAGGAGAGTATATACGGACATAGGAGACTTCTGTATATAGGCAGGAGATGCCTTACAGACAGGTAGTGCAAAGCCCATGCACTTCATCCCAAAACCCAGCACTTTTCAAACAACCATTACGCTCCAGGTTGTGTCTTGGAAAAAGCCAGAAAAAACAAAGGCCCATGAGGTCACTTCTAGCTACAGACACTCTACTCACAAATGAATAAAAGCTCATTTTAAAGATGTGTAATAACAACTTTCCCTGCTACCTCCATACTGGCGTTTTCTCATAGTATATGTGTTTAATAAGATGCCTTAGGTTTCTCTTGTAAGGAGAATAAACAGATAACGTGAAAGTTTTAGAGTAGGGGAAAAAAGGTTACATAAAAGCAGATCAAATAAAATTTCATGTTGAAAAATGCATTTAATGTAGAAATAACTTTCTAGATTGTCGATCCTGAACTATGACTCTTGAGTTGACACTCATTTTCTAGAGCTGGAATGGTTTGTTTAGTTCAAACCTTTCTGTATAAAAGCTAGAGTTCAGTGAAGCCATGTCTTCTTACAGCTAACAAATAGAAGGATCATCCAGGCCTGAATCTAGTCTTTCTCTGAGCCATCAGTTCTAAATTTGAGTGCAGCCATTTTTACTGATTTTACAGGGTTTCCTGTCAAGGATAGAAGACTAATTTTTTTCCTCTTTAAAGAAATAAACTCAGTCTTAAGGATTATTTTGAGCTTCTAGATTCTTCGATAGGTTCTTTTTAATTTTTCTGTAGTTAATTATTGGCAGCATTGCTGAAGTAAGTTAAGTTTCCCTGGTGGACATTTTGGAAGACATGGTCATTGGGATGCAGAAGGCATGTGTTTTTGTGGCAGAAAGTCAGCAGATTTCTTCAAAGTCAAACCATGCACAGCAAATGGAAGAGACAGTTGACTCCAAGGCCAGTGATAAATGTCATTTATCACAATTCTTTCAAAGTTAAAAAGTTGTCCCTAACCCCACATATTTCTTTGAAAGTACACTGTACACATTCATCTGTCCTTGGCTTACCTGGGCTTTAAGTAAAAGTTTCAGTCTTCGAGTCCAGGCGAGATACAGACTAAAGCAATATCAATAGAAGGAGTTTAATAACAGGAGGGAGGGAAGGAAGGAGGGAGGGAGGGGGAGGGGGAAGGAGAGAAGGGGAAGGAAGGGAGGAGCAAGAGGATCATTGCAAAGCACTTAGCAGAGGACTGTGTAGAGGACTGGAGATTACCTCTGAAGATGAACTGTGACAGGCTGGGATATTCTGTTTAGGAATCGCCTCAGCCAGGAGTCAGTATATGTTGCTCCTGTGAGTTTTAAGAAATTTTCTTCAGGACTGGGGCATTTTTTTTAAAAGTGGTTTGGGAAACAACCCAAATGTCTTTACCAGTGCCTAGGAATATTCAAGACTCCTATTTAGACTCAAGACTATTGGAAAAACCTGCAGCCAGGTAAGCCAAGAGTAGTCAAGGTACTATGATTTTCAGTGAGGACACAGAAGGAAATTGAGAGGGCCCTGGGGGCCCCTATGGATATAGATGATTAGACAGTAAAACAGTTAGATTAATAATTAAAATTTATATATACATAGATTAAGTATAGCTCAGTCTATCTGGAGGAGCAAGATGTTTATGTAATAATTAATAAAACTAATTTTTGCTGAAATTCCACAATTCTGGGCACGAATGAGTAACCTACAAACTCTAGGCACAGGAATATTCCAGAACAGAAGGACAGACACAGTGGTTACTAGAGAGAAAACACATTGAGGCCCAGGGATGTCTGATCTGGGATGTGGCACTTTAGCACAGCCTGGTTCATAGCCTGGCTTTGAAGCCAGGACCTAGTCTAAGCAGCCAGCATCCCTACTCCAGTCCTCATCAGCTTCCCCCCTGAGCTTTTCTCCTAGGGTCTGTCTGGGGTGAGGAGAGAAAGGACCAAGAGCAGGCATAGCTGTCACACATTTTAAGGTGTCTGCTGTGACATTAACAATAATAGATTTCGTTTGCATTTCTCCAGAGCAGAGACCTGAACCAAGCATAGCACGGTGAACCAGGTAGCTTTAGGGAGCATGAGAGATGTAAGGAGGTTGATGGGGAAAATGTACAGATGTCAGGGGCCATAGGTTCTTTGAGTGGTGGCTACAGAAAGACCTGCAGGCTTTAGAATAGTCAGGAAGTATAAGCATGAAAGGAGGCTGTTGCTACAAGTCATATTGTTAGTTTCTCGTGTGAGAAGAGATACACACTACCAAAGCTACACAAGGGTTTATTTAAGAGAGTTTCCAGGCGGGTACAGAAACAAAAGCAGGACAGAAGGAGATAAGAAGAGAGAGACCAAAACGTGAGCATCTCTTTTAAAAGAAGGGGTGTGTACGGGTTTACGTAGTCACATTTCGGGCGTGCCTCCGTAAGAGGTGCATCTCACCTGAGCCATGTTGGCTTGGCTCAGCCACGTGAAGTACCAGGAATCCTTACACATATGAGCAGGCAGCTGGGAGTTGGAGGGGGGGGCAAGAGAGAACTTTGCAATATTTTGATTGGACAGAGAAAAACCCAAGTGCCAGGACAGTGAAAGGAGGAAAGAAATAAGAGGCTCAAAGGAAGCAAAGCCAAATGATGATCTAAGAAACACGGGGAAGTTGCCGGGTTGATGAAGCAAAGAGGCATTGGAGGGGAGGGCTAGGTCTGTAGGCAGTGTTCCCACACACTTCTGTCCCAGGAATTCCATTCGGGTCAAAGCGCACTCTGTTCTATGACCCCAGGTGCAGGGCCTTGGTGCTCCTAGGGCTCCAGAAAAATGTGGGAGAAAGGAAAAATGAGAAGTCTATAAAGCTAGCCAGTATCTCTCGATAGCCAGTTAGCACTGAGGGATCCTATAGGTCTTGCCAGGGATGGGATTTGACAAGTTGAATTCATCAACATCAGAATAAAGCCACAGAACTTATTAGAATGCTGTAGTAGAGCTGAAATGGGTAAAACAGCAAAGAGAAACTGTGTGCACAGAGTCGTTTAAGAGTTGCTTTTGTGTGCAAGGTTTGCACATGGACTGTCAGGCAAGGTTTCAATGACACTGTGTCCTGGAATAATTGTAGTTGGGATTTATCGTAGTTAGCAACAGTCTGGCCCTAAGGCAATGACAGTCTTGCCCCAGTCAGAAATGGCTCAGCACAACCACCTGTCCTAAGCTGGCACCCACATTCTGTAGGCAGGACTCATTAAGATGAGCTCCTTCTGATGAGATAATGGTCGGCTTTGGAGGCAGAAGTGACCTTGCAAGCCCAGCTCTCTCAGAGGCAAAAACAGCTTTGTGTGAGGCTGGCTCAGCACAGGCATTTATTGCCGAATGGCATTCACACTTCATATTACAGCAGCAATACATTCCCCTTGACCTCAGTACAGAGGCCATTGCAGAAACACCCAATGGCTTTGAAGCAGAGAACATTTAGAACAATTTCTGAACCTCGGCGGGCTCAGCCTCCTGTAAAAGGCATGATTGTTTCTCAAGACTTCTGATTCTCTCAGCTTCTAAAGTGTCACGCTTCCACTTCTCATACCCCTCACTTCCTGGCCGCCATATATCATTCCTTTTCTGGAATGTTCATTTCAATATGTATTCTGGTGACTCCACATCTCTTTCCATATTCACCCACATCTTAGTCCTGGCTCAAATTACACACGGGTTAGTCATCCCAAATTAGTCATCAACATGGATTCCCCCTTAGCATTCTTCACTTTCAGTCTTTTGCCATGCCCTGTCTTTATTCCAGTCCAGAAGCTTGGCCTGGTAGCCCTGTGTAGCCAACAACACCAAGATATGTGTACAATGAGCAAGTGGAGCAATGTGGGTTCTTCTGCTGGTCCTCAGGGAATAATGGGGCTGGGGCAAGTATCTTCTTTACAGGAATTCCTTTTAAGGTTTTATGTATTGTCTACAGTTCAGAAAAGGGATACTTTAAAAGCTTTCAAACCACTGTTAGGCATAACATTTACATCCTATTACAAACTTAGGGTTTGTGAGATGCTTAATTGGTTGATGAAGACACATACATACCAATGTGCACACATACATACATTAGAAGGATTATGTATGGGTGGGTGGGTGGAAAGATGATAGATAGATAGATAGACAGACAGACAATCTCAACTTATAGGGATATTTTAGAATAAAACCCAAGAGTCTAGAATCACCTTACCCTCTCACCCTCCTAGAGACATCCATTCCTAAAGCTGCTGCATCATCCTCATTCAGACTACAGTGTAACTCTCTTCCCATTTGGTATGTGTGGTGTTGTTCACTGTCCTTTTTTTCCTCACAAGAGTGTTAGCCTGGGAAAGGCTTTTCTTTTATATCCTGTGTACTATTGATTCCCCATGTTCCAGAACATTCTCTGGCAGGATAGTACCTGTTACATTAGTACTTGTTGAATGAATAGATGGAAAGAAAGACATGTGTTTTTTTGCATTATTTTATTAATAGTTTACTTTGTAGAGCATTTCCAAATTTGGAGAATAATTAGTACATAGCACACTCATATACTCTCCCTTCTACACACATTATTCCCCCATTATTAAATTATAGGTGTTCTGGGTAGTTTTAGGTCAACTTAACAATGATAAAGTCATCAGAGAGGAATGGGACTCAACTGAGAAAACACCTCCATAGGATCAGGGTATAGGCAAACCCATGGGCATTTTCTCAATTAGGAATTGATGTAGGAGAGCCTGGCCCACTGTAGGTGTGGCCACCCCTGGGATGGTGGTCCTGGCTGCTATAAGAAAGCACGCTGTGCAGGCCATGAGAGCAAGCTCTCAGTAAGCAATACTCCTCCATGGCCTTTGCATCATCAGCTCCTGTCTCCAGATTTCTGCCCTGCTTGAGTTTCTGCCCTGACTTCCTTCAATGATAAACAGTGATGTGGAAATATAAGCCAAATAAATGCTTTCCTCTCCAATTTGCTGTTGGTCATGGTGTTTCAACAATAGTAAGTGTAACTAAGATACTAGGTTAGTGTAGCATATACACTAGTGCCAATATGCTGTTCTAAGCTAAAATCTAAGACTATGTTGGGATTCACTGTTTGGAAGAATGGTTGAATGTATAGTTCTACAGGCTTAGGAAAGCATACAATGTCATCTGCCCAATGTCACAGTACCACATGCAGTGGTCTGCTCACCATGGCATTGCCTCTGCTCCTGGCAGCGTTCTCCTTTGATCACCTTTTCCACACAAGTTTGAGCATTCTGGGGTTTAATATGATGTGAGATGAATTTCCCCTCCCTCTTTAAACTCTGTCCTACATCCAACCTTGCCTAGGTAGATGTCTGACTGATTCTGACAAAATGTTGCCTTAATCACCATCTCTCATGCAAATCTCTAAAGACTCTTGGTAATAATTCAAGGCTTTCTGTTACTAAGACTTTCTTTAGTAATCAATTTTCCATCCCAAAAGGTACCTTTACTTTTCTCTGGGCACATCGTTATTTTGCCCATTTTTCATCCTCCTGGATAGCCTCCCCGTCTCCTTGTCAAACAGCCATGTGCTGCAGAGTGTATTCTGAAGCACCCTGTTCTGGGAGCTAGGTACTCAGGCTTCTGACTGCCTCTTTTTGTTTTCTCACTATGCCCATTTTGTTGGAGTATGTTCTGAGACAAAACAGAAGTTACCTGAGGACACTGGAATCTCAGCCATGCAACCAATTAATCTTGTTGCAGACATTAAAGTGTGTATATGCATATGTGTATGCATGTATGTGCATGTGTGTGTGAAGAAAAATGGACGGAGAGAGAGGGAATAATAGAAAGAAACACACAGAGAGGTGCTCCTTCATACATTAGGCTAATACATGGTCTACTAACCACCTACCCTCATAGCCCAATAGTATATATTTATTATTTGGCTAAGGTAGGTTATGGAATGTAGTGTTTCCCCAGCTTTGTTGACAACAAAATCTTTTTCTCAAAGAACACCTGATGTTCCACAAACTCCATCTTGCAATGTGCTATTGATCATCCATTTCTTCTTCACTGATCACACTGGAACTCTCTGGACCATTGCTCTCTGGTCTCTGTACAGTGTCATCTGCGGCATTCACCA
This sequence comes from Sigmodon hispidus, assembly GCA_004025045.1. Taxonomy (NCBI): domain Eukaryota; kingdom Metazoa; phylum Chordata; class Mammalia; order Rodentia; family Cricetidae; genus Sigmodon; species Sigmodon hispidus. The sequence continues at coordinate 132,613 of PVIH01000126.1, forward strand.
GAACCGATACTTCCTCTCTTTTATTTGTATGCCTTATTGCCAACACCTTCCTAAAACTTTTTGGATGGGGTATCTAGGCACTGTATCTAGGATGGGGTCTTAGGCACACAACTAATCTTTTTAAAATAATAACTACCAGGTCAAGGACATCATCACAAGAAAACCCACAGAATCAACTAACATGAGCTCATAGAAGTTCACAGAGACCGAACCAGGGCCCTCTGCATATATGTTACAGTTGTGTAGCTTCTTCCCACAAGAATGTGGGACTCCTCCCAGTGGGAACAGGGGCTGTCTGTGACTCTGTTGGCTGCTTTAGGGTCCCTTTTCTCCCGCCAGGTTGTCATGTCCAGCCTTAATAGGAGAGGCCTAGTGTTACTGCAGCTTCATACATCATGGCTGGTTGATATTTATGAGAGGCCCACCCTTTTTTGAAGAGAAATGGAGGAGGAGGAGGAGGAGGAGGAGGAGGAGGAGGAAGAGGGGAGGAGGGAAGAATTGGGACGGGAGGACTGAGGTGAAACTGTAGTTGGGAGGTTAAAAACAACAATGACAGATAAATGGATAGATGACAGACAGACAGACGGACAGATAGGTGGGTAGGTAGGTAGATAGGTAGGTAGAATAACCCCGAATAAATGTCAAGACTCCCACAAATCTATCACTCCAGCATTTTAGGGGCACCGCCTAGCCAATGACTCCCAGTACCTGCTCCTTACCACTGATGCATAGCTCACTGGCTTTCCTTTAATGCCAGAGTTTCTTTTCATTTAAAGATAGAAATACATTCTTCCCTTTGAATGTCTTTTCTCGCTCTCTTTTGGCAAGATTTGCCTACAGTTTGTTTCTGTGACTTTTGTCAGGTTCCTGATATTTCCAGCTTCACATCATCTGGGAAACCTGAGTGGCTGAGCATGGATTGAAGACACAGGCATTAGCTTCCCATTAGGCTATGCCACAGCCTGTTTGTCTATGTGGTGGAAGAAAAGCTATCTTTTATTCATTTTCTGGGACTTTGAAAGCTACAGAATGCTCAGAAAGAAACTCTGATGGCGTCTTAAAGGGAGTTTTTTACTACAGCATCTTGAAAAGCTTGTTTGGTTTCATGACATGCGTTGTCACCCATCACCTTTAAAAACTTAATTGTTCTTGAAATTATAATGCAAGTTTCAGGAGAGCCGATGTGTCTATAATAGAGAAGCTGGAAAGTGACTGTGGACATGTCTCTAAGATGGTATCATCCTTTCATCCTGTGTTTTCTTCCAGTCCTGTGGCAACATCTACAAAGGCCTGGCTCAGACTGGCGCCTGGGGCTGTTTTGACGAATTTAACCGAATCTCTGTGGAGGTCTTGTCAGTGGTGGCTGTACAGGTATGGGTCAGAAGGTTGTGGGAACCTTGCAGATTTCATGGCTGGTCCTATAGAAGTCTTCAGCCTACTGTGTTCATTTCTCAGCATAATTTCCCCTTTTACTCCCCATCCCATCTCCCTTTCTTCATCCTTACAATAAGCATCACTCTATAACTCACCAAACAAAATCCTATTCTAACTAAGAGAGTCTCTCTGTGTGTAAAACAGGGACATAAATTATTTATCCTACCTGCTTTGTATAGACACACAAAGGATCAACCAAGGAGGTGGATCCCAGCTGCTTGGAAACATCATGCATATTGACTGTAAACCAGAGTTCCAGCTTCAGCTCTTATGTTTGCTTCAGAAGTCTAGAAGCAAGTTGGTCCACATCTCTCAGCCTAATCCTCTCATTTATGTATAAGGCTGTGAAGTCACTGGGCTTGAGTTAGTGGAGGTGCCCACTGGAAAAAGACACAATTCCTGACTTCAAAGATGTCTGGAGTTTTTGAGTCAGATGTGAACACTTTTAGTGTTCTAGAAGTGATCTGAATATCCATACTATGGAGTAAAAATTTGAAAAGTATTAGCATAAAGCCAATCCCTAAATGCTGGCTGGAGAGGGTTTGAATTGGGGTCAGGGACAGAAAGGAGAAGAGAAAAAGGAAAAGCAGGGGTGAATTCCTTTGCCTAAGTCTCTTGTACCAGACACTCTTCACTTACCACCCCTCATCCTCCTCATCCTCCCATGGCTCTTCTGGTATAACTAATACTTTATGTGAAGAAAATATAGCAAAGAAGAAAAGAAATTAGCCCAATGCACAGTGTTACAATGTCACAAGGGGAGGACTTAAACCCTGTTCCTCCATCTAGACCATCAATGTACACATGAACAGTTATAGAAGTAAGCTCAAAGCAAATGAAATATGGATATAAATGCCTTCTGGTGCAGATGACAAGGAGCCTTGAGGATTCCAAAGAAGAGACAGAGAGCAGCTTTAAAGAGCTGGATAAAGGAAAGATTCCTGCCTGAGATCAAGGCAGAGGGCTTTCCCAGGTATCCTCAGTACCTGTGCACCTCCTTATCTCCTTACAAAGGCCCTTTACCTGTGTCCCTCCCTATAAGCTGAGCATCCTCATTTTCCACCAAGGAGTGACTGGTTGCAATGACCCTCTTCCACACTGCTTCTCCAGGGCAAACACTGCATGCATCGAGGTGATTAGACAAAGCTGTGCCTAGTGCTCCGAGTTTGTGCCCACACCCCATACAGTCAAACACAGTGGAAGTCTCCTTTCTGTTGGTTTATTTCCAAAACATTATACAAATAGAATTTAAGGGAAAAACAGATGAAGGAAGAGAAGGGAAGGGGAAAAGAGAGGAAAAGAAGAGAATGGGAGGAAACACAATGGCAGGGATGGGGAAAGAGGATGGAAGGAAGGGAGAATGATGGGAGCCTATCAGAGCGTTGCTGGTCTGTAAATCTGTGGACTTCTTTTGGCCTCAAAAAGGGATATGGAAAACATTCAACTGGGCCAAGTTTTTTTTTTTCTTTTTTTCCTTTTTTTCTTTCTTTTGCTTTGGCAAGAGCAAGAAATAGAGGGAGGGTTGGTACAGCAGCGGTGGGATGGAACATCATGCAGGTCAACCATGTGGGAGAAACTGGCCAAGGCAGCATTGTACTCTTCTGTGGACTATGTGCCCTGGCAGGAGCCAGCCTCTGTCTACATAACCTCCAGCTGTCACCCTCTCATCCAGCATGCTGTCCCTGTCACTGGAGACTAAATGTGGAGCTTTGAGAGCCAAAGGATCTGCAGGGCTAGAAAGTAGTAGACCCCATATCAGCTGTTATTTTATAACATCCCACCCCTGAGCTTTAATTGCAACTGGGAGCCAGGGGCCATCAGGGGGCTCTCGGGGGTACTTCCCTTGCCTGCTCCATAGTGGTCAGTCCTTTAGCTCTTCTGGCTGATGAAGGCTGTTCCACATGTTAACCCTTGTCCCAACTGTCCTTTAGCAAAGTTTCCCTAAGTAAGGTGCAGGTTCCCCTTCCTTATACTTGCTCTTCTCTGTAGGAATTAGTTATGGTGAGGGGAGTGAGGCCCACACAGCAATTTAAACACTCCCTTGTGCTGACATCATGATCTGCCTTGGCTTGGTGAGTTATTATGCAATTCTGTGTTCTCACACTGGCATCACCTGATAGGGCCTCTGGAGAAAGTATTTCCATCAAGAAACTAGAACTGGGGATGTGGGCTAATGGTAGATTGCTTTCCTAACAGGTTTAATCCCCTTGACTGTTCCTCCCCAAACCTACATTCATAGCACTGGCTCATTCTATGGATGAGTTTCTCTGGAAAGTCAATAGTTAAACAGTTATCAACATATCTCTACCTTGAGAGATGGGAGTCTGGTGTTACCTAAACTGAAACAGAATATTTATACTTTCACAGGAAATTGTACTGGTCTTTTCCCATGATTATAAAGAAACACCTGAAGTGCAACAGCATATAAAGAAAATGGTTTGGGGCTCATATTCCTAGACTTTCAAAGATACACATTTGACAATGACTTTTTGCTGTCAAACCACAGGCTTCGATCTTGAGCCCTACCCAATGGCCTTGTACAAACATAGCCATCGCCCAAAAGTTGAATCTCTAGACACAATAGCTGGATCCAGATCTCACCCTCTCAGTGCCATATAATGAGAATTTAATTCAGTATATGAACCCATAGAGACAAACTGAAACCATGTCCACACCACAGCAGAAACTGCACGTGTCCTTCTGGCTGTTTCCACACTTTGTGTGGTCACATCATAACCTGGAACCAGGAACAGTGACATAGAATCTCTTTGTGAACTGTAGGGATGGGTCCCTTCCTGAGTCTCTGGTGAAGGGTAAACACTTCTCATGACTGGCTCCGATAGTCTGGGGAGAAGCTGTCCTTTTCCGACAGTGCCCGCTGGAAATGTCTCCATTTCCTTCCATTGCACCATGTACTTGGAGCCTCTCTTCCTAGTTACCCATGGCACCATCTGTCTTTTCATCTCCTTGCCCACCATCCTATTATTTACACTTACTTGAATGTCTTCTTCTCATGTCTACATTTGTGATTTCTGTGCCCTCTCCTTTGGCTGTCTGCCAGTATTTAGAGGACATCTCTTGTTCTCACCAGCCAGGTATTTCTGTTCCTGATTCCTCTGAAGCCCAGAACCACTCATTCTGTATAATTCCATTGATGGGTGTCTCAGGGAGATAAATAGTTCTAGGGGCTTGCTAGAGGCTCTCTTTGTTTGAGTTCCAAGGCATTTTTTTTTTCTCAGCATGCCCTATAGAGAGTTTACTGAGTTAATCACAGCTCTTTCATTACAATAATATTTTTGCAATGATTTGATGTCTAAACATTTAAATCAAAGACCTATAGTTCCTAGGTGCACAAATGTTGAGACAATAATACTGGTGATGGCCATGGTAATAATGAGGATGGTGGTGGTAACTGATGATAATTCAATGATAGTATTAGTGATGCTGATGGTGGTGGCATTTGTGGTGGTAGTAATGAAGATAATGATGAACTTGGTAATGATCTGGGGGGTAATATCAGTGTTGATGCTGTTGATAATGAAAGTGATGATGATGGTTGATGATGATAGTGGTATCTATGATGAAGATTAGCACAGCACTGGTGATGATAATGATAATGGTAGTGGCGATGATGTCTTAGTGGAAGTACTTCTAGCAATAAGGTAAATGATTGTAATGGTGGAAATAATAATGAAAGTGGTGGAGTTTATGGTGGTGGGAAAGTGAGGAGGAGGATGGTGGAGGTGATGATGATTGTTATTATAGTAGTTGTTGTTGAATGACTTCAACAATGATGTTGAAGGTAATGGTAACAATTATGATGGTGATGGTGGTAATTGTGGGGGCATGATGGTTACAATGGTAGCCATGATGAGGGTGGTATAGTGATAATGATTACTATGGCAATGATGACAGAGGTGATAATTAAAAGGGCATGTGATTACAATGATGGTGATGATGATGAGGGTGGTGGTGATGATGACTATGGTAATGGTGATGATGATGATGAGGGCATAATGATTACAATGGTAGAGATGATGAGGGTGGTGGTGATGATGAGGGCATAATGATTACAATGGTAGTGATGATGATGAGGGTGGTGGTGATGATGACTATGGTAATGGTGATGATGATGATGAGGGCATAATGATTACAATGGTAGAGATGATGATGAGGGTGGTGGTGATGATGACTATGGTAATGGTGATGATGATGAGGGCATAATGATTATAATTGTAGTGATGATGAAGGTAGTAGGTTGTAGTAGTAAGGATAATTGCTATTCTTACCATTTTAACATGACAGGAAATAGTTGGAAATAGATGGTATGACACATGAGCCATGGGTAAGGTTCATACCTGCCTTGCACAGGTCAGAACTACCTTCAACCTCACTTATCCTCAGCTGAGCCCTCCCTAGGTTATTTTACCAATTCTAACCATTTCCTTTTTCTAGAGGGTGCTCATCAGCTGTTGTCCACTTCTTGGGAGTCAGAAAATAGAATAACCTTATTTGGAAAGGTCAAAACAGGGCTTCTCTTCTTTTGTTCCTAGAATTGAGTCATATAAGTTCAACTTGGAATTCTCTTATACTGCCACATTTTATAGGATATACGCATAAAAGACAGTCAGGAAGAAGTGATCGGACAGCAGTTCAAGCAGAATTGGAGCTGGTAACATTTAAAATCATATAAGCATCCAAGGAGAAAATTGTGCTTAATTATTCACACAGTAATCCTGGCTGGCATATTGGTTTGGAAGCTGCACCAGCTGCCGACAGTTCTCTGCCGCCCTCCCCCTCCCCTCCCCTCAACACCCTTCTGTGCTTCTCATCCCAGGAACTCCCGTAGAAATGATTATTCTCCAGTGTTTACATTGCTGGATATTTTCATGTCTCTGTCAGGTTGGTCAAACAGAATTGCATACCCATTTGGGAAAATCCTCAGTGTGGCAATTGCAAGAGAAATTACTAGCTATTTTTAAGAAGCATTAAACTACTTAATGCTTTTCAAAATCTCCTCATTGCTGTCTCCGTCAGCTCTTTAGACCTTGGATTATTTGAGCCTTGGGAAACATCCCACCAATATAACAACTATCCCCTTGAACCTATAGCTCCTACCCTCCTACCATAGTCTTTGATGTCCCCACTACTTGTGATACAGTCATTGACGGGCTGGGTGGAAGCAAGAAACAGCTGATCAGCAGATTCAAACCAGCCATGGCAGTAAACACTTACATCCCAGCTAAAACTGTGAGTTCTAGGCCAGCCTAAACTACATAGTGAGACCTTGTCCCAAACAAATAATTAAAATCAGAAGATGTATTAGCAAGGGACTTAGAGCATGGTTCCAAGGACTCCAGGAAAGGAACAAATGCTCCAGTCTCAGAGCCAAGAGAATGTCCCAAGTTGCACCCTTTGTACAGAAGCTGACTATAAAAGAACACAGAACTATAATAAAATGTACAAAGTGGTGATTGGGTTGTACTTCCTGAAGGCTACAGGTTCCAGCCTGCCATTATTGTAGAATCCAGACAGGCTTTTAGTGATACATGGAATCTGGGCAAAGGAGTCATAAAAGAATGACCAGAGGAGTAGGCCATATCTCTAGATGAAGGAGTAAAGGGGTGAGGAGAGAAACAGAACATTCCCACAGACTGGGTTAGCCTGTGACCTTCGTAAGTTGTATCACCAGAAAAGATAGGACAGTGTTTATATGTCATCCACTATGAAGATTCAAGGCCTGAATCTTCTTCTCTCCATGCTTCCAGAATGTCTATAGATGTCAAATACACCCATGGGGAGTGGCTGAAAATGATCCCAGCTGAGAACCATAACATCTTCACACCTTTATGTTTTTGTATCTTTAATGGATAATAGGAACTTCTTGTTTTATAGGAAATGTTTTTAATGCATAATGAACATTATTTTTCAGAGTAAAACAAATGACATATGCATAAATACAAATAAACCTTGCAGAGCTATCACCTAAGTGACACTATGGCATCCTAATACTTACTCATTGTGGTAGTCATATAATAGCCAAACTGCCTAGCAAGTTCTCAGAATATATAGGGATGTATTATCAGTTAACTGGTGTCAGACAGAGTTTGATGAAGTTATGCTTGGCCAACATCATGCCCCTTCTGGGTGAATTGAATAAACATATGTGCTTTGTTTCCAGCTTTTTTTGGTTTTAAGATTTGACCTGCCCCACTTGGCAAATGTTTACTTTCACCCACCCTCTTTCCTGTTATCTTAATATTTAGAGCCAATTTTAGATTCATAGAAAAGTTTCAAAATCAGCATAGTTTCTATTTGCCTCTTAGCTTGCCCTGATGCTAACTTACAAACAATGGTTTCCTAACCACATACTGCCTCACTTGCACCTCTGTAAAATTAGGGTCACCCATCTCAGTCTCCAGAGAACTGTGGGTAGCTTTCTGTAGAATGTTCTGAACAGTGCTTGGTACTGATCAAGTGTTTCAAAAAGTTTTAGATTTTTTATTATTATTATTGTTCCTGATGGCTTTAAAATCTCCAGAAGTGATACAACTTTTGAGATGTATATGCAGAGTTGACTTGGCGGCCTCTACCAGGCAAGGCTTGCATTTAATCCTCACCTTTCCTGTGCACCTGTATTTCTCTTTGGCATCTCCAACCCTCTGCTCTTTAGCAGTGAGGGAGTCATGTCCTGTTGGGCACAAAGCAGGCTAAGAAAAACACCTGACAGCATAGAGGCTCTAGCATCACCCACATCCCCCAGCCTGCTAGTTATATCCCTCAAGAGCCCCTACAGAATTTTACACAAAAGCACAGATGCCTCCAATCAAAAGTACGTCATAAATTCCTGCTGAGTGTGGGCTTTCTGGGCTTCAGAGTGCTGAGTCAGAACAAACAGCAGGAGGGTCCTAGGCTCTAGCTTTGGCCTTTGCCCAAAGGGAACACAGCATCTTGTAAATGCTAATTAAACTTGCCTCCCTGTCTCTCGCCAAGGAAGTGCTCTGTATATTTTACAGATTTAAGGACTGAGAAGGAAGCAAACAGCTTCCACATGCCACCTAACTCTTGCAGATAGTGAGGGTAGCAAGGCTGAGCAGGACTGGACTGTGAGCCTGGCATGAAGCAGCAGAGTTCTGCCTGGGTGGCCAGCATGCTGGGTGCTGGAAGCTGGCTCTGCCTGGGTGGCATTGGTATTCTGCACATGGAGAAGTCTCAGGTTCCCACTAATTGCCGTGAGCTCAAATACATTCAGTCATTAGAACTTCACTGCAGAAGAGCTGAATCCTAATTGCAGAACTGTCACATATCCTGGCAATATTGTCCCCTTCCTCTCTTTCCCACCTTCACACACACACACACACACACACACACACACACACACACACACACACACACACCTACTCCTCCACAGCCCTTGCAGAAATGAGCTACCTTTAGCTTTTCTAGCAGCCATACTTGACAGACAGGCTGGAGGATCATTTAAAACCCTGCCCAGTCCCAGCCTCAGATTTTGCTTCTAATTTCTGGAAATTTACTAGAAATTTTCAGAGACCTTGTGGGGACTGGCTGAGCAAAGCCAGCCTACTGGTGTGTGCCTTTTGTCTTCCATGTTATAGCATATATTTCAAAGCAGAGTGTGGAAAAGTATAGACAATTGGGCTCCTTTTCTGACCCCCTTCTCACTACTGTTAAGAGTTAACCCAGAGCAGAGCTTCAACCAGGTCACACTAGTTACATCAGAATTGATGGAGGTGACTTGGAAATAACAGAAAGAGGAGACTGAGCTCCATAGAAGTGGGCTGACCATGTGCTAAAATGTGGAGCTGGGAGGTGGGGCTGAGGGCGGGGCTTGAGGTTTTACAGGGCAGAAACTGGAACTTTGAGGGAAGACAAGGTTTCTACCCATAGGTCAGTTCCCCTGCAGCCTCAAAGCTGTAACTGTCAACAGGTCCCATGCTGACCTGTTTATCAGGAGTGACCCTGGTTCTAACCTGCAAATCCTGTGAGACTGGTAGCCATGTGTCAATCTTCCTGTCCAGAGCTGCACAGCTGACCTGAAGATATGGGGTTAAAGATAAGCTCTTTATCGCTTCAGCTAATATAGTCTTCTGGCCTCATCACAGGTGTTTAGGAAGTGGATGCCCCTTGAAAAGATCCCTTTTCCATCCTTAACCTACCTGGGCCTATCTGGTGCATGCCAACCATTCTCATAGTCTGAACTCTCCAATCTGTGAGGGAAACATCATTTAGACTCCATCTGCTCATGTCTGGGGAGAAATTGTGTGTGTGTGGGGGGGGGGCTTTTAAGTTGATACAATACACAGCTGTGGGAATAATGTTCACATTCAAAAGTTCCCCACATGTTGCTGTTTTGTTTTGTTTGTTTGTTTTCTTTGTGGATTTTATTATCCTTAGAACAAACCTAGGGGTTAGGTGCTAGAGCACATGCTCAAGAATCCCTGGGCATGGCTTCAAATCCTGCTGCCTTAGAGAGGGGCTCTGAGACTGTGGACAAACCACTTCACCCCTCCTCTATGCTTCTGTTTCATCATAGTGATGTGGAGGCAAGGGGTTGAAGTGTTCCCTCAAAAGTATCTTGATGAGGTTTGAATAGCTTTGGTACACAAAAATACTCAGGGCTAGGAACTGGGTCTGGGGGGTACAGCACACCCAGGGCCCTGAGTCTGACCACCAGCACCTTCCTTCCCCTCCCTCCCTCTATCCCCTCCCCCCCCCACATATACACTAGCAGTACTTTAAGTGCCATTTCTAGGAACCCAGATTCCAAGTGAAAAAAATCACCTGTTTCCTGACCATTCCCACCTGAGGCGACACAGCCTGACAAATGTTCATTCCTTTCAGACTCCTATTTAGTTCCCATCAACAAAGGCTCCAGGATACAGGCACCATTGCCTGCTCTTCTATGCAGGGGCCACAGGACAACTGCCTGTCTTGTGTCTGGATTTCTAGCTACTACACCACTGGAATGCTGGGAGTCACTCTCCTCTCATTCCCCACCAGGTAAAAAGCATCCAGGATGCAATCAGAGACAGGAAGCAGAGATTCAGCTTCCTTGGGGAGGAGATTAGCCTGGATCCTTCTGTGGGCATCTTTATCACCATGAACCCTGGCTATGCTGGCCGAACAGAACTGCCTGAGAACCTCAAGGCCCTCTTCAGGTGAGTAGCAGTATGTCTCTGGACACATGGGCTCGACAAAGAGAAGGTTCTTGCATTTTCCTACTGAAAATGTAGTTTATATATTAGAGAAAATCGCAACATTCAGAGAGTAGATTTTTTTTTACTCATTGACACTCCACTGGAGAAAATTGATTTCCTTTTGCCATCAGGTATCAGTTATAAGCCTCTTGGTTAGGGGTGAGATCCTTCACTCTCTCCATGCTGGGACCTAGTCTGGCTTGATGATGTGTAGGTCATGTATATCCTGCCATTGTCTCTATGAGTTTGTATGTGTGTCAGTACTGTTATGTCAGAAAAAGAAATGATCAAAATATATGAAATGATAGATTTCATCAATTGTATAAATTTTTAAATGAAAAACAAAAGTAGATTTTTAAAGATCAACTTTTATTATAATGACACCATTAGTAGAATTATTCTTTGTTTAATTGTGGCTCATTCAGTTACATACGCATAGATTAATTTTATTGTGTGTACTTGCAATGTACAGGTGTGAGTTGTGAACAAATTTATTATTTTTTAATCCCCTAACCTATGATAAATATTTTTTTCTATTGGGTATTTTCTTTTTTATAAATCTTATTCTATGGCTACACATTTTTCTATCAAGCACATGGTTCATGGTGCAATTAACTAGCTCCTCATGGGTGAATATTAAGGGTGTTCCTAGCATTTAAAATAAATTCATACACAATTCTGCAATGTACATTTTTTGTATATAAATCTTTTTTTTCTGTATGCATGATTATTTTGTTTGGCTGCCTTCCCAGAGCAGAATTACTGAGTTAACGAGCAGGAACATTTTTAAGGCTTTTGATACACATTGCCAAATTACTTTCTAAAAGGCTCAGTGTCAAATTATATCCTGGTAAAGACACGTAGAAACACCTCTTTTATTTTGCCCTTGCCACCCTTGCATATGGAAATATATATATACATGAAATATATAATATATAAATATATATATATGAAAACACAAAACACAAGCATCTTTCCTAGCAAGGGCTAGAGTTCGCATTCTTTTTTTTTTTTTTTTTTTTTTTCCAAACAGAAGGAGTTGGCCAACAAGGAGATAAGTGCTTTTGGATCTTCTCCTTATTAAACTTCTTCCTAGGAGAGATAGTAGGAATGTAACACTATTTGTCTCATTTGGCAGCAGGGTTGCAGTGCCCTCTCTAGGGGAGGTGAAGTCAACACTGTGCAGGCCAGTGAAGTTGCAAGGCTTCTCCCTGGATGTCTTGGTCTCTTCTGAATTTGAGGATTTTGTTTGTTTGTTTGCTTAGCTCCTTGCTAAGTCAACACTGTGCAGCCCAGGCTAGCCTGGGACGATCTTGTTTGCCTCAGCCTCCTGAGTGCTGGAACTGTGACTATGTGCCCAGACACATCTGGTCCAGCTTCCCACTTTAAAATCACTCCTGTTGTAGCAACTCTCTGTGTTATATGAATGTTGGTATGTTCTAACTTAACTGATTCCTACTTGAACCCCAAACCATTGAAACTTGAACAGAACACTGTGCTGTTGACTGTTTACACACAGTTTTTGGTAAGGTATATATGACAGACAGTGATGCAGGCAGGTTATCACCCAAGTAGGAATTATTCTTTGTGTTTTCTTTCTAAATTTAAAGTAATCTTAGTTTGAGCCATCTGAAACAACAAATTTCTGTAGATCAGTTGACTTAAAAAATAGACACTCTCAGGTGCTTGCAGCCAGAAGTCCAAGGTCACAGGGCCAGATGGTCAAGTTCTAGGGTGGCTCACTTCCAAGTGGCAATGGATGGTTACCTCTCGGTATTCTACTGTGGCAGGGAGCCAGCAAGCTTGTTCTAGAACTTCATCCTATTCCTGAGGCCCCATTCTCATGACCTCCCAATCCCATCACACTGGGGCTCCATAAAAATTTTAGGGGGATACAAATATCCAGACTCTGGCAGTCTATATTATATTCATAAAAGAAAGTTGGGAATGAATGAGAATTATATTTTTGAGGTATCTAGTTTTATTTGAGGTTTGCCCCCGCCCCCCCCCACACACACAGTGCATCACTTGCATGCGTGATACCTATTGGAGGCCAGAATCATCTAAGACTACAGTTACAGGTCGTTGTTAGTGGCCATATGGTAGCTTGGAACCAAACCCAGGTCTTTGTCAGAATAGTAAATGATCTTACGTACCAGTCCCATCTCTCCAATCCTGAGAAAGATATTTTTAAAACATTAAGATTTTACACTTGATTCTCACAAAGACCCTGTGACATAGATACTGTTAGTTTCCTCCACGTGCTATGAGTAGACAGGTAGAGCCCCTGGTTAGTAAACATCAGAGCTGAGGTTTGAACCAAGAGCCTGTGCTCATCACAGCCCAGTCCAATTACCTAGAAGCAGCACTGTAACCACTTGGCATTTTTCTTCCCTACTATGTTAGCATTTATTTTTCAAAGCTGGGGACTGGCCATATTGTTTAATATACTGCTTTCATTAATTAATATTTTCCCATGCCACTTACTAATCTTCATTCTGCAGCATCATTTCTCACAGCCACATTAAATTCTGCTGATAACCTCATGTTCAGACTGCCAAATAATTTCAAGAATCTAAATATTTGGTGGCTCCTTCAATTCTGAATGCAGGATATAACATTTCAAAGGACAATATGTACTTGAATTATGATGAAAAATAAATGTTAGCAATACAGGGAAAATGCAATTAAAGATATGTAACAGGCTGAGTAGATATCTCAGCCAGTAAAATGCAAACACAGAATGTGTGTTCACTCTCGACAAAGCTGGGTGTGGTGTCAGGCTTTTGTCATTCCAGTGTGGGAGGCAGGGGTGAGGCCTCCACATGTTCATAGCCAGGCATGTGCATGTGTGTACATGTGCACACACATGCATAGTTACATAACTTAACAATGATAAATTCCCATAACATACCAGATACATTAATAGCTTTAACAAACCATTTTAAATTATATATATGTATATGTGTATACATATAAATATAATGACATATATACATACACACACATATATATATATATATATACACCACTAGTGCCAAAGAGGAAAATCACAGTAAATTTTTATATAGTAATGAAAAGCTCTGAACTTTTGTGCTTTTGTGTATGCTATCCTGTGTCAAGATGAAACTAATTGGTACCTACCTGGTCCTTAGCATTGGAAACCTAAATGTTTTATACAAGTAAGTACAAAATAAGTCATAGATATCTGGAGAACATCCCCACCTTGAGGAGATGGCACAAGGGAATGCACTGATTCCAGCAGACACCCAAGGAGCCACTCCAATTTCCAATCACAGCTCTGTGCCTATTGTAGACAATTTGCTCTGTTAACTCTTGCCTTGCCTGAGGCACACTGACCCTCAAGATCATGAGGCCTGGGCTGTTGCTCCAGCTCTCTAACTTGACCTCCTTTTGCTGATATCACTGGCCACTTTGGGTCGGAGGGCCATCTCCTTGATCTGAGTTACTTTTCAGATTTAGAAGTGTGAAGTGAAAGCATTACAAGAGTCCTTCTATGAGCTCTGCCTTGGAGACAGGTCTTTGTGTGATCATAACCAGCGTCCCTTATCCTGCAGCTCCCCCTTCAATTCAGTTTCTCAGCCTCTGTCTCCCTGCATCCAGGCCTTGTGCGATGGTAGTTCCAGACTTTGAGCTGATCTGTGAGATTATGTTGGTCGCAGAAGGATTCATTGAAGCCCGATCATTGGCCAGGAAGTTCATCACCCTTTACCAGCTGTGTAAAGAACTTCTCTCCAAACAGGTAGGAACTCTGTAGAGGCCAATGAGCAAGCACCATGCTGTGGCCCAACTCTAAACCAATCAACTGGAGCCTCCTTACAGAATCTGGGCTGATAACTGATAATAAAAGTTCTAGTTTCTTCAATAAAAGTTTGTGTTCAGTTTTCAACTCAGCACTCTTTCAGAGTCTTTGAACACCACATACTTTTTAGATAGTTAATAATAACCTTTCTCAGATGAGTGTCCCATGAGAAACGTGGCAGTCATAAGTGACAATCTATGGAGGGGGAATGGCCTCTTCCTGAAGGGACATGAGATGTGCTTGGAGTGGCTTAGAATAACTGCTGCACGTTTTCCCTCAGTAGTGTCATTTGTAAACACCATCTGCTGAATACAGACCCAGGAAACAGCCCCTTAATGAGGTTAGTAATCTGCACAGACAATTTCTCGGCATCAAGGAAATCCAACAAAACTTCCCAGGACTCTTACCAGTGAGGTTCATGCTCCCTTCAGGGTCATCTTGCCTTAATCACCTTCACCATGTGGCATATTTACAAGAGAGGGGAATCCTGTTTTCTCCATACATTTTCATCATGTCCTCCCTCTCCATTCTCTATCACCAATGACTTTCAGGCTTGTGGCTTCTGTGTTCAAAATTCTGTCACAAACCTCTCTCTTGTGTCTAAGCATATATTGTCAGTGGTGTACCCCACCATTCTCCTTTTATCTAAAGAACACCTGCACTCAGCATATTCAAAGCTGCCCTTTTGTGCTTACTCTCCAGCCTTCTTTTCCTGCTATTCTTGACACAGTATGTGAAGCTATTGGTTACTGCTTGCTAATTGGGGGGGGAGGGGAGTAAGCAGGATTCATCCCTGACACTTTCTTCTCTCTTCTGAACCTAATCATTAATAAAGTGCAAGTGAACTTTCTTTTATCCCACCATCTTCTCCCTAAATAACCACACAGAGACTTATCGTTGATTATAAATAATTGACTGATAGCTTGGACTTGTTTTTGAGCTAGCTCTTATAACTTAAATTAAGCCATTTCTATGTATCTATGTGCTGCTCCAAGGCTCATTTACTTCACATATGTACTCCCATTCTGCTCACTCTATATCTAATGAAGTCTCTTCTAACTCTGCCCTTTTGCTCCCCAGCATTCTTTCTGCCCAAAGATCCTGCCGAGCCATTGACCAATTATCTTTTAATTAACAACCAAAGCAACATATTTTCACAGTGTACAAAAGGATTATCTCATCACAACAAAGTGATGTTGATTCTACTTTTTGGAGTCTCCTTGTGATGATGGTTCATCTTGGTGGTCAACTTGATGTTCTTAAGAAGAGAGGATCTCAATTGAGAAGTTGTCTCTGTCAGACTGACGTCATGTCTGTGGGGCGTCTTCTTGATTGATAACTAGTATAGGAGGATCTAGATCATTGTGGGCAGTACCATCCTTGAGTAGGTAGACCTGAGCTATGAAGGAAATAGAGCACAATGTGAGCCTGGAAACAAACTAGTAAGTGGCCCTCAGTGATTTCTGCTTTAAGATCCTTGCTTGACTTTTCCTCTTGGCTTTTCTCAAAGCTGAATTGTAATCTGTAAGCAAAAAAAACCTTCTCCCACCCCCAAGTTAATCATGGTGTTTATCACAGCAGCAGAACACTAACTAGTACTAGCTAGAACACCCATGCTTCTCGGTTCTCACTGCCCATGCTCTAGTTACATGTACACATTCTCTTAGTTAAACTCTTCCACCTGCCTCTGGAATAATTTTGCTCCTGGTGATTCAGCTTCCTCAACCCATTCTTAAGATACCAGCTAAAGTAATTATTTTTAAATGCTCCTCACTGCTGCTAGCATCAAGAAAAGCTTCTGATCTCTCTGCACAAGGCTGTAGATCTCTGTGTTCTACCTTCCTCAGCAGCTCATGTCCACGGTTCTCATGCTGTGCTCTTCCTGCCCGAGTCTCCTTGGAGTTCTTTAGATGACTTATCCTCTCACCCTGACCTGTGGACACCTGTTCCTTGGACCATGACTACAGTGCTTCCTTGTCTAGGCCTAACTGACTTCTACTCCTTCCAGTGTTTGTTAATGCCTTTCCTTCAGGACTGTCTCTGGTCCCACAGCCCCCAGGTACAGCCACTGCATCATTTGTCTTCATTTCACATGGGTTTTTTTTTCATTTGTAGCATTTATCACAACTCTAATTATGTAGCAATCTGGTGTGAAGCAAGTGATAAAGCAGTGCCATGAACCTTGATCTGTATCATTTCAAGCTCTGTATTCTGAGCTACCATCTTCCTTCACCATGCTGTGAGCTTTGGTGTCAGTTTTATGGTCCATCTGTCCCAGCATCTACTATCTGGTGGTACTGTGGAACTCTTACAATATTTTGTAGTGTTGGAAAACAATCCTAGGAGTTTGCCTATACTAGACAAAATTTCTGCTATGCTCCCATCTCAGGGACTATACTTTTTAAAAATTATTCTCAGTGAGTTTGGAGGCGTTCAAGGAAAATCTCATAAGCTCAGCATAGACTTTTCTCTAACACCTAAGATGCTCTTTCTTGGACAGCCCTATCACCCTCTGAATATATGAGAAAAAAACCATATCAACTTGAAAATGCTTCCTATTTATCCCCCAAGGCTCCATCACATTGAATGTTCTATGTCTGCTTTACTATGATAGCTGGAAAAATACAGGCAATGCCAGACCAGGAACACAGTGTTCAGAGAGACCTGTTCACCCATCCTCTACCTGAGCTTCAGTAGTGACTATGTGTGTGTAATTCTGTGGCCTATGCATGTGATACTCCACATCTAAGCAACTCTGGTCTCAGCTCTGCTGTCTTCCCATAGGACCACTATGACTGGGGATTGAGGGCCATCAAGTCTGTCCTTGTGGTAGCAGGATCCTTGAAACGAGGAGACCCTGACCGACCAGAAGACCAAGTCCTGATGCGCTCCTTGAGAGATTTCAACATCCCCAAGATTGTGACAGATGACATGCCAGTGTTCATGGGTCTGATTGGTGACCTCTTTCCTGCTCTGGATGTCCCCCGGAGGAGAGATCTGAATTTTGAAGCTGTGGTTCGGAAAGCAATCTTGGACCTTAAGCTCCAGGCTGAGGACAACTTTGTACTCAAGGTACACGAGGTTTTTTTCTTACAAGCTTTTTCTGTCTCTGAATTCTTTTCTTGGACTGTGAGTTTTTCTTCACCCTTTATTCAAATGGAATCTTCACTGTACAGATATATGGCCAGTTAGAGATGGTTTAGTTCTGTTATTAGTTCTTTTCTGGGAGACCACAACGTGAGACGATGGAGGGGAGAACAAGAGAAAGAAGTCGTCCCTGTCTTTAGCATCAGTGGAGAATGAACTTTTTAGTGCTAAAAGACAGTAAGGAGGAGCCTTTAAGAACCAATTTGGGTGCTTCGTGTTCTTCTGCAGAAGCTGCAGAGCACATGAAGAGCCTGGTACCCCGTCTCCCTCACATTCCAACAGTGGATTAATGAGGAGGTTCCATCAGGCTCTGAGCTCTAATTGATATTAAAATAGTCTTCAACAGTACAGGACCTGCCTTCCTAATGAGAAAGGCCTGTACCTGGTTTAGGCAGACTGACAATGAGGCAAGATGAAAATGTGTAGAAATGAACTGTTCTGCCACTGAATTAGGGACAGGATTCACTGTTGACTTTGAAAGAGCTTGGAGGGCAAAGTTTTCTGCATCTCTTACGGCCAACACCAATCCTGGTTTTCTGTGACTCTGTTGTTTTCGAGAGTGGTTTTGCAGGATGTTGTGGTTACAGGGTGTATATCGGGGAGAAATGCTAGAAATGGCTGTGTGAGAACAGGCTTAGCTTGTGTCAGAAGTTAGTCACCAGAAGGAACAACCAAGGTTTCCTAATACAAGGACGGATTCCTCTTCCCATCAAATAATAGATGTGAGAAACACATGGGCTTTACATTCTGTCTCACATTTAATCCCCTCAGCAACCTGGAGCAGAAGAGGTATTTTTGGTGGGAAAATGAGCATCCACAACACACTACATGAAGGTCTTTTATGAAAGAGAAAGTATGACCCATGAAGGCATGAATGGCAACAGAATTTCTAACACACAGTATGCTCACTGAAGATTAAGCCCTCATTATATAAAGACAAATTTAAGAGTGAATTGGCACATACCCCTTCTGTTGCAATAAGATGTACATTTTTATTGCTAGAATCTCATTTTACAGAAGAAAGGAAAGCATGACCTGCCCCTTTGCAGCAAATTGATCTATCCCCACCCACTATCTCCTGCCTTCCAAGTTCAATGGATAGAATGACTTTTGAAGTCATGAAAAGCAGGACTGCCTTCTATTTTAGGGTAAAAGGGGTCAACAAAGGGGTGTGTGCAGAAAGCATAGATGTTGTACAGGCCACAGCAGGAAGCCCAGTTACACCAAAGGAAAGGGAACTGAGGTGATGGGGACTGGGGTAAAGGGTCACAGTAACACTGGAGAGTCAGCATGGGGCCATGGTACAGAGGGCTCTGAAGGTCAGACTGAGCATGTTCCCCTTCAAGTGGCTAATCCTAGCATGCACCCTCCTCAGAGAGATGAGTGAAACTCAGTGAGGTTCATACAATACTTGTAACTAAAGATGTTGCCTTAAAATCAGGCAGGCCATGCCTTTCCAGACACTCTGAAGTCTGGTCATCTAGCACCCCAACCCCTGTTAGTTCTCTGTCTCTTTTTTCCTTTCTAGAATCTTATCTTTCTTTTTGTCAGTTGGATGACATTCTGTTTTCACTTCTCACTCTCCCCTTTCCATGACTGCTTTGGTAAGATGCTCTCTGCTAAAGGTTCTTGAATCAGAAGACAACATTTCATACCCAGTTTACATTTGCTTTTTCACTTCAGCATCTGAAAAGTAATTCCCCCAAAACTGTCTCATGGAGCCTTGTTGTATCCTTAAAATATATATATTTTAATCATGTAAAGACAAAGAAAATTGCTTATAAAGCTATAGAAAGCAAAAAATATACATCAGAGCAATTGTCTGAAAATACGGCAGAAAGATCCAGCAGAATAGAGGGAATTGTGGGATAGGGTACCATCAGACAAAGCTTCAGGAGAAAACATCCAACATCTGGGAAGTGATGTGTCCAGACTGGAGGGACTCAGCACTGACAGCAAATGTTACAGGGTCAGCCAGGGACGCATCATGATGGAGTTTTCAGGGTCAGGAGCACAGAAGGGAAGTTTTCTAGCTGGTGACAGAAGAAGTAGAACAGTTGATTCAGGAACTTCAAATTTCAAGGGCATAACAACTACAACTGCCTCAGCCCTGTTGAGGGCCCTGGGGTGGGCAGCCATGGTGGAAGTGTGTTCTCAAGCAATCAGGCACATCTCAGTACCCAGCCAGGGAGAGCTGGGTGGGCATGTGCAACAGTCCCTTTGAACAGTTGTCACTTAAGAGTAAAATGGGGTCTCTCAAGATACCCTAGTCCTTCTGATAGCCTGTCCCCAAATGACCCAAGAACCACTTGCTAAGCCCCACCTCTTAAAGCCATATGATCCTTTAGTGAGCCAGAAATCAAATAGTAGGAGGTTCTGGGATACAGGAAGGGTCCCTTGTAAGCAGAAGGCAGAGTCATGGAAACCATCATCAGAGAGAAGATGCATGTCATTGTTGGCACGTTGGGGGATGGGAGATGAGACTGGTTGGTGTCTTGTCTGAGCGAGATTGCCAAAGGGACTTTAAGCCAGTCTGAGGAGTTAGGACTTCATCTCCGAAGCTTTTGGTACCTACTGAAGGGGCAGAACAATGACAATAGCTTGATTACCTACAACTCTGTTTGTTGTCTGGGGCCTTAATTTAGTGTCTAACTGGCTGCACAGTGGTTTGCTTGATGCTACCACTGTCTTCATGAGGTTTTCTGGCTTCATCCTTCCCAAACCACCCAGCCAACCACATCACACCCCACCATACTGCAAAACCCATTTATGCTGTCATCTTCCTGTCCCCATTTCTCCCAAAACATCCTATGTGCCCTCTGGGAAAACTCCTATTCACCCATGGAGCCCTGTTTCAAATGCCCCTTCCCTGGTAAGCTTTCCTTATTCTTATTGTCTTCAAGATCAGTGATTTCCATAGTACTTCGTAAATACAGTTGTTCCAGCATTATCACCTCCAACATGACTTTCTTCCCTATCAGACTATGGCAGCATATTGGAATGTCCCCAACTGGTACCTTTTTAGAACTTAGCTTCCCAGTGATACCCACATGGGCGAAAGAGTGACATGTGAATAAGTAAACCGTGATGCTCTTGCATTTTGGACCCTGCCATATTTATGATAAACACTGCCCCATTTCAAGCCTCACTTTACACACCAGCCTTGCTCACAGAAGAGCAGTTGGATTTGCTCGACAACCTGTCCCACCAGCTGCTCTTCTTCTTTCCCAGGTGGTCCAGCTGGAAGAGCTGCTAGCCGTGAGACACTCTGTGTTCGTGGTGGGTGGTGCTGGGACTGGCAAATCACAGGTACTGAGGTCTTTACACAAGACCTATCAGGTCATGAGACATCGCCCTGTGTGGACTGACCTCAACCCCAAGGCTGTCACAAATGATGAACTCTTCGGCATCATCAGTCCAGCCACTCGAGAATGGAAGGATGGTAAGAATGAGACCCTACAAGCAAAGTCTTTTCTAGGCATATAGTCCCTGTCAGGTTCAAAAGTCAAGTGGTAAGCTGGAGAGGAGAGGATAGAAAGCTGGGGCAGGGTACCAAGGAACAGGAGTATCAGAAAGGAAGAAGCCACTTTGGACTGAAAGGAAAACCCTAGCTTTCCAAATGTTCTTCCCGTGAGAACTCTTCCTTTTGTGAAGGTCCTTGAAGTAGATAAAGTATGCATGCGGCACAGCCCAGAGTGGCTGCATTGCTTTGCATGGATTCAAGGGATATTCAAGAAAAAGGAATTGCACCTGCAAGCCTCCTATAGAAATCCCCTCCTTGCTATAGGCACTGCCCTGGCAGTAATGGAGAGAGTTCCTGCTATGGACTGGAGTTTAGACCTGGTCCCTGGTGATGCAGGGTGATAACCTCTCTACCCTAGAAGAGTTTGTGGGTTAGGGTTAGGGTTAGGCTCATGTTGCCTTCCATAGCAATGCAGAGGATCCCTCATCCTGTGGTCTGGGTGAGGAAATGTAAGATTTCATCAGAGCCAAACTGTCTGATCTTCTTTAAGGAGTTTCAACCAGAGGCCCAGAAGAAATTACTGAGCTGCATATCTGATTTTTATTTCCCTGTTAGTGATGCTTTCTTTTGATATTAGTGCTCTGCCTCTGCTGTTTTGTTTCCCTTTGTTATTTTGTACCAGTGTGTAAGTGTTCATGGATACTACATAAGCCACAAAGGTAACTCTCATTTGTGACGTGCTTTGTGTGTGGTGTTACTGATGCTCACACCTATCGTGTGTCTATAGAAATTCATGCTACCTCTTACCATGCATTTTTTTTCTAAAGGAAATTATGTATGTCTCACTCTTTTACCAGCTGGGACTCCTGTTCATTTATAACTCTAATTTTCAGCTGCAGATATAGGATCATAAATTTGTTCAATAAGGATTCTTTTACATTAACATTTTTTTTAACCCATCTGGAATTTATTCTATGGCTTCGTAGAGAAAAATCAGCTTGATTTCCTTCCAGATGGGCAATTGCTTGTGTCAGTACAGTTTATTAAATAAACCACTCTCTCTATCTGAGCCGAAACACCAGCTTGTCGGGTATTGAACCTATGTACACTAATCTCTGACTCCAGGGTTTCCAGTCTCTTCCACTCTCATATTTCCCGGATCATAAACTAGTCTCATTCTGTGTCAGTTGCAGCTATTTTGAAACATATTTTACAATCTGATGAGGCACATTGACCCTCACAATTCTTCTGTAATTTGTTTTCTTTTGTTTTTTTGAGACAGGGTTTCTCTGTGTAACCCTGGCCATCCTAGAGCTCACTCTGTAGACCAGGTTGGCATTGAATTCAGAGATTCTTCTGCCTCTTCCTCCTGAGTGCTGAGATTAAAGGTGTGCACCACCACTGTCTGGCTATAATTTTCTTGAATACTCTCAGGTGCTTATTTTTCCATATTAAATTTGAACTTGATATGATTCATATGATAATCCAACATTTTAAACTTCGCTGTAATTCTAATTAAAATATATTAAATTTATACATTGTGTTTGGGAGACCTGGCAGAGACAACAGAGTAATCAAGTATTTGTATTCACTAGATAGCACAATTTTGAAGCAAATGAAATATAGCTTTTTAGAAATTTGGAGAATTTGCTAAAGATGTAGTGAACTAGTTTTTATACCCCTTTTCAAAATTACATAATTCCAATAGAGAGAAAAAGAAGTCAACACACAGAATTCTGAGATATATCATTGAATTAAGATTATACATAGTTATTCAACTTTGCATTCAATAAATAGAAAATATTCCTTTCTTCTTGGGTTCATAGTATAGTTTAAAACATTTAACATTCATTTGGCTTCAGAGAAAGGTATATTGAAACCTAAGATCTCATTTTATAGGCCACATTCTCTGATAATGCAACAGAATTGGAATTAACTAGCAAGACAATAACCCCAGACACTCTCCTACTTGAAAATCAAGAAATGTTCTCTGTACTTGGATCAGGAGGAAAAGCAAAGTGAAACTCATGGAAGAAGCAATGGACAGGATGCTGCACGCAGGACCTGCAGAATCTTTTGAATCTGCAGATCCAAAGCCTAGAAGGACATTAAACTCTATATTTAAAAAAACAAGTAAACTGGAAATAAAGGAAATTGTTCATATTGAGCAATTAAATTATACCTGAAGGAAGTGAAACTAATAGTCCAAAATTAGTCAGAAGGAAACAAACCAACAGACAGAAACAAATGTTGAAAAGTGACAAGGAATATTGGTTCCATATAAAAATCAGTACGTTCACTGTCAGCACTCTCTGGAGGAGAAGCAGTATATACTATGTATGTGCATGTGTGTATATGCATATGTGTGTAGACATGTTTCTATGTGTGTACATGTGTATACATGTACATGTATAAACATGTGCATGCATGTATGAGTGTGTGTGTGTGTGTATACAAAGAGAAAAGACAGGGCTAGGTAAATAGCTCAGTCATTAAATTGCTTGACCTGTGAACAAGAGACTGTGAGATACATCCTCAGAACCCACATTAAAAAGTCAGGCAGTGGTTTGTGCTTGTAATCCTAGTGTTTCGGAGGTAGAGATACCTGGATCTCACTAATCACTTGACCTCACTTGTTTAATGAACTCTAGACCCGAGAGGAATATGACCTCAAAGAAAAGCACCTAAGGATAGTATCCCAGGTTACTCTAAGTTCTCAACACACATCTGCACATGTATGCACACACTCCTCCACACACATCTGCACATGTATGCACACACTCCTCCACACACATCTGCACATGTATGCACACACTCCTCCACACACATCTGCACATGTATGCACACACTCCTCCACACACATCTGCACATGTATGCACACACTCCTCCACACACATCTGCATGTGTATGCACACACTCCTCCACACACATCTGCACATGTATAAACATGCTCAGATCATTTTTAAGATAATGATATTGGAACAGTAGAAATAAGATTTAAAGAGAACGTTGGAGCAGATAACATAGTATCTGAAATAATGTCCCCTAACAAAATGTAAATTAGATATATTCACTCCATAGCAAGCAAGGAACCCGAGTAAACTAATGAAAAGGGTGATGTAAAGGTGGTGAGATGGCAAAAACAAAAAATTTCAAACCATAAAATGGTGACTTGGAAATCATTTTGTAGATCCAGAATAATTTTGATACAGCTTTTATGTAGAACCAAAGGAAAATCACTATCTTATTGCTGTCGATGCAAAAATTCTAAATCAGATAAGTAAGTAGACTGTAACAGTCTCAAAAGAATTTTGTTGAGTATAATGTTCTCTCGAGTATACAGGCCAGTCAATTCTTTTTTATAAAACAGTAACAAAAAAGCATTGCCAGATTAGAAAAGAAAATACATTGATAAATAGAGACTAGAAGTTCAATAGCCACTTCCAGCAGAAAGTTCTAGCTAAAGTGAGATCAGATGGGACTTCTCCCCCACTCACCCCAAGCATGATAAAGACTCTATTTCTAAAGCCAAAGAAAGTTAACCCTCCCTGAGTGATATGCAGAAACCATCTCCGTGAAGGAGGACAAGTCGGGAAGCTGCTTGTCAGCATCACTGTTCAGCCTGCTCTGTTGGCTCAGAGAATGCAGTAAGGCAGGGAAAATGAAACATATGGTATAAATTGGAGAAAGAGAAAAAAAGAAAAATAAAGGTTTTTCTTAATTCTGTAACTTTACTGTAAGAAAAATCCAGAAGTCTTTATTGAAAGATCACTGAAGTTAATAAGACAATTTATTGAAGATAATTGAACATAAAATATATATAACTTAGTAGCCTTTCTCTCTCCTAGCAATTGCTAGCAAAAAGTGAAAACACAAAGGGAAAAAAAATCTCACTCAAATTAACAGCAAAACCTATGAAATATTCAGAAATGTTTTAGCCAATAAAATGGGTTTTAAAAACTGTGTAATTTTAGGGTTGGTATAAAACAATATCTGAATAGACGTTTTTAAGTTAAACCCTATTATTTAGTAGAAGAGTTTAATATAAAGATCAATTCTACCCAAATTAATATATAGATTCTGAGGTGATGACAGTAAAAATAAAAGGGATTGTACCTCAAGCCTATTATAAATAAGATTCGCTAAGGCTGTAATCACAAAGTATAGAAACTACACCTTGAAAACCTTGGTGTAACTCTTTTGTGATGCAGTCACTTGCTGAAATGATTGCCTGGGTCTTTTGTCACTTAATCTGAACTGCCAAGAACTGCTGCTAGTACTTTGTCCTTCCTGGTCCTCTGCTGGTAGTCTCATCCACAGAAAGAATGTGCCTCAGACACAGGTGTCAGGTTCCAAGTAGAGCAAGATACAAAACTGGGTCTGCCCTGTCTTATCTGCTGGCACCCCATGAGTGTTGTAGCCATTGCAGAAAAGCTGTATGAAGAGAACCAGTGCTGGAGAAGAAGCCATCTGTGATTCCTTTCAGGACTGTTCTCTTCCATCATGAGGGAGCTTGCCAACATCTCCCACGATGGGCCCAAGTGGATCTTATTGGATGGCGATATAGACCCAATGTGGATTGAATCCCTGAACACAGTCATGGACGATAACAAGGTATCATGGTGGAGGACCCCATGTAATCCATGTTCATCTGGGGAAGAACCCTGTACAATGTCATCTGTTAAGCCAAATTCCCAGGGTGACTCCATACCTAGAAATCCTGATTCCAGGGTGATGGCCAGCCCAGAGAAAGCAACATCACTGGGGTCTTCCAGAAATTACCTGTCCTTACTCTGACCTACGTGAGAGGCCCTGCCAATGCCCACCCTACTTCTGGTATTGTTTCCATGTCTTTCAGAATCTCTTGTCTGTGGATTCATTTAGTATTTAGAGCCGAGAAGAATCCTAGTTGTCCATTCACATCTTTTTATAATTCATTTCTCTTTAATAAATAAGGCAACTAAATATCAGAAGCATCCTGAGTCTCTCATCCACCCTCCAGGATGATAAATGCCTGCCCCCAAAGAGTAAATGTTACTTCTTATAATGAAAACTAACAGCATCTCAGCAAAATGTTTGTTCCGCTGGTAGGTGCTTCTAAACTTATTTAAAAACCATGTCCAGATAGGAAATGTTCTAACAGCTCCCACAGTCACAGAATCATTAGAATAAATCCATAGTTTCCCAGCAGGGCCACGGAGAAGGAAGAGCAGAAATATAACACCAGAAATCACTTTCTTTTCATACTTTCATTGTTCCAGTATGGTCTGGTTCATTCAAATTATCAACATGGATTTGAAGTGTTTAAGCAACTTTTTCTCAAGACTTACTGAGATGCAAAAGAGAGGGGCAAAGGAATAAAAAGAAAGGATTGTTGTAGAAAATACTTGTGTGTGATGGCACACACTGGTAACCCTAGCACTCCAGAGGTGGAAATGTGGCCAACCTGGGCTACATAATAAGACCTGAGGGGCTTAGAAGAGTGGTGGGAAACTGTCTTGTCCGTGTTTTGTGCTAAAAAGACGTTTATTTGCTTCACAGTTCTAGAGGCTGGAAGTTCAATATCAGAGGGTCATATCTAATGGAGGCTTTCTAGCTGAAAAAGCAAAGGCTCAAGCGGGTCATTCTTTGTTTAGCATTAATTCATATATGAGGGTGAAAGTCTCAGGACCTCAGCACATCTAAAAGATTCTACTTTTTACGCTGTTTGGGGAACATTCTCAAAGTATAGTATAACCACATCCCCAGCTGACAAGAACCTATTAAACCCACTAGCTACAAATGCATCTGCATCATCTACTTCTCCCCACTGTGACTAAATACCTGCTGGAAGAAAGTTAAGGAGAAAGGGCTGACTTCCATCAGCTTCATCATGGCAGGAACACACACCAAGAGCAAACTCATAGCAATTGGTCTTCAGGTCCTGGCTCATGGGATGTACAGCACAGGACTGGAAATGCATTCTGCTGTAACCTCACCAGGCCTGCCATCCATGACCCACCTTTGGCAGACAGATCCCAATTCCCAAGGATTCCATAACCTCCCAAGGGCACTGCCAGTTGAGAACAAAGTGTTCCCATGAGCCCGTGGAAGCATTGTACCTTCAAACCATGACAGCGTCACAGTTCCATCCTAAGTGACTATCCCTTCTGTGGTTTCCAGGTACTGACTCTAGCAAGCAATGAAAGGATCCCTCTTCACCCCACAATGCGTCTCCTTTTTGAGATCAGCCACCTGCGCACAGCCACGCCAGCAACCGTCTCCAGAGCAGGTATAACCACCCTTCAAGTCAAGTGGCTCTGTTGAGCCAGGTGCTTACGGAATCACACTTGCTTTAACATATGCTGTAGGAAACTCTAGACAGGAGCTACAGACCTGATCCTTCAATACTCTGGCCAAGTTCTCAGTCCTTAAGCCACACCCACAAGGGTAAACAGACACCCAGGGGCCCAGGCCACATGACTTTGTATCTTAAGAAATACTGTGTCTGTGGAAAGGGAAGTAGCCTCTGATCTGGGCAGCAGTCCACTGCATGGGAATGTCTTGAGTTAGGTGATATTTAGGCCAGGTGTAACCTCCTTGTCAGTGGAGATAAGCAAGAATCACCACCTCTCTAACTCTTGGTGGGGAGTGGCAGCAAGATCTTACACTTGCTTCTGTCTCCACCTGATATATTTATTAGCAGAGACTATTGAACAAAAGGCGCCTTTCTGATGAGATGATCAAACTGGAGGTAGGATGCTGTGATGATTCTAGGATCTTATTGAAAAGGAGTACAGAGCGTGAGAACCATGTGATGAACATAATGATGATCTCCACCATGGTGATGGTTTCACAGATGGAGTCGCAAATCCAAAACAAACAAGGAGTGTGCATTAAATGTATGGCGCCTTATATAACATTGATATCTCACTAACACTACTCAAAGCTTTCCTAAAATAATACAAAAATAAACAACAAAGAAATTTTATGACTTCAGACATAATAGATTTTCTCTAAATGGCCATACTGAGATTGGTGAACACAGAGCTGGAAAGCTGGCTCCCTCCTTTCTCTGTTCCTTTTCTAGCGTGGCTGTGACAGGTCTATCGAGTTCTATATACCTGGTAGCTTTTGGAATAGCGCAGTTGTATTTGTACATGTTTCCAGTAGTCAGACATCTGAAATTAAGGCCATCAGGGCTGTGCTCCCTCCACAGGCTCTTGAGAGCATTACCCCTTGTATCTCAGAGCTCAGGTAGCCCTTGACCTATGACCCTGTCACTCCAGTCTCCACCTTTTCCATATGGATTTATTAAATCTCTCTCTCTGTTTCTCTCTCTCTCTCCCTCCCTCTCTCCTCTCTTCCTCTATCTCTCTCCCTCCGTCTTTCCCTCCCTTCCCTCTCTCAGCAAATATCCCATCTAGATAATTCATGATTATCTCCTCTAAAAGTATTTAACTCAGTTATATCCAGAGTGGCTTTTGGTAAAAAGTCCAGCAATTAAGATATGGACCCATCCTTAGGGCACCTTCATTTCACTCATTGTACATTCCCATATACTGACAACCATTGCAGATCAATTCCAGTTTGCTTTCTTCCTAGCTATACTTGACCCTGGATTACTTTCCAACACAATTCTCTTTTCATTCATTACTTGACATTGGTCTTCAGGAGGACCAAATCCATGTGTTCCAGCGAGGACCCAGTTCTATATCAAGTCTTCTACACACATTTAAACTGAGAAGCTGAGTTCCTGGGATGAAGAAGCTACTGACATGCATGGAATACTCACTTAATCATATTCCCTGTATACTCAGGGATCCTGTACATCAACCCTGCAGACCTAGGGTGGAACCCTCCAGTGAGCAGCTGGATTGACCAGAGGGAGGTCCAGACTGAGAGAGCCAACCTGACCATCTTGTTTGACAAATACCTTCCTACCTGCTTGGATACCCTCAGAACCAGGTAGGCCAAGAAACAGGAAGAAAGCACATCAATGCAGCCATAAGGAACCTGCTGGCTCATAGTTGAAGCCCTGCTGATGTTCTGTCCTGTTCTCAGAATAAGAGCTCTCTAGACGCAGCAGTTGGCAGAGGGGAACACACATTAGGATGTCCACAGGATGCTTGTTGTCAGTCCAGACAGGAGCGGAGGGGAGCAAAGACAGGCAGGGGGGTTAAAATACTTTTTCTGGGGGCCATGTGGTTATGTCTGAAGGAGACAACTGTCTGACAGGAGGCAAGAGCTGCCAGAAACTCAGGTTTGCAGAGCAGGTATCTGTCCCTCCAATTGGCCCAGGAGTAGAGAATATACTACTTGAGACATGAGACCTACTTCCTGGGCCTAACTGTGTAATAATGTGGGATCGAATGTGCTATGTCACTTGACCAGTTAGTGAGTTTATTTTTACTCTGACCACCTCCCTAGTCAGTTTTCCATCTCTGCAAAAGAGAAATACTATAGGTAATTAAGTCATTTTTTTATGTTTACTCAAAAGTGTACAGTAAAATAACGAAAGAATATAAAGGAATTCAGTACAAACTTTTAATTAACACCTAGAAATAAATATTTTACTTAAGATTTCTTCTTAGATAATAGCTAAATGTAACTATATTCTTAATGTGTAATACTTTAAAAGCAAAATTAATCATATAAACAAAATATTGAGCAAAATTATATCAGGTTAGGGTTTAAAGGAAAGCAAAATCATATTTTTTTTCATCTTGGCTCTAGGTCTGCAGCTTTTGTTCATGACCAAATGACCCTGTTTTGAGAGTGTCTATAGAGACACATGAGAGGGGCATGTAGCAGAGCTAAAACACTCATCTCACATAGGGGAAGCAAAAGAAAGAAAAATAAGATCAGACTGCCATATCTTTGCAAATTCACATCTGCAGTAATGGAAAGACCCACTACACCCATCCTCTTAAAGGTTCTACTCTCTCCCAATTCCACTAAAATGGAGACCAGGCCACTAACACATTGGTGCTAGGAGACACTCAAGATCCAATCTATAGCACCACCTGTCACTTAAATAGAAGATTGACCAGAGGGAGATATGCTTAACTAAGTAGACAACTATTACAGCAAGAATAGTACATGGGTCAACATAAGGTCTCCCAGACTTAAATGACTTCTCTCTCATTCATTTATAATCTATTGGTTGGTATATGTGTTTATGTTCCATTTGATGCATTATCCTGAAACCTTGAGACCCATCCTGATTATATGGCCAAAAATGGCCGTTGGAGATGGTATTGATAAAAACCACCACACAATCTCCAGGTCTTTAGTCACTGGCCTGTGAAGTACGTTGTGATTCTAGTTGCTCACAAGGACAGAGGCAGTAGGGAGGGGGGAATTTGAACCTTCAACAAAGTCATAGGACACCCAGACACTCTTCCTTTCTATTCCCTGCGTGTGCCCACTCGAAGTAATAGATCTAGTCACATTACCAATGTAGACAGTACAATTAGAGATGGTGCTGTAATCCACTGATTGAGATAGTAGTGTGTCTTAGATATTTAACCGAACAACTAATTTTGATTTGGAAGTTCATAATTATTTTCCACCTCTAAAGCCTTTGAAAGCCTTCAGCCTCTAGTGCTCTGAGCCCTGAGTCCTTTGTATCTGATGGATCTCTGGAAGCCAGAAGACTCTTGAAATTTTAACAGTGTCTCAAGGAAGCACTATATGCAGCTAGAATATCAGAGAAGGGTGAGGTGTTGGCAGGATGGGCTGGTGTTGTATGATACAACTTTTCCTGAGAAGACACAATAAATAGGTCTACTAACATAGTACATAATACAATGCCTACTAGCTCCAGATAGGGAGCCCATGACAGACTACCAATTTCCAACCTTTTGGACCAATGAGTTTCATTGCTGTTACTTACAGGAGCAGAAATAACTCAGAGACAATTGTATCGCCAAACCCCACCCCAGCACACAAAAGCTGGGAGCTTTCAACACACTGTACAGCCTGTAGGCAGGCAGCTCAACAGACTGAAGAGACTCCCTTCCAAGTGATTCAGTTGATACAAACCCCTTCCTGGCAGCTCAGCTGGTTCTGCTTCTTCCAGGCAGCTGGTCTGGTCTTAGAGTCTTTTTTAAGGTGGGGCTTCTCTGAAAGTGACTCTTAAGCAGTCTTTCCTGTTTACTTACCATTGGGGTGGGAGGGCCCTGGTGAACCTGATTACTTTCAGGGGCTTCCTGAAGGGATTTTGAGTTGTTTATCTTCTGTCTTAAAGAGATTCCCTGCAGGATAGGATGCTTTAATCTCCAGGGAAACGGCTGTACAACAGCTGGTCCCTTTTTTAGTTTCTGCAGGAACCCTGAGTGACACCAACATATATTAAGATTTTGTTTGTTTCATTGCGTGTATGTATTGTTGATGGCACAATGTCACATAAAGGCATTGTCACAATTCCATCTGCTGTACGGTCAGTGGAGCTCCTCCATACTCCTCCACTCTCATTAGTCCTTCCTGTTCTCCTGGCAGAGTCTCTCCTCTACTCTCCCGCCATGAATGCAAACATGATACTATGCTTATGTAAAATCTAGGAACTGTAAATAAGGAAAAATATAGTTGATTTTCTGAGATTAGCTGCATTTGTTTATTATGATCATCTCTAGTCACATTCATTCCCTTACCAAAGGCACAGCTTCATTATTCTTTATGACAGAAGAGAACGTCTGTTCTGTATCTATACCACATTTCCTTCCATCTATGCTTTTGTTGCTGGACACCCAGGTCGAGTTTACAACTCAGCTATTGTGGATAGTGATTCAACTCTGTGATCTGTTGACTTGGAGATCTTCCAGCAAGTACCCAGGAATGGTGTAGTTGGGTTATATGAATGGTGCATTATTAGTGTTTTTAGAAATTCACATGGCAGTTTCTACAGAACCTGGGCTGGTTTATATTACTACCAGAAGTTTACGTAAGTGTTCCCTCTTGTCCACATCTTTAGCAGCAGTTGTATTTTGGCTCCTTAGTGACTGCTATTCTGACTGGAGTAAGATGGACTCTCAGAAGTGTTTTGATTTGCATTTCTCTAGTGGCTACTGAGGATGGACATTTTTTTCACATGTGTACTGACCATTGCATTTTATCATTTTAGAACTGTCTGGTCATTTCATTAGTACTTTTTTTTCATTGAATTGTTTTGGTTTTTGTTTAGTTTTGGGGGGTTCTTTATGTATTCTACATAGTGATCCTTTATCAGATATGTAACCAGAAAATGTTTCTCTCTCCCTGTTGGCTTTCTTTTCACTGAGTTGTTTTCTATTCTGCATAGAAAAAGTATCTTATAATTTCATGAGGAAACATTGATATAGACATTGTTTTCTGAGCAATGGCTATCCTATTCCGAAACTCTTTACTTATGCCTATATCTTAAAATATTTCCCCACTTTTCCCTCTAACAATTTCAAAGCTTTAGATCTTACAGTAAGACCACTGATCATTTGAAGATATTTTGTGTGTTGACAAATAGGGATCTAGTTGCATTCTTCCAAAAGGAAAGTTACAGTTTTCTCAGCACCATTTGTTAAAGGATCTTTCCTCCAATGTGTATTTTAGACAGTTTTATCAAAAACTAGCTGTCTGTAGCTGTCTGGGTTGCTATAGAGGTTATCTATCATATCCTTCTGGCCTATATACCCGTTTTGGCATTCACGCACTGCTGTCTTTGTCACTATGGTTTGGTAATATAATTTGAGATAAGGTGATATGATGTCTCCAGCTGTGTTATTTCTGCTTTGGATATTCATGGCATTGTGCGATTTGATATGAACATATTTTTTCCTAGATCTGTGATGAATATAATTGAAAATCTTATTGATATTGCACTGAATATATAGATGACTTTGTAACACTTTCACAATATTAATTCTTTTCATCTACAAGCATGGGTGGTCTTTAGAGTTGCTATGTTCTTATTCTGTTTTTTTTTTTCTAGATATTTTAAATTTTCATTATGCAGGTTTTTTGCTTCCTTAGGTTTTGCCAAGGCTTAGTTTTGAAGTAATTGTGAATGCAATTGCTTCCCATATTTCTTTCTCAGCATGTTGGTTGTTGGTTGGTATTTAGGAGAGATACTAATTTTAATATTATTTTATACTATTTCAGAATTTCATATATTTTTTAATCATGTTTCTTCCTCCCTCCTCAAGTTTCTCCCAGACCCATGTGACCCTTTCCTTCCTACCCAGCCTCCCTCCCTACACAAATTCTTGTTTCATCTTTTTAAAAAATATCAAATCCAGGTTGTGTTTCCCAAATACTCTTGACTGTGAATCCTTTGCCCTATCATGAGTCATGTGCAAAAAACAAACAAAAACAAACAAGCAAACAACTGACATTCCCCTTTCCAGCAGCTGCCAAATATCAATAGTTCTTCTAAGGGTAGGACTTTGTGCCCACTTCTTCTTCAATGCTGAAATTTTGTCTGGTCTGAACTCACACAGGTCTTGTGCATTAGATCAAAATTATTTTTAATTAATCCATGCAACCAACTTCCCTGTGTATGTAGAAAACACTTTTTTTATAGTTGTCCACTGTCTAGATCTTGGACTCTTTCTACCCCATTGTCTGCTATGATCCCTTAGTCTGTCAGGTAAAGAATAGACCTCCCATTTGCTCTTAACCCTCCATGGCCTCTTCATGGACACTGAACAGTAGAGTCTCTTTGTTAATCAACATCTACTGAGAAGCTTCTCTGGTAAGGATTGAGAGATGCACTGCTTGGAAAGCACACACCTTTAATCCCAACACTAGGAAGTTGGAGACAGGAACTGATATGACTGGATGAGAGAGGAATATAAGGTGGGAGGAGACAGCAGTTAGACCTCCCCTTTGGCCAGAGGATTCAGTGGATGTAAGAAGTCTCTCTAATGGCTGGCTCCTTTGCTTCTCTGATCTTTCAGCATTTACCCTGATATCTGGCTCCAGGTTTTTATTATTAAGACCAATTAGGATTCATGTTATAGGGCCCATGGCTATGCAGTTGTACCACAAGAATGAAATAGTCATGGAGTCTTAAAAATTCTCTCTCTCTCTCTCTCTGCAGATTTAAGAAGATGATCCCAGTCCCAGAGCAGAGCATGGTCCAGATGCTCTGCTACCTCCTTGAGTGCCTCCTGACCAAGGAGGACATCCCTGCAGACTGCCCCAAGGAAGTGTATGAACTCTATTTTGTGTTTGCTGCCATCTGGGCTTTTGGCAGTGCCTTGGTTCAAGATCAGGTAAAGTGACATGCTAAGATCAGCACCATGCTGAAGGATACAGCAGTAAAAAACTGACACTTCTACAGACTCAGAAGATAGGCTAATAAACACTGCATCAGAGCAGTTTCCCCACAAACTCCCCCGCTAAAGGCATGGACCTAGTCTAGCAAGGGCCTCACAATGTTTGAAGTCATTGCTTTCAAGCTGGGAGCATGTTGCGACCACCTCAACCAGCAAGGAAGATGCAACACCAGGCTCTTCTTTCAGCAGTTTATTCAGGAACCTTGAACAATCTTCTTCTTCTGACCCCGGGGAAACCCGCTTGCAGCCTAAATAGCCTCTGGGCAGCCAACCCCAGTGCGCCACGTGGGCACTACCGATAGGCCCAGGTACACGGAAGCAAGCCAGATTCTTAGCCTTAGCCAAATATGGAGGTTTTTTTTTTTTTTTTTTTTTTTTTTTTTTTTTTTTTTTTTTTTTTTTTTTTTATCACAGAGAGCACTCACTGTTGGGAAGGTGGAGGGCAGAAGCCAGTGCCATCTTTAAGGCATGGCTGCATGCAGCTCTCTACAGGAGCACATCTCTGTTGCCATGGAATACTGTGTGGTGTTGGGAAATTAGGCAAATACTGGGCTATGTATATGATACTCTGCCAGGTGATTTGTATTTGATAGAGAGGGATGGGAGAATGCTGTACTGTAGAAACCTAAGTGAGAGGAGTAATTTTAGCCTTCTAGAGCTTTTCACAAGCATATGCTACCTACTATGTAGCAAGACAGAGTTCATCAGCATGTCTCCATATCCCTTAATCACAGAGAAGCACAGGTCAAATGATAACTGTGAGTGGCAAACCTACAGGTGTTGATCCCTGTAGCCTCATGCTGTTTGGGGATAGAGATAGCGACTCAGAATATTTTGGCATTGGATTCCCTAACCCTTCCTATACTCACACCCCCTTTCTTTACTTTAGAATATTTGATCTTAGACACAACATAGTCAAGATTATACAAACCATTATTTAATAACTGAGTCTTTCTATCATACAATGTTAGAAAAATGTCAAGAACATGGACAATGTGAACCAGTTTTTTAATCCACATAAATGTGTTTATAACTGTCAATGCAATTCTGTATCAGTTTGTTCATCTTAGACTTCTCCACCTGGTATGAATGAAACATTTGACAAAGACTTACTACTTTCTGCTCCCAAAATGTAACAATAACAATAGAAAGTGGAGGAGTCCAAGGCAATTGAGATGCATTGGGTAGGTTTATGTACTGATTATGGCAATGACCTCACAAGTGCATACTTAGCTCCAAACTCGCTACACTGTATACATTAAATAGGTGCAGCTTTATAAATCAATAAAGAGGTTCAAAAAATAAACCACTGAGAAAATGAAAAGAAAGAAGGAAGGAAAGCAGGAAAGGAAAAGAGTAAACATTGGCAGAATTTGAATTGCAACTGTTAATATTACCTGGGAGACTGTGAGTGAGAAATTCAACCTTTGTCTTCCTTACTCTTCCCATGTGTCCAGAGGATGCTAATAGCTCCTGGGTTGTTGATAAGGATATTGTTCTAATTTCCCAATGTGGATATGTAGAAGGTACTGAGAATAATGCTGGCATATATGCATGATTGTGAGCAATATTCTCCTAACCTAAATATCCAGCTATACAGAAATATCTGGTGCTATCACACAACAGGAAGCCAGACAAACTGATTGCTACAGAGTTATGATTTACTCGTTCTGGTCTGTGTTGATTATGAGGCGCGCTCTCTCTCTCTCTCTCTGTACATGTACATGTGTGTACATGCATATGTAGGTCACAAGTCAGTGTCACATATCTTCCTTACTTGCTCTACACACTTTTTTTTTGACAGTCTCTTACTATAACCTGGGGCTCATTGACTAACCTATATTGTCTGGCCAATATGCCTTAGAGCCCCCGGCGCTGGGATTATAGCCATGTACTGCTGTGCTCAACTTTTACATGGCTGTGAGAATTTTAACTGGCATCTTCAAACATGTGTGGCAAACACTTGACCAACTAACTCATCTTCTAAGCCATCTGGAGCTCTTTTTAGTTTCTTTTTTCAAAAAAATTAAAATTTCAGCCTTGCAAGACAAAGCCATATCTGAAAAGGCAAGAAATGTGACCAGGAGATAAATACTTTGCCTCTTAATTGGGGTACATGGCCCTTGTAATAACCCTCATACATTACTGCATGTTGCTCAGACGTGTTGCAGCTTCCACAGGCTCCCCCTTCCCTGATTCCAACCCAGACTTAGACACCTTGAGGGAGGGAAGGGAAAGATGTGCTGGCCTGGCTGTTTGACATCTAGAAAGTTCTGCATGTACTCTGTCTTCCGCAGAAGCTGCTCCTCAGACATCTGTTTGAACTGCTCTCACAAGGCTTTCTAGTTCCCCTCAGAGGCAGAGTGTGCAGGATGGATGACACTTGGCTAAAAAGTACAAACATCCCCCAATACACAGGCTGATGCTTTCCATCAAATGCTGTTTCTGGCCTTCCAGCTGCTAAGATGTCAGCTCGCAACCTCTGGAGTCCTCACCTACATTAGCAGTGGGATGTCAGGATGAAGACACCTGATCAATTTTTAAATTTACATAGAGATATTTAAATCAACTCCACACTTTCTAAAACCCTAGAAGAAATCTTCCTTTCTAGCTGTCTTAAGTTCTTAGAACTATGGTCAGCCATGCCAGCTTATGGGGAGAGACACAGGAAAAAGCTTTTAGCAGCAGGGAGTGCCTGGAATCCCACACAACCTACATAAAATCCAAACACCAAAGAGAGTGCTGTCAATTAGAGAGTAGGAATTTGGCCAGATATTTACATCAGCACCACCAATGGTGCCTCACTTAAAAAGCTGTCAATAAGGCCACACACTAAACAAAAATGGAACCTGTGCCTGGGTGGTAGACCCAATTTAAAAAAAAAAATCAACACAGTCCTGGTGAATACTTTTTAACAATCACAAAAAATGATCTCCTACAGAGACATGGTAGAGAGCATACATGTCTGGGGTGGGGGCTTACTTATACAAAACAGGGATCATTCTAATGAGCCAATATAATTTAGAGCATTGTGAAGACTGAATGTGGTGAAATCAGATCTCAAACTCTATGATAGGATGCCAGTAATATTTTAATGTCATCTAGGTTAAAGGGCATGGCTATAATGGAATATGAAGCCATGGGAGACTGGATTTCATTAAAATACCTTTCTGCAAAATGCCCCACAGGGCTGAATACAGAGAGGACCAGCCATGACTCAGTCAGCAATGATCACTTTGTCTTCAGTCAGACTGCAAGCTGAGATCAAGTGTTAGGGTATGGGATGGCAGGGGTACAAGTTAGTGTGACCCAGCCTAACCAAGAGCTAACCAGGTAGATCAAAAATTGAGATAAGACCGGGAGATGAATAAACATGTTCTTTCTAAAGAAAGCGTCAATTTGAAGTCTCCCTAGAAACCAAAAGGGTCTAAAAGGACTTCATCAATGAGTTAAACTGGGGTTTTTCTCTGGAATTAAAATCAGAGAGAAAAACACAACATTCCTTTAATCTGATTTGAAATCAGAAGCCTGATTACTGTCCAAATTTGATTTTCTTGCTCTTGTTTTGATTTTTCTATTTTGCTTTGCTCTTGGTGTTCATATTGTTTTGAGACAGGTCCCACTACATAGCTCAGGCTGGCTCTAAACTCTTGGTCTACCTGCCTCAGCTTCTGGATTACTAGGATTATATGTGTATACCACCAGGTCAACCTCCATCCTCATTTGAAACAAAAGAATTCTATGCTATTTCTCAGAAGGTAGAAAAAGGAGAAATGATCCTTCAGGATCCAGATTCATTTCTCCACACCAGCCCTATCACCCATCTAGTCTTGGAATGCTGTCTCTGGCATTCCCTCCATGGGTGTCCTCTATAATGGCTAGTTTGTGTTCTTTAGGATGTTTTCTATATCTGGGTGTTTGCAGTGTGGTTTTGCTGTGCCAAAGAGTTGCTGTGTTTCAACTCTATCCCTAAGGGGTTTGTGCTTTATATTAATAAGCATGGAAATTATACATACAACCCACTATTTCTATCAGAAAGGCTGTTGGGCTTTGTCTCCTCTGCTGTTTCAGGATTTATGCTAGGTCTTGAAGGGAGCTTAGATGTGTTTCTTAGAACCTTCATCTTTAGATGATGAAAGTGAGACCCAGGAGGATGTGACTGCCCTCTGTGGCTCTTCTTGCTCACCAGCATCTTCTCCCTTGCTGTCAATCTTTTATGTCATGAAATTGCTCAGTCCCAGATGCCTGGGAAGGTGGGAGCTGTTTTCTTTCTTTCTCACTTGCTCTTTTGATGGTCAAGGACCCCACTCCCTTCTGTGACCTCATATCTTCCCTCCCTCAACCATCTTTGCCTGTGGTCAACTGTGATGTATTCCTGTGGCAATGTTTTACCACATTGTCAAGCCAGGATGCTTGACAATGTATGTGGTCATCTTATTCCATTTTCCTTGTACCACATACTAGGACATTTATAAAGAATAGAAATTTATTTAGCACTTGATTCTAGATGCTAGACTTCTGGGAGTCCGACAGTGCACCTGCTTTGCTAATATATCACAACAGGGAAGAGGGCATTCC
Source organism: Sigmodon hispidus (assembly GCA_004025045.1). Lineage (NCBI taxonomy): Eukaryota > Metazoa > Chordata > Mammalia > Rodentia > Cricetidae > Sigmodon > Sigmodon hispidus. The sequence goes on from PVIH01000126.1 coordinate 171,568, forward strand.
ATGGGTGACAGAAAAAAAAAGTGCAAGCTTAAATCTCTCTTCTTTGAAATATATCATGGAGGCCCTGCCATGTGATGCTATCTCATCCTAATGTCCATTTCCATGACGGCCTCTAGGTACCTTTACATATGACTTTGGGTATTAACTTTTCAGCATATAAATGCTACGACACATCTAAACCCTAGAAACTTCCAGAGGGCAACATCTGTCCCAGGGCATCCCCTGCCTTCTGGTCTTTAATGGGTCCAATGCTCCAGGAGCTCTGTCATTCCTGAGAGCTCTTCCATCCTAGAAACATGCATAGATAGGAGCTCTTTGTGCCCATGTCTCAGCCTGTCAGTGCCAGAGTTACCAACTTGGACTCCTTGGGCCCTGGAGGATCTGGGGCCTGACTAGCCTTGTCTTTGCAGCTTGTAGACTGCCGGGCAGAGTTCAGCAAATGGTGGCTGACTGAGTTCAAAACAGTCAAATTTCCTTCCCAAGGAACTGTCTTTGACTACTACATCGACCCAGAGACCAAGAAATTTGAGCCCTGGGCCAAACTCATTCCCCAGTTTGAATTTGACCCTGAGATGCCTTTGCAGGTAAGTGGGACTACACAACCAAGGGCATGGTAGCCATGAGAGTGCTCTGAAGCGACCCCTGTGGGTATCATGTATTTGACCTTGTGTAAACCAGTTAGTCCCCAGGTGCTTTTTATTTTTATTTTTCAAATCCTAGATGTAATTAAGCTGCAGAGTCCCCTACAGGAAAGGAAATCAATAGAGAATCCAGTCAACATCATTAGAAACAGAAGGCAGGGGATGGCAGGGCCAGAAGATCCTGCAGTGCCTTTGAAGATGTCTCCAGGAGACAGAGGACAGTAGTGGGCCTCTGCTGAACTTCAGGGCACAGTGACAGTAAATTTACAAGACAGAGAAGCAGTAGAAGTTAGAAAGAATACTCAGACCTATTTCTATCAGGCAAGCATCGCTATAACAGAATCTCCTCTCCTGGAATCTCCCAGAACATGATGTCTATCACATTCTGCTCCAGGCTTGTTTGGTACATACGAGTGAGACCATCCGTGTATGTTACTTCATCGAACGGCTTATGGAGCTAAGGCGGCCTGTTATGCTGGTTGGCTCTGCAGGCTCAGGCAAGTCCGTGCTGGTGGGAGCAAAACTGGCCAGCCTAGACCCTGAGAAATACCTGGTGAAAAATGTGCCTTTCAACTTCTATACTACATCAGCAATGTTGCAGGGTAAGCAGCCCCAGGTGCCTGGGGAGTGAGCAGCTAAAAGGCTAATGGGGCTTCTATGCTTTCTCGGCTTCTATTCTTTCTGGGTTTCTATGCTTTTTGGGCTTCTATGCTTTCTGGGCTGGGCCTTCATCACCCATAACATTATTTTCTCCTTTAGCTCACACACCTCTGTTCCATGTCCCAAGCACTCTTTCACACTGCCTTCTTCTATCTTTCTTCCTGTGTGCTATAACCTGTTAAATTCCATTAGAGTAGTGCTGAAGCTTTACAGACAACCCCGTGCCACATGGAGGTCCGCATAGCGTATGGGCTCAGACACTGGAAGCATGTACAAATACCACTTTATCCATCCTTCAAATCTAGTAGGTGGGATTTGAAGCTCAGATTAGGAGGATGGCTGCCTAAGGTCACACCAAACAATGCCTGATGATGTTCCCTGTCTTCTGAATTTTTCTGAGGTCAATAGTGAGCTATCCACAGGTGTTTGTTCAGCGGCTATGCGAAGGGATAGGCTCAATGCAGACCTGCCCCTGTGCCATCATTTCTCATTGGTTCTCTCTGATAAGAGGGTCTCAGTTTATGATGATAAACTCAGCACATTAAAGAAAAACATTTCTAGCTTTTAATCTCCATACTTGGAGGCAAAGACAAGAAGGGCAGCCAAAATCCATCACCAGTAAGGACTATACACTGAGTTCTAGAATAGCCTGAGCTACAGAGGGAGTTTCTGTCCCAGAAAACAAAGTAAAACAAACAAGCTTTCTTTTGAAGATAAAGGTAGAAACAGGTTTGGAAAGCAGCCTCATACCTGCCCTGCCAATTGTAGCTGTTACAGCTGTGGGGAGCTTGTATACACTAACACACACACACACACACACACACATTCACATGCACATGTGTATACATATACTCACTAAAGCACATTTTCACTCACACATGCACATATGCACACATACACATGAACTCCAACACACACATACACAGACACACACACACAAACACACACAGGAAAAGCTACAATTTATATATTTAGATATAAGAAGCTTGTATATTTGAGAATGAGTAATATCCTGGCCTAAGACACCATCATTTTCCTTATTGTTAACTTTTGTGTGTGATAATGTCATACCTGTGGTGTAAATACTCTCACTATAACCTACCACAAGATACTAATACAGTGTCAGAGAACATGAAGTCCCTGAGAAAGAGATGCTCCACCATGCTCGATGCTCCATACCCTCTCAGATCTGAAGAGCATTAAGAACCCCCAGGGCATAGCTAATGGCAAAATGCAGCAAATTCATTAGGATATGATAAGCTTTATGTTTTAATCCCATTGCTATTGTAGTTACTTATAAGTTCACTCTTTTTAAATGTGATCTCATTGAACACCCAACCAAGTGCTGGGAGAAAGGTTTCTGCCAAATATTAGAAAGGGTGGAAGCTAGATACCTAGTGTCAAAGAGGAAGTGAAACATGAATGGCACCAATGAACTCAGGAGTCGGCCACTCCAGGCTCGCTCAGCAAAGAGGCACACTAGTGCAGCTGCTGTGCAAAGCCAGTATTTCACCTGCTGTGTAGATGAAGGCACTGTGGGTTAGGAAGATTGAAAGCATGTAGTTTAGCTAAACAAGACAGGCAATGCATTGGCAAATGAGTGTTTACAATGGATGTGCAATGGCAGAAGATGGGGTGCAGCCTAATTTCTCAAGGTGGTGGATAATTTGCAGAATTACAGAAGGAAAAGCTTCACATGGAGCAAGTTGAAATTATTTTCATAGCATTATCAAGGAACAAAAAGGAAGATACAGGGCAATCTTTGTAGCACTCTCTATATCACACACACACACACACACACACACACACACACACACACACACCACACCACACTCAGCAGTTAATAGTCTGTGCAGCCCTTGCAGAGAACCCAAGTTCAGCCCCTAATGCCCACATTAGGTGGCTCACAACCAAATATACCCCAGCTCTAGGAGCTCAACAGCCTTGTCTAGATGCCATAGGTACCTGCACTGATGTACAGAGAGAGAGAGAGAGAGGGAGAGGGAGAGGGAGAGGGAGAGAGAGAGAGAGAGAGAGAGAGAGAGAGAGAGAGAGAGAGAGAGAGAGAGAGAGAGGGGCAAAGAATAAATCTAAGAATAAACAGAAAAATGCACTACAGCATGCTTTTAATTGGCAAAAGCTTATTACAACAATGGCAACACAGCATGGCACATACATATTTTCTGCACAAGAATGTGAAGATGCTAACAGTAGTTGCTCCTGGCATGAGGAAACAAAACACTAAGAGTATGATAGATATTTAAATAATTCTTAATTATTAAGTGTTTCAAGAGTGAAGTCCATACTGTGACATAACAGATGCCCATGTACCACCACCCAGATTCAGCAGATGTTAACACACTGGCCCTGCCCATCCTTCTTCCCAGTCCTATTAATGTCGGTACCAAACCCAGCATGCATCATTATACGGTTAAACTCTTGATACCCACCTGAGGTCATAAAACATATAGTACTACTCTTATGTACATTTAAATGTTAAATATATCATACTGTTTTCTTTGGCAACTTACTTTTTTATCAGTGTTTTGATACATATAGATCTGTTTTATTTATTTCCACTCCTACATAGAATTCTATTGTGGGGATGAATCAAGGCTCTTTTATTTATCATCCTACTGAGAGGCAGCACAATTTCCTTTTTAAATTTGTATTAGTTCTTTGAGAATCATGTACAGTATGTTCTTCTCGTATTCATACCCTATCCAACCCAATCTACCCTCTTCCCTACCTACCTAACTTATGTTTTATCATTTTTAACCCATGTCTGATTTGTACTTCCCATACATTGGATGTGAAGCCTTCCATTGGAACATGGTCAACTTACCAGGGACCACAATTTTAACAAAAACTGATTCTGTCTCTCCCAGCAACTATCAATAGCCAATAACTCCTTAGCTGGAGGAAAGGGGGCACTTTATGCCTACTTGTCCTTATTCATCTTGTGATTTGGTCTGGCCTGAGCTTGCACAACTTTGTGCATGCTGTCACAACTTCTGTTCCCTGCTGTGTCAGAAGATACTGAATCATTGTAGCCATTCACTGTTTTGGGGTCTCATATGGTACCCACCTCCTTCTCCACAATGATTCTTGAGCCTTAGAAAAAGGTATGATGCAGATGTCCCATTTAGGGATAAGCATTCCTCATTCTCTTGCTCTCTGCACCTTACCCAGTTGTTGTCCCAATGTCAATTGTCGTTTATTGCAACTGCAAACTTCTCTGGTAAGTACTGAGAGATACTTTAACTTGTGAGTATAACAGTAAGCCATTAGCAATAAATTAAATACTACTTCTTTTTAGACAAGAAATAGTAGTAAATTCTCCCCAGGGCCTATGACCTATCTAGCCATAGATTCTTGGCCTGAAAATGTTGACAGGTATGTGTTTCATCTTATAGAGAAGAATTAGTGTTAATCAAATAGTGATTGATTACTCCCATGACATTATACCACTAGTACAAAAGTGGGCATGTCTTGCCAGGTCAGTTATTACTGTAGCTCCTAGGGTTCACAGCTAAGTGACAGTGAGAATTACTTTTCTTTTTCAGTAGTATACATGGCAACTTCCAGAACTTTAAAACAAATATCAAAGGATAGTTAAGATTATTAGCAATCACATTGTTTGAGGTCTGTGGACTTTACTGGCCAACAACTCCAAAAGAGGTAACCCATTTGTGGCACTGGGCTTTTTATTTGTTTGCCTGTGGTGTCATCAAGGAGGTTCTGTGGCACAATTATGGTACCTTCTAATTTTATTTACATCTATTATATATGAGCATATACTTATATAGAGCTTCTACTGTATAAAGATTCTACTGTAGTAATTTTTCATATAATTTTTGGAAGTAGTATCATTTATCACTCCCCATATTCCTTTATCTACTCTACCCTCCCATCTCCCACCCCAGTTTAACCCTTGGTGTTATATTATTACCATTTTACTCCAATAAAACAAACATATCTAAAGGTCCAAAGTTATTATCCACAAATGGGAAAAAAACATACAATGTTTTTCTGATATGGGTTATCACATCAGAATGTTCATTTCCATCTCCACCCATTTGCCTAAGAATTTCATGATTTTGTTTTTCTTAACAGCTGAATCATATTCCATTGTATAAATGCATCATGTTTTCACTAACCATTGATGTACATGTAGGCTATCCTCTTGATCTACCTATTGTGAATAGAGTAGTAATGAACATGGGTGAGCAAGGATCTCCATGGTAGATGTAGTCCTTTGAGTATATGTCACAGAATGGTACGGCTGGATCATGCAGATAGATATAGTTCAAGTTCTTGAGGAACCTCCACTCTGATTTCCATAGTGTCTCTGCCTGATTCTGCTCCTAACCAGAAATTAACAAATGTTTCCTTTCCCCCTCATCCATGCCAGCATTTGTTATCACCTGTGGGTTGTTTTGTTTGTTTTGTTTTTGGGTTTTTCTCCAGCATTCTGACTAGGATAAGATGGAATTTCAAAGTAATATTAATTTGCATTTCCATGGTGGCTAAAGATATCAAAAACATTAAAAAAAAATGATTCTCAAACATTTGTGTTTCATCTTTTGAGAACCTGTTTATTTTCATGCTCATTTTTTTTATTTGTGTTGTTTTGCGATCTTTTGTTTTTTTGAGTTCTTTGTATATTCTTGATAATAACCTCAGTCACATCTATAGCTGGCAAAGAATTTTTTCCCATTTTACAGGCTTCATTTTATGAAAAGTTTTTTTGAGTTATAACAAATTTAATAAAATACACATATTAAAAGTGTAACTTGGGTTACTGTTGTCATTGTGGAAATATTGAACACACCCACCTCCAGCTTCTCTCAAGGCCTTTGATAACCCCTCAGTGCCAGCCTTCCACCCTGCCCTGTGCCAGACATCCACCGATCTTTCTTCACAGCCATGAGTTTGCATCTTTTATTATTTTATATACTCACATAGCACACATGCCTTTTTTGCTTGCCTTCTTACTCAGCCACATTTAAAATGAACTCATGTTGTTCAGTGTCAACAGTTTGTTCTTCTCCTTCTTTATCTTGAATAAGATAAAATTTGTAAAACACTCCAGATGATTCCTAACACAAAAGTGCTTAGTAAAGGGAATCCATTATTATAATAATATTAACAAAAATGCTTTTCAGAGTTGAGACTCTGTGAGTCCTATTCTTCCTAAGCCACAGCTGCCAAAATCAAAAGAGCATAAACTAATTTTTCTTACTTAACAAAGTAACTTAACAAAAAAATTATTAAGAAGACAAAATAGCTAATACTATTGGGGGAAATGCTATTGGTTTGAAATAAGAAATAAGAAATAACTTATCTCAAAGGGATCTCATGAACATTTTGCAGGTCATTCATTGTTTTAGTCCAGTGAATCCTTTTTTTTTTTTTCCCCTTCACACCGGAAGTTCTTGTATAAAGGAGGCACCTGCCTCTTTTCTCTCTCAAGGCATCCAGTTCTGGAGTCTCCATTGAGTCCTCTTTGAACTGACTGAAATGCAAATAAGGAATGTGCTTTGGGTGTTCCCACAGCTCATATAAATGTATAGACAACATAAATTCAATGTTAATACAGTTGGCCTTGTGCTATGAGCTCCATCCCCACCCTTTTAATTCATTTAATTCCCTAGCCATTATGTGATACCTCATTGGCAATGCTTTTGGTGAATAAGTAGCAAAAAGCCCCTAATGATAATAGTATAGAAAGCAACAACACACACACATGTACACACACATGCATGCAAAAAGTCCAAAAGTAAATAATCACAAACTCTAAATCAGTTGTGTAATTATCAGTTGTTTAGTGTTAAAATATTTGTTATTTCTTGACTTTTCTATTGTTAGAGAGGGCAGAATGTCTTCTGCTTCATTCATTGTATTTTCATTCTAAATAGAGAAAGGAGGGACATAGGGGTACACACCTGTAATCCTAGCTTTTGGATGCTGAGGTGGGTAAATTAAAAGTTGGAGGACAGCCAGAGCTATATGAGGAGACTGGATATAAATGAATAGATGTGGATGGATGAACTAATGGATGGGTGGGTAGGTGGAGGATGGCTAGATTCATGGGATGCATGGGTGGATGCATGGGTAGATGAATGAATGGGTAGAGCACTCAGAAGCCTCCTATGTCTGTGCTTGTGTCTCACTGTTCACAGTTATGGCCATCCAAGCTGGAAAACATCAAATGATAATAAAGTTGGGAGCCATGATGATCACAGCTCTGACCATGAGTTCCCATCTCAAAAGATGAATACCTCAAGACCTACTATTTTAAATGGATCTTCTTTCAAAATCACCCTATGAGTTAATAGGAAAGCTGTCTGATTTTTATCAAACTATTCTATTTTGATACTCTGTAAGGCATGCATCCTAATTTCCATAGTAGAATGCCATCTTTGCTCCATAGATCTGCCATGTGGAGTATGCTTATATCTGTCTCTTGGACTGTGACTATAAAAGCACCTCGTTTCATTATGAAAAAACTCAGCCTTCAGGAAACTACTCTCTCTGTACCATGCACAGCCAGGTTAGCAATGTTTCAGCTGAAGCTCGGGTCTCTGTTCTCTAACCCAGCAGACTCTCCACACACCCAGCTATGTGGCTTTTCTTCCCTTTGTTGGGACAACCTAATGGTTCGTCCTTGGGTTCTATTGAGGGTCACTGTGATGTAAACTCATTTTAGCTTTATTTTATTATCTTCTCTGTTGAAGACCATTTAATATCCTGGTATTTCTTTCATGAATAATTATGACCTATACCTCCCAGAATTTGTCATCTAAATCAAGTTTTAATTTAGCAGAGGTGGAATTGTACTGATAATCTGAGAAATTGTGGTTACTGGAATTGTATACATATTTATCTTGGAGCTTTCTAACAAGTAGTTCAGACAGGCAAATGTGTGCTATAAGGTTATGATAACTGTGTCATCTTAGATTACTGGTACAAATAAGTTGCCTCTCTTTTTAAATTATTTTGTGGTCCCTTTGAGTCTTTGTTTCAATAGATCTTTTTCTGTTTCTTCTCTCTTTGCTGTTTCTCATTCTTTTAGAAAATGTGAAAACATTTCCTTTTAAAAACATATTAATAAAATTTGCAAAGAGACACAGACTAACAAAGATAGAAAGTGGGAATAGAGAACATGGTGAAGGTCAATAAACTGGAGTTTCTGCTGAGAGAAGCTGGCTGAACTTCATGCTCATGGTAATCCTGTATTCTCTCATTGCCCAACTGTGATTTGAATTATTAGTTCAACAAATACTTGAGAGCTTAACTACACTAATTAGAGATGGGCTTAGATGTTTGAAAGAATACGATGAGTCTCTGTAACCTGCTCATTAAAACTTAAGGTGGTTGGTATCTTCAAAGATTTATTCAAATCCCTACCTCAAAGGAGTGCCATGCTTACACTGCTCTAGGTAGGTAGCTATCCTTCACTCAATGTCTTCCAAAAAGGAAATGACACAAACTGATGCTAAGTCATCTGCAATCCACCATCTAATGAGCAAGAATTCTGCTTGGAATTGTAGGTGATGCAGTACAAAATGAAACTGAGAACACTACCTTCATACAATAGAGAAGTCATTCCATGAATTATGAAACATAGCACAGCCATTAAAATCGTGTTTCTAAAGAATCTTTATTATCAGAGAGAGAAATTTGCCACAGAGCCAGGCATGATGGTTCACATCTGCAATCCTAGCCCTCCAGAGGCTGAGGCAGGAGGCTCATTAGTTTCAAGCCTGTGCTTTATAGTGAGACTCTGCTGAAAAAAAATAAATAAAAGAAGAAGGAAAGAAAAGTTATATTAGGTAAAACTAATACATATGAGCAATATGTTAACAATTATGACTTTATGACTTACAGAGATTTTAAAAATCTAGTAGAAAAAGGCATCTTAAATAAAGTACAGGGCACAGAATATTGAAAGAACTGCTAACTGCTTGGTGATAGAATTTTGGCCGATTGTCACTTCCATCACTGCAAATTTTTGTGCATTCTAATCTTTCCAGAATGAATATGTATGATTTTTATAGTCATGCAAAGCAAGCTATTTCTTGAAAGAATACATCAAAAGGCCTTACAGATACAACTGAAAAGTTTTAACATATGAAAAACTTAAATAATCTGAAAGGAAAATAGTTCAAACATAAGTACACAAATCATATGATTGCAAGGGAAGTCATGATTAATTAATTATTGATTCTATCTGCAAAAAAAACTATGGAGCAGGCAGTGAGCTGAGAATTTCTAAAGGCAGAAAGCAGATCGGAGGCCCTGGGCAGACGTGCCTGGCAGCTGTGCTTCTCTGAGAGTCTGCAACTGGAAAGACTTGGGGAAAAGCCCTGACTTGAGTGCTTCACAGTATTTGATCTTGGAGAAAACCCCTTGATTTATCTAAGGCTCAGTCTTCTCTTCCCAAAGACTTTTGAGAGGTAAAGACAGTTCATCGGGAGGCTTTCAGGGGTAACACACTGCAGGTTAACTACTCACCACAGCAGGTCCCTGGCATACCATATGGATGCATGAATGTACTACTCTTGAATCCAGATACTGGAGCACAGGAATGGTCAGAAACAACCTAGAGATGATGAGGATGAAGGCACAGGGGATTATTCATCCAGTATGATAGTTAATGTTTATTGTCATATTAACAAAATACAAAATCACCAAAGCCTTACACTTCTAGACAGATCAGTGTGGGGGGGGTAGATTGAATGAACTGAGGTGGGACAATTCACCCTAAATGTGAAAGGCACTATTTCAAGGGTTTGGATATTGGACTGACTAACAAGGGAAAAGCAAACTCATCTACCTCTGCTTCCTCAAGATGGATGCAATGGACCAACTGCTTCCTCCCTTGTTTGCCATGATGGATGGTACCCTCAGACCTAAGTTGCTTTCACTGGGTATTTTAACCAGAAAAATCACTTCTATGTCTAGTGAGGAGAGAAGCATTGGGATCAGCAGCTGAAGATCTAGATCCTGGTTTCAACAAGGAGTTCAACCTGCCTTGATTAACTCTTGTGCTTTTAATTCCAGTATGGAGAAAAGACTTTCTTTTGCTGTTTCTCATGACTTGCCTTAATATTTTCATTCATCCCTCAACTGATTAAATAATCCCTAAGCATTCTTCTGTGTGCTAAAGAATGTGCTAAAGAAACAAAGTAACCCCTGTCCTTGGGAGTTTAGATTCTCATATGGAATGTGTGGGTTAGATAACAAATAAGATAAATAATAAATAACAGAACAGATTAAGTAGTGATGAGTGTTATAAAGAAAAAATTAAATAGAGGTGGGGCAAAGATGTGGGAGATTCAAGTTTAGTTTGAGTACAAGGAAGACCTTACTGGGATATGGGCACATTTGAGTAAATAAATGAAGAAATGAGCCATTTTGGCATTTGGAAAAAAGGATACAAGACACAGAAAAGCCAGAGCAAATTCTCTGGGGGCAATGAATGATATTTGTATCAGAAGTAGGTGGTTGGAGCAGAGAGTGAAAAGATTGTCTAGAATAAAATGAAATGCCATGGAAAGCTTAAGTGGGACACTGACATGGTCTGGCTTACTCTTTACAAGGGTTTCCTGGTCTGGGGTTTGGAGAGGATGATGAAAGAATAGAGCAGGAAATCAAGGTGATCAACTGGGGTAGCGCTGGCATTGCCCTGTGAGGCAGAACACAAGATGGCAGCCACAGTGATGCTGAAATGGTCTTCACATGGAAGATTGCAGTCACAAAATACTGGGGACTGGCATTAGTAAAATCACAGATCTCCAAAAATGAGATGGCACTGCTCTCTGAAGCCACAAACTGAACTGTGCTACTCCACACAGTTCTCAAGAAGTTCAATTTAAAAATTTACCAACAAGTTGGGCTTGACTCAGACCTATGTGTGTCAAGTTAGAATTCAACCAGAAATGCTCAGTGAGGGTCATTATCTTCTTCACTCCTGCTTGTCTTGAAAAATCAGTATCAACACAGTCCCTCAAACTTAAGCCACGCCCACTCCTATAGCCCCCCAGAACACAGAATGGCCATTCAGTTTCATTTCCTCTTAGACCTCTTAGACATGAACAGAAGCAGAGAGTAGACCATAAGGCTGAGGACCATGCCTCTATCTTCCTTTCTTTCTCAGGAAAACTTCACATTTTCCATTTGAGACAATCCAGCAGTCTCCAAGGCCACTTCTTGCTAACTGGGGTGCTTTTTTCCTCCACCATCCTGTAGATGCCTAAAGAGCTTAATCAACCCAAATTACAGGGTCTGCTTAATTCAAGGGTTTGATTTGAATGCTATTGCCTCGGGAGGTGGAGAAACAAGTATTCCTGAAGAGAAGCTTCCTATTAGCAGACTGTTCTCAAAGCGTGTCCTTGGCAGCCCATTAATTATATTTCATTTTGACAGAACTCATATATAGTTGTTATATCTTTGGAGGGGGGGAGAAGGTGTTGGGTGATTAATTGGTTGATAGTGTATGTTAATTGCATGCTAATTAAATTTAAATTTAATTCGTATTTGAAACACTTAATTTAACTTGGGCCAGGAAATTGGAATATTCAAGCATCTTGAAGGAACTTGTCTTTCTATCTGTCACCTTCCTTGTCTGTTGACACTTTCTCCTTGTTTACAAACTGGTTTTTCAGGAGGAGAAATCAGATGGTTCTTAGGCTCTCAGCTGTAATAAGAAAGTGTTGGTTCTTGCAATCCATAATATTTAATTGCTTTACTAGAAAAACATATATCCTAACTCTCTACCCTATTACTTAAGTTTATTCTGAACAAGCCCCATCAGGCTTGAAGCAATGTGTTTGCTTCCTTCCTTCTGGCTTGATAATGGGAAAGTCCGAAGAGTATGTCTGTACTTTGCTCTGAGAAGGCCGCTGTTCTTCACCGATAGGGAGCCAGAGGACTGAAGGCCTGCAAGGATGCCGATGGGTGCCTCTCAGTCTCTCAGGCAGTTTTTCCACTCCTACTCATGGAAAACCCCAGGAGATGAAGTCTGCAAAGATTACTGGCAAATATCCAGTGATTCCGCCTACAGTTTTCAGGGTCAGAGGGACTCTTTGTATCTTGGGTGCAATGGAGAAGTCTAGTAGGGTCCAGTTCTGTACAGAGTTTCTTAGGGATAAAGGAATTGGACTGTGAAAGCATCTTTGGTTTCTAACCAAAAACAACAAAAACTGAGAACCACAGGAATGGCAAGTACATGGGTTTAGAGGGCTTAACTGTTCTGTTTTTCATACTGGATCTCCCTTAGCAATGCCATTTAGTGCTTCTGTGCCTTGGCACCCTTATTAGCTCTGAAACAGGATATCATTCATTTTATCATCCTGTGTTGTAAGAATTAGATGAGGTAGTAAATATAACCTAACAAAACCTACAGTAAGATGCTTAGCACTGGTGGGTAGTGCTACAATTGTTGCCTGGTCACTCCTGATTTCTCTTCTGGTCCTGTGTAATGACTAATTTAACAGTATGATAGTTTCTCTTTGTACATTCATGAGGGTGCACCTCAGCTTGTCCTGGATGATTGTATGGCCTCAATGTTTACTTCTAAGGTTTGAGCTTCCTTCTCTAACTAATGGGATCTTTCCTCAGCTGTCCTGGAGAAACCTCTAGAAAAGAAAGCTGGCAGAAATTATGGACCTCCAGGCAACAGGAAGCTGATCTATTTCATAGACGACATGAACATGCCTGAGGTGGATGCTTATGGGACAGTACAGCCCCATACCATCATCAGGCAGCACCTAGACTATGGCCACTGGTAAGTGTCCCTGCAGAAGAGTTTCAAGCCACTCAGATCACTAGGGACTGTGGTAATACACTTCATTTAGCTCTCATGCCACAAGAGAGGCCAGAGTAAATTCTTGAGGGCTTCTATGGTTTTTGGAGTGCTCCCTCAGGCAGGGCTTCAAAGTCAAAGAATCAAAGCTCTCACCCAAGAAGGAAGCTAGAACTTTCTACAGGACTCATTGCCATCACCTCTGGAGATTGAAAAGGATGGGCGTATTGGAAGAGTGGACAGAGGATGGAAAGGGAATTTTGGGTTTTATTGACTGTATGCTATACATGCATATGGAAACATACCAAACTGAATTATATGCACCATTAATTGTTTTCAAATATAAAGCTGTGATATACAATTGTAAAAAAAAATATTTCAAAATTATGTTCTCTGAGACTTCATCTAGCCACAGAGCTGAACTCATCAGCCTCCACTGTGGCCTCCTGCAGAGGTGCTCTGATGGTAGCAAACACACACCCAGCTGGCCTACTTGGCCTTGACATCTTCAGAGCAAGGCAGTCTCTTGGCTCCTCTCATAACATCCTCACTTTTAATGGCAGCCAGTCTACACTGGCCAGGAAAAGGTAGGTGATCTGGAACATGGCTGCCTCCCTTTCCTCCACCTGTAAAGGCAATGTAGAGGAGTCAAGAGAGAAGTAACAGAGGAATCACAATGAAGATGCCAATTTGAGCTGCTTCTCAGTCCTTCCTAAAATCTCTGTCAAATGCCATTAGCATCTTGCCCTGTGATTCTTCATTAGAATTTCAGCTATTAATCATTATAGAAAGCAAAGTAAATCCAAGTTGTTTAACTTTGCTTTGTGGTTACATATCTTAAGTAGCAAGTAGAAACAATAAAAAGTGTTCCCCGTTTCTTTCTCTTTTTGTGGGTACTTTCTTTGAAATGCCTATTTTAGACCCTCTTCTCTCTCTTCAAATTCCCAGTGTTGTAAAGCTGATGACTTAGGTTTTCAGAAAAATCTGACACCAAATCCACCCTTGCTTCTGTACAGCTTGTTCACTACCTTCCACTGTGTCTCAGCCTCCCATGACATCTCACCTAAAGCCTAACTTCAATGTGTTGTTTCTACCGTCTCTTGCTCCTGAAGACTACCCTAGCTGGTCCCATCCCTTTGTTGGCCTCTTCATGTCACTGAAACTTCTGTTTTGTTTGTTACAAGTCATTCTCCAGTGGTTATTCTTTCTTCTGTGTATAATTAAATTTCCTTCTCTGTTCTTGCTTCCTGCTTGGCTTCCAATTCACTCCTCAGTGTATTGCTCTTTGATTTCTACCCACCTCTCCCCCCTTATAGACTGTTCCTGCAAACCTCCTAGCTATTGTTACTGTGGAATCTGAGGACTCTGTTGGAGAGAGAGGTCTTTCTTCTCTCAACAGTGCTAATGGAGGAGTGCTGGCTTCTATCACTTTCTGGGCAGCCACATCACCATGATTTTCTTTGTACCCATTAGTCCTCTTCAGTGCTCTCCTCCTGGGCTTTCCATAGATATTGGATTTCTCATAATTTATTGTTGAGCTATTGTTTTTTCTTAGTCTATCAGTAAATGTAGGCTTCTGCTTTCTGATTTTTATTTAAACACCTGTGGTGCTTGAATGAGTATGGCCTCCAGAGACTCACGTGTTTGGTTCCCAGTCTGTGAAACTGTTTGGGGAAAAGGATTAGGAAGTGTGGCTCTGTTGGAGGAGGTGTGTCATGGGGGGCAGACTTTGCAGTTTCAAAAGACACATGTGATTCCTCATGAATTCTTACTGCCTTCGCTGTGGATCAACATGTGAATGCTGAGCTGTTTCTTCTCTCTGTTGTCATAGACTCTTAACCTCTGAAACCATAAGCCAAGTTAAACATTGTCTTTTATAAGTTTCCTTGGTCATGGTGTCTTATCACAGCAATAGAAAAGTATATAAGCTACAACCCAAGCCTTTGAACCACGGAAATTGTACTACTTTGCCTTGATGAAGTGCTATCTACCTCAGCCCTCACACATAACTCTCACTGTAAGCTGGTCTGTTTTGTTTGGTTTAGAGAGAGAATGCCACTATGTGACACAGACTTTCCTCATACTCACAACTTCCTGCCTCCTGACTGTGTAGGTTAGAGATGTATACCACCAAAGGTGGCTCACTGGAGGTGTCTATTACAGGTATGATCGTAACAAGCTGTCCCTAAAGGAGATCATGAATGTACAGTACATCTCCTGTATGAACCCTACCGCAGGCAGCTTTACCATCAACCCAAGGCTTCAGGTATGAAAGGAATCGAGCAAGTGTAATATTTTTGAGTCCTAACCCTATCTCTCATGGCTGATGGCTTTTGATAATTAGTGGTAACTGGCCTTTCCCCTGCCAAGCCTACCAAACCAACTTGCATTTCTAGAATAAGAGCTCCTAGACTCAATGTCACAGGATTGAGAACTAGAGAAATTCCTAGAGGTCATGTGACTCGACTCCCTCATTCTTAATATTCGGCTTTTCGTAGATGGGATTACTTCTTCAAGGATGTATAGACACACAGTGTTCACTCATATTTGGACTCAGATTCTGTTTCCACTATCTCATGTAGAATCTTTGACCAAAGATAGCATGTCTTTATTCTTCTAGTCACTTCCAGTTCAGCCTACGTTTGGATATAGAATCATGGGTCACTGTCCCCAGTGCAGAGCAGTGGCCTTCACTGTGTCACAAATGATATCCAACTTACTATCCCTTCTTCTCTGTTTTCCCCTGCAGCGTCACTTCAGTGTGTTTGTCCTCTCCTTCCCGGGGGCCGATGCCCTCTTCTCCATTTATAGCACCATCCTGACCCATCATCTGAAGCTAGGAAACTTCCCGATCACTCTGCAGAAATCCATCCCTTCCCTGATCAACCTGGCTGTCACCTTCCACCAGAAAATTGCCACCACATTCCTGCCCACAGCAATCAAATTTCACTACATCTTCAATCTCAGAGATTTTGCTAATATTTTCCAGGTAAGTTTGTGAGAGACTATGAAAGCTTAGAGATGATCCATGGGCTCTTATTCAAAGATGGTGAGTAGCAAATTCCTCTCAAAAAAAACACAAAATAGTATGAAGTTATGATCATCAATAGGTAAAGAATCTCATGGGCTCCATGAAAAGGACTTCAGCAAAACTAAGTTTTATTTTAAAACTAGACTATTTCTCAGTAAAGATAGCACATTTTTCAGTTGGTTCCTTTGTGCTAAGGCTCAGCATTAGGGAGACAATGCTTTATTGCTCTCCTAGTATACTTCTACTGGGAAGAAGAGAGAAGATGGACAAGAAAGTGGGAAGAGAAGAGAGGATGAAAAGGAGCAATTAAGAGAAGGAGGAAATGGGAAAGAAAAGAATGGGGAAAATGGAGAGGGAAAGAAAGAAGAATAATGATTTAAACATCTCTCCACGCTTATAGTCATTGTTTTCACGATAAAAAGAAATTCTCCTGAGCTATACAAGTTAGAAGCCATGTTATAATACTCCAAATATGCCATCTTCTGATATAGCCTCAGCCCTACAAATTTCAGGTTCATTTCCAGATCAAATCTGTTTCAGATATAGTCTAGTCTGGTCTCCAACTTGAGATCCTTCTGTCACAGCCAATTGAAGATCAGTATAGACTGTATAGTTAGATACTATCTCAACAGTAACAAAGGCAAAAAAGTCTACTGCCCTGTAAAGCTTATAGTGCAAAGACTCCTGAAGCATGGCAAAGTCTGTGTTTAATCATAATTAGCTCTTGTGCTTTGAGTATTAATGGAGAGAGAGTTTGCTTGTACGATAGACCCATGCTTAAAGTCACTGAACTGTGATCGATTCTGGGTGTTGCTGTCTGCATTTCCTAAATGAAAAGCAAGAGGTAATAATATTTGATCAAATTCACATTGCTCTTCAGTGGCAGAGCTAAAAGAAAACTGGTCAACTGCCCCTGACCAGAAGCAACCTTGATTTAGCTCCTGCCTGGACAATTTCCTTCTCATCTCTATTAAGTAGAGACTTGGAGAAGTTACTGGCTAGCAGATGAGGCCCTGGATACTCAGGGAGACAAAAAGCACAAGGTAGTGTTAGCCTAGGTCAGCTGGGTGGGAGCAGTGATGGCAGGTAGGAGACAGGTAAGAAATGAGACTTAATTATAATATAATTTGAGACCTGAAGAAGGCCTTATGAAACGTTTGGCTTTAGTTTATAATATTTTCTGAGCACAGCACTAAGCCTTTACACCTAGTAATTTATTTAACCCTCTAACAGCCATAAAAAAAGTTACTATTTTCTTGAGTTCTGCAGAGCTGAATTCAGCCACCTGTGGACTGAAATACTTGGAAGACTTGGTTCTGTACCAAGCAGATTGTTTTCTTTCTGAGCAGTATCCCACTAATTGTAGACTATATAAACTATTTACCTTATCAACTTCATTAGATGTTGTACATAATTTACAGGTGGTTGAAGGTATATAGAAGAATCTGCATAGACTATATCCTTATATTGCTGTATTTTATAGAAATACCCAGGTGTCTATGAATTATGATGCTCAAGGAGGTCCTGAAACCAGCGCCCTATGGGAAAGACAAGCATAGGAAATAAACAAGGAATAATAGAGGCATGAGAAGTGTGCAGGATCAGAAAAACAGTGTTAAAAGTGGAAGCGAGGTGTGATAAGAAGTGATGATGGGGGCTGGAGAGATGGCTCAGCGGTTAAGAGCACTGTCTGCTCTTCCAGAGGACCCGGGTTCGATTCCCAGCACCCACATGGCAGCTATCAACTGTCTGTAGTTCCAGTTCCAGGCAAACACCAAGGCAAATAAATAAATAAATAAATAATAAATAAATAAAGTTTTTTTTAAAAAAAAAAAAAAGAAGTGATGATGAGAATGAGCATCCGTAGACTGTAGCAATGTTGTGACCAGATGTTTGTGTTGTATAGATGAGTCTGGATATTGTCTTATGAATAACAAAGAACCCTTGAGTGTTCCCATGTCCTCCAGTATAGGAAAGGAATGAGAGTGAACAAGGGGATGAGTTTAAAGTCAGACAGAGGAGCTGTTGATGTTGTTAAATCTGCCTCTATTTTCTTTCTCATTGAAAGCAGAATAATAGCAAAAAGAGCTGTCAGATACTCGAAGAATCAACACATCTCTGTAACACACATGAAGGGAACTCAATCCAAATGAACACATTGGTTGCTGATCTGCAAAGGCCAGCTAGTCCCATCCTATCTATCACCTGTCATTTATTCTGATTTTTATGCAGTCAGTCATTGCCAAAATCAATTTGCAAAATGAATCATGTAGGACTGAAGCATGACATCTTTCTCCACAAACTCCTTCTGAGCATTTCAAGTGTCCCCTCCATTGTAACATGTTCTTTAGTAAGATAACCACAGACACCATCCCAGGTTGGACAAAATGCTATGGAGCAGTGGTTCTCAACCTGTGGGTCGCATCCTCTTTGGCAAACTTCTATCTCCAGAAACTATGATTCTTAACAGTAGCAAAATTACAGAAGTAGCAATGAAATATTTTTATAGCTGGGATGGTCACCGTAACATGAGGAGGTTTATTAAAGTGTCACAGCATTAGGGATGCTGAGAACTAGTGTTCTAGAGTTCTTTTAGCTACTGTCCTGAACTGTTAACATTATCTATTGTCTGATCTCTTGGAAGGGCATTCTCTTCTCCTCGGTGGAATGTGTGAAGTCCACACTGGACCTAGTAAAACTTTATCTGCATGAATCAAATCGGGTTTATCGGGATAAGATGGTGGAAGAAAAGGATTTCGATCTTTTTGACAAGATCCAAACAGACTTCCTCAAGAAAAATTTTGATGTAAGTATTGCCTGTGGTGTTTTTATATTAAAAAAAATAATGGTGACCATGCAGATGATCACTTAAATCAATCTAGTCTACTGACTTGGAAAAAACTAGAGATTGTGCTAAGAAAGGAAATTCTATCATGATTTTGCCCAGTCAAAAAATGAAGGGCAAGTCATTTATAGAACTCACATTGAAAGAGTCCCTAGAGAGTACCTGATCCACAGGAACATATGATGCTGAGGCCCCTTCACACTCCCCAAGTGACATCTCTGATGATGTTCAGCATCCCAAGACTGGGATCTCTCTTCTCTCTGGTAGTTACCCTTTTGAAAGTGTTAATAACTGGACATGTGGAACAATTCTACTGATTTCAAAACTACATGTTTATATTAATGACTTACTATATTTCCCTGTCTAGAAATGAGATAGAAGAAGTACGTGTGATCGAATCAGCTCCTCCTTCTCCTTCCCTGTCCCTTCTCCCACTCCTTCCTCCTCTCTTCCCTTGTTTACTGTGAAATAGGCTTTTGCTATACAGCTGAAATATTCTTGACTTTACTACATATCCAAGTCCCTATGTAACCCAGGTTAGCCTTGAACTCTCGATCTTCCTGTGTCCACCTCCTGAATGGGATCACAAGCATGATCATGGTCACAAGGTGACTATGACCACTTTTTCTGCTACACCATAGCTTTGTGGCTATGATCCTTAAAATATACCCTTCCAAAGAGTTGGAAAGAAGTCTGGACTGAAAAAGTAGAGAAGGGCTTCATAATATATCCCTCTCTTGGACACTCACAGTGAATTTAATATTTAAACCTGGAAATCTGGAATCATCATAATTTATAGACCATTTTGCCAGTATGTTGCATCTTAAATCTCATGTGCCTTTTGTCAAGAGCTTCTGACTCACAGATTGACTAGAACATAGGATGTACCTTGGAAAGTACTGACATCAGAACATTGCCATTCCCAAAGTCAAAATTACCCTGCAACTAACAATGGACCTTTCAAATACAGCCTCATATTTTATGTCCTTTTGTGAATTAAAAATAACCAAACTCTATTTGTCATTACACCATGCTCTCTCTATACTCATTGAATTAGCCTGTTATACTGTGTTATCAAAATACCTGAGGCTGGGTAATTTAGACCTGGATGTTTTTTGAGCATAGGTCTAGAGGCTGCAAGTTTAAGATTGTAGGGGGAGGCGGGCTATGGTTTGGCCTCTGTGAGGAGACTCATGGTGAAGGCAGATACAGAGGTAGAGAGAGAGCATGCCTAAAGAAGATGACATCAAAAACTTAGGCTCACTTTTCAACAATAACACACTCTTGGAAGAGTTGACAGCACATTGCCCAAAATTAGAGGCATTAACTTCAGAGAGCAGTGTCCCCAATGACCTAATCACCTTCTATCTGGTACCACCTTTTAAAGAACCAATGTGTATCTCATAGCCAACTAGGTAGGAATCGAGCTGTTAACATGTAAACCTTTGAGGAACAACCCACATCCCCATGGCAGCACCCATTCTGGGCCAGCTCTATATTTTCTCCGGGTAAGACCCTGTGTGTACCTCTGAGGATGTCACAACCCATCTCAGTCCAAATGGCCAGTAGTGGGTGCATAGAGAAACTGTTAAGTTTTCAAGGTAAACACCACCACTTCTATTTCCTTTATCATTTTCATGGGGCCTGGTGTTCAGCTCTCTCCCATCTTAGAAGCCCCACTGTGAGTACTGAACAGCTAGGCAGTTTGTGTACTTTCAGTTAAATTTGCAAATAAGCCTTGTTTTTATGAGTTAGTCTGAGCTAGAACTTTAGTTACAACACTCAGTGTTTGACGTAGAGCTCCCTACATAGATTTGAATAAAAAGTGTACATCATTTCATCAGAAACCAAAATGCCATTCACATAGTTCACATAGCCATTATTCTAACAACACATATGAAGACAGATGAAGACCCGTGTCTGCATGTATCTTAGCACTGGTACCAGGACAAAGTTGCCAGACTTATCACAAAGTGATTTAGCCCCCATCACCACCTTTTAAGCCTAGAGTTCTCTGACTTGCTGCTCGGAGTAGCATAGTGTCACTATTAAGTATGCTTTGATTTACAGCATTGGGTGGCTTCCTCTCTCCCTTCTACACAACATGGCTGTGATCATTAAACTGGAGACTTGTTTTGTTCATCAAAGAATCCTTGTAGATGAAGCTTTTCAAAACTGTACTTTCATTTTTCTTGTGATAGATCCTTAGCATAAATTGACACACATCAGGATCAACCCAGTATGTTAGCTTGCTCTTCAGATAGGTCAGTGTGTTCCTACATGCCTTTTCTGTTACTTTTTTTTTAATTTTATGTGTAAGAGTGTTCTGTCTGCACTTATGTTTGTATACCATGTATGTGCCTGGTTCCCTTGGAGGCTGAAAGATGATACTGGATCCTCTGGAACTGGAATTACAAATGCTTGTGAGCCACTATGTGGGTGCTTGGAATCAAACCTGGGTCCTCTTGAAGGGCATCTAGTGTTCTTAATCACTGAGCCATTTCTTCCAGTATGTCTTAGTTAGAGTAACCATTATGGCAATACAGCACCATAACCAAAAAGCAACTTGATAAGGAAAGGGTTTACTTTATTCTTAGTTTTATGTTACAATTAATCATCAAAAGCAATAAGGGCAGGAACTCAAGCAGGGCAGGATCTTTGAGGCAGGAGCTGATGCAGAGGCCATCAATGGTTGCTGCTTGCTGGCTTGTTTCCCATGGTTCACTCAATTCTACTTTATTATAGAACCCAGCACCACCAGTCCATGAGTTACCCCACCCACAATGATGATGGCCACACCAATCATCAATCACTAATTAAGAAAACTCCCTACAGGTTTACCTATAATCTGATTTTATGGCGGCATTATTTTTTTCAACTGAGGCTCCTCCCTCTCTGCTGACTCTAGCTGTGTTGAGTGGACATAAAACTAGCCAGCACAAACTGCTATTGTATCTTCTTAAACTAGAAAAAGTGGCTTCTTTTCATTTCATTCCACCTACCCAGATGTATGGGCAACTGGTTTTACAATCAACAATGCTAGAGTAGGCTAAAGTTTTCTATGGCTCTGAAAAGATCCTCAAAAGTCAGGGCAAATCTGAGAGTTAATCTTCTAGTCTTCTATTCTTACACTTATAGACAGCAAGCCTGATTTCTCTGTGTGGTTTGCTTTGCTTACTTCTTCTGTATTGTGTATTGTGGACCTTGCCCAGGGAGTCTATAAAGCTGACACTGCTGTGATTTAGTCCTAGCAGATGCCCCTGCTTGTTACCTGTTTACCAATAGGATTTCCTAGTTTGAATTTGAGAAAGCCTTCCCGGTATACATACTTATATAATATTTCTTCTCACAAGAAGTCCTAGGTATCTAGATTTTGACAAGCAAATAATTTGCTACTGTGTCCTCTAATGTGAACTGATAGTAGCAACCTCCAAAATATTTAGAGAATGTGTTGATAATGAAGAGATGAAGAGTTGTATCTGTTAAATTAATCAAATTGTACTAGTCATTATGCAACATGGTAATGTTTGTCCTGGGGTAAGATCTGACAAACAGTAAGACAGAATCCTTATGAAAGTTTTATAACAGTGCATTCTACTTTAAATGTCTTATTATGAACAGCCTTAAATATAAACCAGCAAACTAAGGATGGGATCTGCTAGAAAATCCTTCAGAAACCAAGTCCTCTCTATGGATGGAGCCAACCTCACAGGAAAGGAAACATGTTTTATGACCATGTTATAAGTTAGAGAATAAGAACCATTGAAATGGATGTAGATTAAGTGAGGCTACAGGGCAGTGATCCCTTGTATCCAACGTTGCCGAATAAGGTCCTGCTTAAGGAAATCCACCAGTGTCCTTACCTGCTCTTCTGAAAAAAAAAAAAAAATGTTCTTACAGTGCTCTAAAGGTAGATCCCCCACATTTTTCACTTCCCACCCTTAATCTGTAAGGATTAACAAACAAGGTGTATGCGTTCATAGATTTGACAAACCAGAGTGAAAATCCACTTTGCAGGGAAGTGTCAAAGAGGAAGCATTGAAAATAGCTCTAATGCTGATTTTTCATGGAGCATGTAGAGAAAGCAGTCAGGTTGTGTTAGTGTAGCTCAGATGGAAAGGGATCCTGGCATTTGGAAGCTCAGGAATACTGAGTGTTACAAGCTAAGATGAAAACATATTCTGGCAACCAGGAGCCGAAGAATACCACAGGTCACAGTTAGTGTAGTGGCATATAGCACTGTTCCAGGAAAAGGCTTCCCCGATGTAACAGCTGTGTTCCGGCAATGGAGGGTTTCCCTGCTGAAGCTACTATAGCTCTGCTCCAATTTACTGGAGTGTAACAACTTCTCTCTACTGAGGGAAAGCATTACAGCCTCTCTCCCCTCAGCTCTGCTCTGCCCAGGCTCTGTCTCTGCTTTGGCAAAATAAGGTCATCACCCAAACCTCCTTCAAGACATTTATCAAGTGGGAAGGATCCAAGAGAGTGACTGCCTCAGCCAGCATGGGGAAAGTCAGCATGGAAAAGGCAGCACCAAGCTGAACAGGTGCTTTCCACAGGATTTCTTAGGGGCAGAGTTTTTCCAGGAAGATTTTCAGGAGATTTTAGTCCTTGAGCTCAGATTGGCTAGATCCTGTGTTCAGGAATTAGTTGAGTTTCTGCTCAGGCATTGGTTCATTTTTCTTGCTCAGGGACTGATTTGTTTTCTGCTTAGTTGGTCAGGGACAGATTTTTTTTGGGGGGGGTGCCCCTTTGCCCTACACAGGTTATTATCTCCACCATATGTGATACCAGACAAAGAAGATAAGAACCTCACCCCCATGTCTTCTCACCAGGACATTGAAGAAATGTTGCAGCAGACCCAAAGCCTGAACATGTATTGTCATTTTGCAAATGGCATGGGTGAACCCAAATACATGCCTGTGCCATCATGGGAACTTCTGAACCAGACTCTGGTGGAAGCTCTGGAGAGCCACAATGCAGTGAATGCTGTGATGGACCTGGTTCTCTTTGAAGATGCCATGCGTCATGTGTGAGTGTGTATCTCTTACTTATGTGCCCATGGTGGCTTCTCCTTCCCAGTGTCAGGGATCTCATTTGGTTATTCCAAGTCATTTTCTTTTTTCCTAGAGTCTTTTAATTAGTCTTTTGAGAATTTTGTGCAATGTATTTTGACCCAATTCCCCCACCTTAACCCAGAACAGTTCCATTAAGCCAGAAGTCAGCTACTGTTATATCCTTCAGAGAGGGTCAAGATGGCTGCTGGGAGAGCTACAGCTGCAGTTTGACCAATGGACATAGGGGGCAGTAGAACATAGGGCTCAGCTCAGGCAGAATTGGATTTATTTCCACATTCACATTTACTATTACTGTCCATAGTCAGAGCAACACCAAGAGATTTGAGATCATAAAAGGCACTAGGATCCCATCTACACAAATACTCCCCCACATATATCTTTTCCAATTACACATGTATTTCAAAACTTAAATATTATTATGCATGCTCATACTATCTAGTGAATCACTGGCAATAGCCACCTGCACACCTAGATACCTTACACTCATACACTGTGCCTCCTACCTAACCCTTTATATTGTCCAGTCTGAGTTCTACTTAACACTGTTGGTGCCTTCCAGCATCTTTCCATCCTGCCCAAGGCTCCCAGTGTCTTCATTGCTAACTTCTGTGTGAAGCATAGCTGTCCCTGAATTGAGGGTCTGTTTTCCTTCTCCATTCATCCCATGAACCCCAGAGCTCAGGAAGGGACAAACTCCTTATCCTCACCCTTATCACAGTGGCACATTTTAGCCATTTCTCCCTTTTAAAAGATGTATTTGTTTGTATGTTTTATGTATATAAATGTGTTGCCTGTATGTATGCATAAGTATGTATGTTGTATACTGTGCATGTCTAGTATTTGTACAGGCTGGAAGAGAACGTTAGCTCTTTTAGAACCGGGGTTACAAAAAGTTGTGAGCTACCACGTGGGTGCTGGAAACCAAATCCAGTTCTTCTACAAGAGCAGTAAGTGCTCTTAACAGACTCAGAGCTATTTCTCCATCCTCCCCCACCCCCACAAGGATATGAAAAGGCATGGGACCCCAAGACAGGTGGAGTGACTGTCCTTCAGAACAAACAAGGAGATTCTTGAACTGAAACGAGAAGGCTGATGGACTTCAGAAGACCCAGGCATTCTGATGCACAGGCTCTGTTTTCGTGTTTGTGCTTTCTCCTTGTCAATGTCTACTGCTGCCCACTCACTGCCCACCATTTAGCACCTAGACCATTTTCTTCTGCTTACCTATGACTTGACTTATTCCTGACATCTAGCCTTGATCTTTATGTTCCCTGGCCTCTTAGGCTCCTGTGACCTTAGCTACCTACACAGACCCTCAAACACATACTCTTCCCCACAATTGTCCACTATCAGTAATGAGCTCCCTTTCAGAGTCTAAATTGCAAATATCTCTGTGACCTGCATGTCCATTTTCCCTTCTACTGGCCTCCCAAGCTCCAGCTGTTCTTTAACTCCATCAAGACTTTTGTTTACGAGCCAAATGCTGTGTCCTACTCCTGTATCCCTTTCTCAGTCATGCCTTCTTGGTTAACAGATGGCTATGCCAGTCCAGGCTCTCCTAACTCTACTGTCAGTGTCTAGGGTACCAAATACAACCCTGCTTAAACCACATCATCTCCTCTTCCATTCCTCTCCCAAACATGATGGATAACATTGCGTTATATTTGTGTCCAGACAAATCAGGCAGGCACTAACTGTGATCTGAAATCCTCCTCCACTATTCTGGGAACCTTAGTTTCCTGAGATAAGAGAACATCTCTTATTTTCCTGAGATAATAAAAGTGATGAGGAGAGAATTTTTATACTCACCTCCAATGCACATGCAGTCTACCTAGACCCCACCTACCTCATGCATCCCAGACACAATTCTCGTTTCAGCTCAGGAATCTCCTTGTTTCTTCTGAAAGCCAGTCAGTCACTCCGCCTGGCATGGGGTCCCATCCCTTTTCATATCCTTGGTAACCTTCTTTCTTCCTGGAATTATTCCCCTTTCCTACCCTTCTCATACTTTACCCTATCACTGATTTCTGGGTCAGATGTATCAGCATGCAAACATTTTCAGTTTTCAAAAATATAATAAGCTATTTCTTGGCCCAATCTTCTTTTTCATCTTTTACTTCCATTTTTCTGCTCCTGTTCACAAGAAAACCCATCAGAGAGGCAGTCCATACCTGTCGCACTTTCTCCTCCAATTGTCTCCTTAACAAGCTGTTCCTGCCAAGGGAGAAATCCCTGTAACTGTAACTCCCAGACCCGCACCTCCCTAAGGTCCAGTGCTATGGCTATGTCCACACCTAATGTTCTTTAATCAGATAATGTATTCCTCATGATTTTCCACTCTTAACATCCACCCATTCATCTAACATATGCTTGTAGACTAGATAATGTCTACACTGCTACCCCTACACAACTGGGAACATTCTTGCCTTCATTGCCAGCAGACTCTGCCCTGTCCTTCCAGAAGGTTTTATGCTAGATCTTTTACTTCACTTTGGTGCAGTCTTAATCTAGCGTTTCTCTTTGCCTCTTTGTTTTTCTTCCTCATGTATATTTTCAGCATGTTCTTTTTCTTCTCTCAGAATCGAGGTAGTTATTAATCACACAGACCTTCAGATGTATTGCTTTTGTGCTCCAAAAGTCTTATTAGTCCTCCAGGGTGAGTGTGTTTGTGTGTGTGTGTGTGTGTGTTCAAAGAACCAGCTTCCTCCTGCTGTGCTATGGGGCATTTTTAGCTTTTGTTTTTAATCTCTCAGAAATTCAGTAATGGGCTTAACATAGTCAGCCTTGGTTTTCTAGCCCAGGAGTCCTCAAGAATATTGATCTTCTTTTTAAATTTTGTGATTTAAATTCAGAGTCCCATGCCCTTGTCAAAGGTTGCTAATGAAGCCCCAGCTGGAGTGCTGAAGGCTGCAGACTTACCCATTCTAGCTCAGAAACCTCATCAGTAGTGTTGCATTGCCCATCTAGATACTGAGTAACAGAGCCCATACCATGCTGATTTCAGGCCTACAAGAATAGAGCTGGGCACCAAGTAGCCCAGTGACCTGTTTGTGCCCGTCTTCCTAAGTCTGCCTTTCTCCTCCAGTAGTACATTCCAGTCTCTGCCTTTCCTCAATAAGAAGATAGGGCCTGGATGCTTGGTACCAGTGTCTCTTCTCATCATGCACCAATTCAGATGCAGGAAAAACAATATTTTGCACAGAGCATAATGAAAAATTACAAACAGCGCCTTAAATGTGATACTGAGTGTGAACACTGGTTTTGTTTCAACTTAATAAAACTGTATTGGATAGCTTCAATGTGCTAGCTCTGTAATGGATACAAAATGAACATGCACACTCTTTAGGCATGTGGAAATGATAGTTTAATAAGAAGGCAAGAGAAGGGTAAATGTAGCTGATAATGACAGAGCATAAGTTCCACAATTAAATAAGTGGAGTGTAAGGAAAAACTAATAAAAGAAGCAAATGTAGGCCAATACATAACTCCTGAAGGTTTAGGCAGACAAGTCAGCTGCACAGAAGTCAGTGGCGTATGATTTTAAGTTCTAAATATTTCTTGATGTCTAAGACATCAAAGAAAAACAAAAGGAGTAAAAGAAAACATCGAGAGAAACTCAGAATGTTCATGAAAGGACCAAGTGAGCTTTGGTTGAAAAAACATGAACAGAAAATGCAAGAATAAAAAACATCATGATTTATATACACAAAACTGTTCTAATTATAATTAAAACTATAATATTTAGCCTTTAAAATTGTCAATTATATGTATATATATAATATATATTATATATACATACACAGAAATGGAGTCTATTCCTACTGCATGTTGCTGAAGGGGTTGTTGATACAAAAACACTTATGAAAAGGTTTCCATCACAACAACAAATATGCTCCACAGGAGAGATGAGACAATGAAAACCCACAGTTTTTTATGCTGATCATGACCTAGTCATACATGTAACTTCACATTCGTGCATATTTTGTGAACATGTCAAACCCCATCTTTCAAAACTACTCCCAAGCACCACCCCACACTGTTAGCCAGAATTTAATTGTTTACTACTGTTTATTTTGAATATGGAGTAGTATCATTAACATAGGAATGCAGGATTCAATCTCAAATGGATCCTTTGCTTCTCAGCCAGAAGTACAACACCCAAATTTGAATTCTCATACTCTTTGTCCAAAAAGCAGCAATACCAGAATTCAGTGACTTACACTGTCCCTCAGTGACTAGAGCTCAGTGTGCTCTTGCCCTCCAGCATAACAGAAACATTGGGTCCTTAAGAAGAGCACAGATGGGCACCTCCATTCTGAGGAGCTTTTTCTCTTCATTTTTTTTTTTTCATTAAATTTCCAGAGCCATTAAAAAATTGCTTTGCTGTTTGTCTCAGCAATTTTACACCTAGGAAACTCACCCCCAAGGAAATGATTGGAGATATAAACAAAATGTATGACACGTTATTTGGAACTGGAGATATTGGAAGCCGCCTAAGTATCCAATAGTAGGATATTTCAGACAAACAAGTTATTGTGTTTTTATTATCAATACAATCTTGATATTCTAAATGGTAGCATTCCATCATAAAAGGCATGGTGTAGGATATTGTTTAAAGGCTCTTAGAAGTCATTACAATCTACTGCTAAATGAAAAACTGGTCTCAGGACATTATATTTAGTGCTTAGGGGTTGTCTTAGTAGTAGAGTGCAGCTTATCCTTGTGAGGACATGGATTTGATCACCAGGACTGGAAACAAATAAACAAACATTATATTCATATATATGCTGCCCTCAAATTTTAAATGCTACAGGATAGAAATGCATTGACATTTCAGATGTAATAACCAAATATATATTCACAGACATTCAGACACACTAGCCTGGAAGGCCATAAAATTAATGTCAGTGGGATTTATTACTAGACAATAGAATTGTGGGTTTTTTCCTGTATTTTCTGTATTTTGTATAATGAGAAGCTGTTGGGTGCTTTATATAAGATCCACTGCTAATGGAGACTAATGGAAGGCTGGTGCGATGGCCTGCAGGAGGATGCCAGTGTGTCCTTTGAGGAAGACTTCAGGTTGGGAATGGCTTCTTTTGGAGGTGATGATCTAAACCCAAAGGAAACCTGAAATACTCTGCCATTACTGGGGTGGAGAAATGAGGACTTGACTTGCTAAGACATTAGAGGGGAAGAATCCAGAACTCAAGGAAGTGAGCACCTTGAAGGTTGGCACTGAGCATCAAACATCCATTGCTTCGACATCAGCATCTAGGAAGCATGAGAGGAAGCTCGAGAGAGACTCAAGCCTGGACTCCTGCTTTCTTCCTAAGACAGACAGACCCTTCTAGCCTTGCCTTAATAGCTCTAGCCTTCTCTGGTTATTTTTCTAATAGCATAGTTTCTACTTTTCTTCTTTTTCATAGTCCCTTTTTTATCCAAAGTCACAAATAGGTAAGAAAGAGGGAATTGGGACAAAGGTAGGTTCAGTAAGGGAAAAGAAAATCACCAAGTCCATCTTCAGCCTCACCACTCGCCCTGTCAAGCCTGCTGGCTTTCCCTGAACTTTTCCCTGACTCTCACTGGCTCACTGGATCCTCCGACTTTAGGTAAAATAATAATGACAATTGCAGCACACTTGGGCAGGAACATGATAGTGAACCTGAGAACAAGCTATGAGAGTTTTTCTGAGAATTCAGTTGAGTCTCCAAGAGAGGCTCCAGCTTCCTTTCCATCCATCATGCCCTTCATGCTTCTCACTGTGGACAGTGACCTCTGTGATTGGCTTCTGCTTACTCCTCTCCAGCTGTCACATCAACCGAATCCTGGAGTCCCCTCGAGGAAATGCCCTGCTTGTTGGCGTAGGTGGGAGTGGTAAGCAAAGCCTGACAAGGCTCGCAGCCTTCATCAGCTCCATGGACGTGTTCCAGATCACCCTGCGCAAAGGCTACCAAATCCCAGACTTCAAGGTAAGCTTGGCCACTGTGAGATGAAACCCTACCTATCTCTAGCTACCCACAACCCTTGTCATCTTTCTTTGGTTCTCTACATTTTCTACCCAGAACTTCCCATTAATTGTCCATTTTCTCCTTAGTTCCCACCCAGGCTGGTAATATGAGGGGTTCTTATCTCATTAGGCTCAGTCTAAGGACAGGGTCCTTCCCAGGGTCAGCCATTGTGGGACCTCATCCACCCTCTTCCATCAGTATGCCTTAGTTCTTGCCCAATCTATCAAATTTATCACACAGCTTGCTAGCTGTTCTAGTAGACTTGGGAAGAATTCAGAGAGTAACCAAGTTTTATAAGAAATTCCCATTTAAATAACCACTGCCTTTAGAACCTTCTGTGACATTCAGTGGTTTCAGGTAGAAGCCATGGTCTATGCTCTGGACAGTGAAGAATGGTGTGTACACAACTTTCAAAGGTCATCTGTCCAGCAGCCTCTTGTACCCACAGCCACAAACATGTCACTATACAAAGTCATGGTTATAATTTCCATCAGGAATTGTCCTTTATATTCCTGGGAGATCTCCAGCCAGCACTAAACTATACCTACCCATCCACCTTCATCATCTCTCAGGCAGCCATGAGAACAGGTAGATGATCACATTTGCTCTGGAGCCTTACCCCAGTTCATCAACACTGGCTGCATCCAGGTTTACATGTGGTCTTTCTTCAGTGTTTCCAAAGACAAGGTAGTAGAGTGAGAATTGGGAATTTATAGAATGGTAATGTGCTAAATCTTGGCTATGTACCAGAATCTCTGGGGATCTTCCAGTAATGCTGATGTCTGACTCCTTCCCCAAGCCATTCAAATTTAGCTTTTGTGGGGAACCATCTGGGCATCAAGACTACTCAAAGATCCTCTAGGTCAGTAGTTCTTAACCGTGCTAATTCTATAAGATAGTTCTCATGTTGTGGTGACCCTAACCATAAAATTATTTTCATTGCTACTTAATAACTATAATTTTGCTACTGTTATGAATTGTAATGTACATATCTGTGTTTTCTGATGCTCTTAAGCAGCCCCTATGAAAGGGTCATTTGACCCCCAAATGGGTCATGACGTTTGGTTTGAGATCCATTGCTCTAGGTGATTCTAGTGAAAATAGAGAAACACTGTCTTAGAACATAAATATAGATAAGACCCATTTGTGGTGACATGTTATGCATTTAATAAAACCAGTCTGGAATATCAGAGAAAAGGTCTACCCACAGTCAATGTAGGAGGATCAGAGAGTGGTAACTCACACTTTTAATTCCAGCAAGAAGAAAGACAGGAGTAGTGACCTATACCTTTAATCCCAGCAGATCTGAGTTTGAGGCCAGCTTGGTTTACAGAAGGAGTTCCAGGCTCCCAGGCAGGCAGTAGTGGTGTCTTGCCTTTAATCCCATAACTCCAGAAACAGAGATCTTTCTGTGTTTCTGTGAATTCAAGGCTAACTACCAAATAGTAGTAGCCCAACCTTTAATCTTAACCTGGATGTGAAACAACTGGGTGAAGAAGGTCCTTAAGGAAGGCAAAGAAAGACAGATTCAGGCATTAGAAGCAACAAGAAGTGAGGCTGAGGAAGCTGGAAGATAGCTGGATGAGATTTGACTATAGTGTTTTCTTTGATATTTCAGCCTTCCCCAGTATCTGGCTCTTAGTTTCTTTTAATATAACCAGAATTCATGCAACACCCACTAATCTAAAAAGAAGCCAGTTTTTTGAGGTGTTATTTGAACACTATGGAAGTTCTACAATGAAAGAAGGTGTGAGGCTGTCACAAAATCAATTCGGAAGGGCACTTGAGAGAATGCAGTATATAGAATGCAATGTAAACTTTCTAAGAGTTATACTACAAGAAGCCAACACTGATGATACTGGATAAACTCAGGGTTTGGCCTCTTAGTCCAGATTTCATCCATCATCAGCTTGACTGGGTTTCCCAGGGGTGGTATTTTCACCTATGTCTGTTTTCTCCAGCACATTTTTTTTTTCAATTAAGGTCTTTCTCTTAAGTTAGTCATAAGAGCACAAGGCATTGTTGGTATGAGATGCATTCATTCTCATACAGGTAGCCCCTAGTACATGAATTTTCTGATAGCTTGCCTTCTGGAGAAAGTTATTCCCTTACTTAATGACATTAGTAAAACAGGTGAGTGAGGACCACACCTGTCCTTTGAAAAGGACCACCTCAGTTGCCTTTCTGTAGGAGCTCCGCAGCAGAGCATGGGCCACTGTGGTGATATAAATTAAGGATCCCACTATGTGACTTTAACTGTTCATCTCCATTGGACTGATACCTAAAACTGTGGCATATTTCTCTATATCTTGCTGAAAAATAGTACTACTCCCTAACTTTCAATGTCATCTTGCTTGATTTCCAACTGATGTAGTTAAGAAAATACTTCCATTCCTAAGGAGTGAGTTGCCAATCTCTTCTGAGTAATCCTTGACACTGATAATCTTGCAGGTGGACCTGGCCAGCCTGTGTCTAAAAACTGGGGTGAAAAATCTCAGCACTGTGTTTCTCATGACTGATGCTCACGTAGCTGATGAGAGGTTCCTAGTGCTCATCAATGATCTTCTGGCATCTGGTAAGAAAGTTTGTACATTTGTAACAAGGTCTGAGTCTTTTAAAGATGGAGAGGTGGTCCAAGGTCAGGAAAGTCAGGTCATAGGCAACAGAAAATTCAGAATGAAGGGTTGACTTGCACAAGCCCTTTGCCAGGGCTGATGTACTTTAGAGCTTCACTCTTCTTGGAGTCTGTTTTCACTGCAGATCGGTACTGATTTTGAGAGTCTTTGTTAGATAAGATCTGATCCAGGGAAGTGGAGTAGTCAGGGGTCTGAAATTTTTCTAAGTTCAGAGAGTAGAAGCCATTTCCTCAGAATACCCATGAGAAAGTTGAACCATGCATGTGTAGGTCTTCAGAGTGGTTAGACAGTGAGTGGGAGAAGACAGAGGGAAGGTAGATGGGTGAAATCAATTCAGCAGTCTACAGCTCTGCAAGGATTCAGAACATTAATGAAGAAAAGTGGAGACAGAAAAAGACAAAGAAATTCTCTATTTAACTGTCCTCAGTCTCCAGTGCAGTCCACATGAATTGCCAAGTGCCCCACAACCCAGGAAGTAGAAAGCTTAGTTCTTATAACTTTGTTGTTCTTACTTATATAGGAATTCATGATTTGTGTAAGGCATTCTAAAAATAATTATGTGTATTTAAAGACAAGTACACAATCACATGAGAAAATAAAGCACATAAGCAACCCTATATAGTGGATAAATTTTAGATATGACAATAGATTGTGCATTTGCATACATATTCATTAATGTCAATCAAAGAGAAAAACATATATGTAAACCACCTTTTCACCTGTGTCAAGAGAATATTCAGTGTATAGAGGTCTCTAAACAAAATTTTCAGCTCAGTTCCCTGTACTTCAAAAGCCCATTCCTCTAGGACCTACCCCTGGTCCATTTATTATCTCTTAGTCTAAAGACTATGATTACAAAATATTTCTCCACCATTTCCTCTATATCATAAGTGTTACATTTTAGGATGATGATGTCACTGCTTCAGAGTTGCTGTCTGCTTCACATCATGTACATATAGCGTTGCCTCCTGTGGAATATGACAGTCATTTTATGAAGAGCCACTGACTCCTGACCCAAGGCTATGTGTTAACAACATGTCATGGTGTGGTTCTAGTGAGCATCTTTTTCCTGGACTCCTCCCTGTGCTGGCTTCTAGCATAACACTGAGGCAACACTTATTTCTTTCCCACTTGATCCTGCTTAAACTGGATTTCTATCCAAGAGTTTTCCTGCCAACTTGTACACAAAAAGTTCTCCTCCAATGCCCCTTCTTAAATACTGTCTTTAACATCTTATCGTAGTATTTAGCCTTCAATATCACTACACCTTTTGTGACTGTATTAAATGAGAGAGGAATCCAATTCTCCTCCCACCCCAAAGCTATTTTAAAAACCTAATTTCGAGGCTGGAGAGATGACTCAGTGGTTAAGAGCACTGTTCTTCCAGAGGACCTGAGTTCAACTCCCAGCATCCACCTGGCAGCTAACAACTGACTGTAATTCCAAGATCTGGCACTCTTACACAGTTATACATGCAGGCAAAACACCAATTCACACAAAAATAAATATTTTTTTTTAAAAAAAAACTAATTTCTAAAACAGCTAAGAGAGTAAAACCAACTTTTCAAAACTTACAGCTTTGAAATTATCAAGTATGGTGCCAGATTTACCCTGTATTTCATTTGATATCAATCCTGCCAGGTCACCTTCTCCTAATATAATGTCTGAAGCCATTTTTCAACTTTAACCAATTGGAGTTTCATTCCTCAATGAAATATCTTTTAATTTATTTCATTAAAAAAAAAACTCTGTTGGAGTACAGATGAATTTCTGAAGCCTTGCCAAATAAAAACACAGCCATCTGAGCAAAGTATCCCTCCATAGGGAATGAGCTGCAAACAGCTAGTTCTATGCACTAGGGAAAAATCCTGTTCCCATTGCCAAGGGCCCCACCAACTGCCCAAGACACACAACTGTTGCTCACATTCAGAGGGACTAGATTGGTCTCATGAAGGTTCCCCAGATGTCATTCCAGAGTCCATGAGCTCCCATTAGATCTTGTCAGCTGTCTCTGTGTGTTCCCCCATCATGATCTTGACCCCCGCCTCCACTTTGCTCAATAGTCCCTCCTCCCTCTTTTCGACTTGCTCCACAGTGCTTAGCTGTGGGCTTTGGTCCTGCCTCAACCTGATATGCCAGACCTTGTTCACTACCCGTGGGAGACCTCATACTCTCTGAGGAGTAGATGGGGACAGGGGGACTAGAAGAAAGGGGAGGGGAGAGGAACTGTGGTTGGTATGTAAAATGAAAAAAAAAAACAACCTTTTAAATAAAAAAAAGAGAAAGAAAATAAGAAATAGAGAGAAAGGAAGGAAGGAAGGGAGGAAGGAAGGGATGGAGGGAGGGAGGGAGGGAGAGAGGGAGGAGGAGGGAGGGAGGGAAGAAGGAAGGAAGGCAACCAGTTGGTATTGTGTGCCTTTTGCTCCTCCTGACAATTGTGGCATGAAAATAAAAATGAAAACATTATCATTCTAAAAAAGAAGAAGAAAGGCAGCCAGCCTGCTTAGGAGTCATGAGGTGCATGGTTTCCCTTCAAGGTACAGTTTTTCAAAGATTGTGCTTTGTGCATGCGTGTTAGAGTGGGGAATGTTGGATTTTGTTTGTTGTGTTTTTTAAATGCCCTCCCCTTTAACGTAACAACATCAACAGAAAGAACCAGAGCATATCTTTTACTTCTCATTTTCAAATAAATAATTTCTGACCAGAAAGCAACTGGGTGCCAGTCCAGCCAGGGCCATTGGGATTTTGTGGGTTTTTTGTTTTGTTTTGTTTTTTTATTTATTTATAAATATAGTCTTTTTATCCATGTATCCCTTTGCTCCCTCTTCCTTCCCTTCTCCCAATTCCTCCCAGTCAGCCTTCAGCCTCCTCCCTCCCTACACCCCTATCTCCTCCCCCAAAAGAGCAAGAAGTCCCAAGGTGGGTTAGCTCAGCATGGCACATCAACTCCAGGCAAGTCTGATTTCCTCACCCTAATATCAAGACTGGGTTAAGTGTTCCTCTGAAGGGAATGGGCTTTGAAGTGCCACTCCATGTACAAAAACACAGTCTGATCCCATCCCTCAAGGCTCCACAGACTTCCCATGCCTACCCTTGGAGGGCCTAGCTTCTTTTCCCGATGATTCTCCAGTGGCTGTTCTTGGTCAATGAGCTCCCCAGAGCTCCAGCCAGCCATCACTGTAGGAATTTTCTTGGAAATCCCTATCCCCTTGCTCATACAGACTCTCCTTGCCCACTCTCAGTTAGATCAGGAGCTCAGCTCAGTGTTCCGCCATGGATCTCTGTCTCCACCTCTATTCATTGTTGATGTAGGTTCTGTGATGACACTTAGGGTCATTTGATTATAGGGGAAGCTCTGTTTAGGCACTCCCTCCATTATTGGTTGGAGACCAGGCCAGGGACATCCTGTGAGTTCTTACAGGTTTCCCTAGCACCGGGTCTCTTTCCAACCCCACATTGGCTTCCTCTGTTAAGATCTCTATTGCTTTTTTGTTCTCCCTCCTTGTTGCTCCTCTCACTCAACCATCTCCTTCTCACATGATTTGTTTCCCCCTCTTTTTATTTGCAACACTTTATACTCCCAATTACTAAAGAGATCCTCTCTATTTACTCTTCCTAGGGGAATCCCTGGATGTCTTTCTTAAGTTCCTTCTGGCTCCAAGCTGTTCAGGGGTATGGTTTGCAGCTTGGGTATTCTTTGCTTTTTATTTAAAGTACACTAATGAGTGAGTACATCCCCTGCTTATCTTTCTTAGCTTGTGATACCTTGCTCAGGAGGATATTCTCCAAATCCATCCATTTGCCTGCAAATTTTAGGATGTCATTTTTTTTTTTAACTGCTGAGTAGTACTTCATTGTGTAGATGTACCATAGTTTGTTAATCCATTCTTTAGTTGAGGGGCATCTAGGTTGTTTCCATGTTCTTGCTATTATGAATAATGCTACTATGAACATAGTTGAGCTAATGCTTTTGGGGTATGAATGTGCATCCTTTGGGTATATGCCCAATAGTGGTATTGCTGGATCCTTGGGGAGGCTGTTTCTATAACATCTCTTAGTAATCTTTCAGTTCTGTGGGGTTATGCTATTACTCTGTTGTTGGGATTCACAGTGGAAGGAGGTAGAAACTATACCTTGCAATCTAAGGTCAGAAAAGTTGGGCTCTAGAAATAAGGGAGAAACCTGTCACAGTGAAAGGCTGGGCTAAGGAAGCCCTTCCCAGACCCCGTGCCTTGGGTGTTCCTGCCAGTAATTCGGTATGCCATAGTAGTTATCTGCAAGTCAGGATGGCTGTAAACTCCCAGTGAGTGTATGCTACTGATTCCACCCTCCCTGAAAATGCCTGCTCCAAAGAGCCAGTAACCTCATGCCATAGGCTATGGTGTTTCCTCCCACACACTTTCAGTTCTTAGTATTGTGACATCGTTGCCAAAATCAAGTCATGATAATATTGCCAAAAAAAAGTAGAAATAAGAGCCTCTAGTCTTCCTCTTGTGCTCTAGACTCTGTCTCCATGTCTCCCTGCCTGTGCCCGCCTTTCCTCTATAATCTATATGTATATGAGAGAGCCAACCGATGCTGTTTTATCTCTACCTATTTCTGAGACTGTCCCAATTTGTCATTTTTGCTATGACAAGTTATGACACTTTTTAACTCATGTCCCTCCCTCTCGGGCAGCGCCCAGCTGAGGCAGGGTCTGTCTAAACCATACTCCCTTATGAAGCCCTAACAGAGTACAGTTTTAAACAAAAGCCCTTTGGTAAAGGAAAGTAGTCTTTCTGCTGCCCACCCTTCTCTCATTGCTGCTGATTATAAGTTAGCATTCCTAATTCCTTCATGCACACATCATACTCTTTCCAGACATCCTTACCTCCAGTGTTCCCTTTGAACCTTATCCTTTTTGCTCATATCAGAAGATTCATCCCAAGAATCCTCTTGATAGGAAGCCTTCACTCTGCCCCTGTCAGGACTAGGAATGGCCTTGTGTACTTTCAAGCATCAGTGGCTGCATACATTCCCACCATATTGAAAGATTGTAAATGTAAGGATACTAAGACTATACTGTTGGTTATTTGCTAATTTTGTGGTGGCAAGAAATCCCAAGAAACAAAACCATAATAATTAAATAGCTACTATCCAGTTTAGGGGGGAAAAAGCTGACAAAACTATTGCCATTTGCAGACTTTTATTTCACTTTTCTTGTTAGTACTTGATTTCTCCTGGATCCTAAAAGACATTCTGGAAGTTGCCTTTTAAACTGAACTACATACTACTATGTGGGTAATACTATGAGAATCATGTGTCATTTTAGATATTGGGCATTATGATAGGATAGTATTTTTCGATAACTCTCCATGCCACAGACAGAAAGGAATGTGGGTGCTGAAATAGCCATTGTAATGCTCAGATTTTTTCTTCTGGGGACAAAGGAAGCACATTTGGGGGTTTCTTTTTTTTTCCCCATTTAACCATAGGATGTACAGGTTAAAGGTGAGTCCCTTGAAAGAAAGTTTTAAGATGTTTAAATAGCCTCTGCCTCCATGGACATCACAAAATTCCCTCTGACAGTTTTCATCGAAGTATAGTAATATTAATATATCACAAAGTAAACTGTAGGACTCTTGTCAGAAATAGAGGAATATATCCAAAAATGAGAACTTTGCTCACAGTTTAGATTTGTGTATGTCACAAGATTTTCCATCTAGTGAGTTTCTTTGTTAATGTCTGGGATCTTAAGGAAACCAACCACATCCAGCTTATGAGCCTGGGTAGAGCTCTCAGGATCTCAGGACTAAGAATATTCCACAAGCTCAGAGCAGCATTCACTGCGGGTCAGAAAGTAAACACTGCAGGGCTCTGCAGGTCACCTGGTCTCTGTCACAACTGCTTGACTCTGTCATTGAAGTACAAAAATAAGCACAAACAATGCATAAACATAAGAGCATGGCTGTACCCAATAGAAACAATTCATGGAGCATGGCTATACCCAATGAAAGCAATTCATGGACTATAAAATTTGAACTTTACATAATTTTTGTACACTACTAAATATTATTTTATTTCAAATATTATTACAAATGCTTATTTCAAATATTCTCTAAAAGCATCCAAACTTCAGCTTATAGGACATAACCAAAAGAGACAGTAAACAAAATTTGGCCATAGTTCTTATCCTCAGTATGCACCATATTTTAGAGAAGCATCCAAAGTACATCAACCTGCAATGACAGAAAGGCGAAAAGAATGTGGGCCAGTCAATTACAATATCTAAATGGGAGGGGATCCACACCCTAACTGGAGGGCTATCACAGACTCACACACAAGGAAGTACAGAGGCCACAGAGCTGGAATCCCTGAGCATGCCAGAAGCCAGGAGCGTAGTGTAAGCCAACCCCATCTGAACATATCTACAAAAACAACACAAACCCTGACCTGAGCTCCAACACCCCCAACACACTAAATACCCTTTTATTTTCCTAGCAGCTTTTTCTCTGATTCTTTGTTTTTATCAAAATAGGCTGAAATATGTTACTCTATTTGGAAATACTTACTTTTGACAAAAACAGCACAAGGTATTTTATTGGTGTACTACTTATAAAATATTTATTTATTTTATGTGTATGGACATTTTGTCTGCACAAATGGCTAGCTGAGCACGGCACATGTGCCTGGTGGCCATGGGTACCAGAAGTTGCTAGATGACTTGGAACTGGAGTTAGGTGGTTATGAGCTACCATGTGGGTGCTGAGTATTAAACCTCTCTAGAAGAACAGCTAGTGCTATTAACTGGTGAGCCATCTCTCTGGCCCCATTTTGATCTTTCAAATGACTTAGGTTATCTGGCATAAGATTCCTACCTGGGTAAGTGTGGACACAGTTGTAGTTTAAGGATAAGCACTAGTTTAGGTGAGTAATGAGATCATACTTCCAGGTACACTTCCTAAACCCCTACATCATAACAGTGCTTTTTAACTAGTTAGCTAATCCACAGCTTCCTTCATTCCTTCCTCTCTCAAACTCAGCTCCCTCAGATCTACACCACTGAACAAGAGCCTCATGTCTCCTTTGGGCCTCACAGGGTCTGAGGTTTTCTCAGTATCCTTCTGGCCTCCCTCATTTTCATCCCACTTCTCCATGATCAACCCTTCCATCTGATCAGGAGCTATCCCATCTCTTCTGATTTCTGCCTCACTTGCTTTCTGGCTTCAAACGTATCTGAACCTGCTCCTTCTAACTTAATATATATATTATAT
Organism: Sigmodon hispidus; assembly: GCA_004025045.1. Lineage (NCBI taxonomy): Eukaryota > Metazoa > Chordata > Mammalia > Rodentia > Cricetidae > Sigmodon > Sigmodon hispidus. Next base: position 211,535 of record PVIH01000126.1, read on the forward strand.
ATTAAGTTATAATATATATATATTCTGTGATGTGAAATCTAAGATACTTTTCTCAGACTAAATTATCCAAGAATAAAATTTGCAATATTCACATTATTACCCCCACATTAATAGTTTTTTTAAAAAAAATACTTTGAACATTCAAAATTCAGTAAAACACCATTGGGATTGGAAATGATGTTGAAATATTAAAACTTTCCCCTGTGTGTATGAGAGCTTATGTAGTGTTCCATGTGTGCTGGGTAACCTGATTATCCAATTATATGCAATTTCAACTTTACAAAGAAAGCATGAAACTGTTTTCCATAGGCTATGCTAATTCAGAGTCTGGCCATGGGGACTCGGTCTTGTTTTTCTATATTATTTTCCTCCCAACATCAGCAACACTCACTCCATTTATCTGACACTAGGTTTTGTTGACAGGAATAAATTAAATCTCATCATTTTCCCTTTCCCATTGCAAAGGACTTTGAGCTATAAGCAGCTCAAATATTTGTTAAAAATATTAAGTACAAGGGTAAAAGTATTTGCTGCCAAATCTGACGACCTAAATTCAATCCCAGGAGCTCACACCAAAGGAGAGAGCTCACCCTTTCCAGTTACTCTCTGACTCTCACATGCTGAGTCTTTGCTGGATAACTCCATCCCTCCTGTACGTGGTACTTGCTTACATAGTTTACCCTTTACCCCTTGCACTGATGTTACTTATGAGTTTGTAGATGTTCTTTCTATATTTTGGATACTAACCCTCTCCTCATTGTATGGGTGGTAAATCCATTTGTAAGTCTTTACCTAACTTTCGTCATTACCACTTTAATGTCATGAAAGGAAACTGTATTTTTAATGTCTTAGGTTTTTCATGTTCTGTCTCAGGAATTTTGTCCTACCTCTATGCCTAAATCTTAATGTTTTAAATTGCTCCTGTCTTAATTTTTCTATTTATGTTCTTAATCCACTCGGAATTTATTTCATATCATGATCTAACTGTTTTCCCATGTTGATACTGAATTATTCTAGTATCTTTACCTATTAGCCTATCCTATTACATGTCAATCTTCAATATTAGATTTTATTGTCTTTTTTTTTATCTGAATTGACTTCTAAGTATTTCATTTTTATTATGTTAATTTACCTCCAGGACCAGTTTCACATTGTTTTAACAATCTTAGCTTTATGGGAGACTTAGTATCTTGATTTTTGTCTTGTGTTTTGTGTCTCTGTCAAGTGTGGTACCCACTGCATTATACCCTATGTGTACATGTCTCTCTTTTTCTAAAGATTTTATATCTTTCCTTTAATAATACGTTGTTTCAGAATGAAGGCCGTGCACATTTTATGTACTCATTACTTACTGGCCAATAGTTTTGTTGCTATTCTAAATGATAATTTTTCAATTAACCTTTTTCTTTTGCCAGAGAACAAAAATGCAATTTATTTTACTATGTTGCCTTTGTATCCAGTAAGGCTGGCATTGAACACTCTTGTGAGTTTTCATTATTAGTGTGAACATTTTCTTAGATTTTCTCTGTTTAAAATTGGATTTCAAATGATAGTAATTGTGTTGCTTTAATTATCTGTATGCATGCATTTATTTTTTTAATGTTTTGCATAGTCTGAAACAGCCCATATGATGATGAGTAGAAAACATGACAGCAGCTATGAATGTCTCATTCTTGATTTAAAAGCAAACATTTAGTGTTTTACTGTTAGCATGTTTGGGATGGATACCTGTCCCTGTCTTATTTATTCCTATTTGCTACTAATATTTTAGAAACTGTGCCTCTATTTTAATGGTTTTGTTGTTTTAATCCTTTTAAAAATATTTTAGCACATTTCTTTTCTTATTGTGAGACACGAGGCATATGTGTGCCATGGTGCACGGGGTGGTCAGAGGGAGGCCACTTGGAGGATTGAGCTATCTTCTACCTTGTAAGTTCCAGGAATCAAATCCCTATGGTCATCAGCCTTGGCAGAAAGTACCATTACCTACTGAGCCATCTCACAGACTCTGCCTTGCCTCTTAAATCTTTTAATGGAGCAAAATATTTTCATTACATTTTCTAACATGCAAGCATCTTGGCATTTCCAGAAAGAATCCTAGTTATTTATACAGATTTTATATATTTGTTAGTTTTTTAAAATTTTATTCATTTGTAAGATTGGGCAGGCATACAATTTTATTCTCATACTGCCTCATTAAAATATTTTATCTCACTTTAAAATCTTGTCAATGTGATTAAAAATCAACAATTAGACATGCTTGTTACTATGAGCAAGTGTAGAGTCTTTTCTTATTTACAGATCTGATGTATACAAACAAAAGAGTTACCAGTTTTGATCAATATTTTTGTAGCTACAACAAGGCTAGGCACCTATACGTATGTCTAAAAGACAACTTTATTTCCTTTACTTTGAAATCCTTTCTTCTAGCCTTCACCCATCTCTCTGTTGTTTATTGATCTTTTTTGTTAAGAGTGTCTTTAACTAGCAAGTGACTAATCTGAGTTGGTGTCTATGCTTTACAGTTCCCGGGCATGCTGGTGGTTTGACGTTTTTTAAAGTGATCAAATGTCTCCATTTGAGAGCATCAATTTTATTTTCTTTTAAAGTACAGTGAGTTCAATTGAGAAAATTCTTTCTCAATCTAAGCTCATAAGAATTTTTTCACACCCCTTTTCTGATATTTTTTAAATCAGTTTTTAATAGTTAAACAGTTGATCTATTTAAAATTCATCCTAGGATAGCAATTAAAATGAGATGCCAAACCTGATTTTGTGAATCTTAGTTCTGCAATTACAGTCTTACGTAATTTACGCCCCCCCCCAACCTAAGGCACTGTTTTCACACTAAATTACAGCAGACTATCCTTGCTTCCCTTGTCCTGTAGGAAGTGACTATTCCTCAGTCTCCTTAACTATATGCATATAGCTGTACGTTACTTTGTGCCCCTTTCACCATAAATTCTATAGATAAGTGTGGTTTATATTTCTTTCGAAATAGTAAACTCCTTGAGGGTACATTTTCCAGAAAGGTAAATAATACAGTAGTTGGTAAATGCCTTGAACTAAAGAAGAAATGGCCAGTTGGGTGTTACCACAAGATAATAAAAGATCCCATCTATCCCGTCCTCTCACTAATGTACTTGCTTCCTGTCTTTGTATGAAATGATACATGTCTGGTTTCACAAGTATGTGAGGTTGAACATGATGGAAAACCAGGAGACCTGTATCCTACTGCCAAATAACTCCCTTTGTTTTGTTACAACAATTATCAAGATGTCTAAGCTATCCATCTGTGCCCCCACTTATCCCCAGGTGAGATCCCAGATCTCTACTCTGACGATGAGGTGGAGAACATCATAAGCAATGTGAGGAATGAGGTCAAAAGCCAAGGACTCATGGACAGCAGAGAGAACTGCTGGAAATTCTTCATAGACAGAGTCCGGCGACAACTTAAGGTACAGAAAGACTGACTGCTGGGCACGCGCATGAGCAGAGGTGGCTATAGGATGTGACACTATCCCTTTGAACTGTTTCACGATGAGGTGGTGCAGATGCAATTCTCTTTCTTGGCTGAACAACACTTCCAAGATCTCATTTTCCTCTTTGAATAGGCACTCTCATGGACAGAGCAGCCCTGACATTATTAATCTCTTAGCTAGAAGGATGGGCTCAAATGGGAAGACTCTATCCCTGTTCAGCATGCTTTTTAATTTTCTTAGAGATCAACAGTTTGAACAAGTGTCTGCTTCTCCGTGGTATTGTAATAGGCTTCTGGCCCAAACTTTCTGTTCTAGACCAGTCTGGCAGTCCTGCAGAAATACTCATAATCACACAAAGACACACAGACACTTATGTTAATTTCTGGCTGATTGACCTAGGGTCCAGGCATATAACTTGGTATCCTTCATCTGAACTCAAGCCATCTTGTTCAGCAGTACAGCTTTGCTACCTTTTCTCAAAGCAGCATTTCAACATTTTTCCTCTGCATTGTCTCCTGGAATCTCTGGAGCATCTTTGTTGCTCTGAAATGTTCCCAGAGTTTTCTTAGCCTGGTAGTCACGCCTATACTTCCTGTCTGCCTCTGGCCAATCAGCTTTCTATTAAACCCATAAGTGGAACAATATTTACAATGTTACCAGCATAATTCCACTACACTGTGCACTTCTCAGATACTTTTTTGGCTTTCCCTTCCCTTCTGATATCTCAGGTGACTCTCTGTTTCTCCCCTGTGGGGAACAAGCTGAGAATTCGAAGCAGGAAGTTCCCAGCCATTGTGAACTGTACTGCTATCAACTGGTTCCATGAGTGGCCTCAGCAGGCATTGGAGTCTGTGAGCCTCCGCTTCTTACAGAATACAAAGAACATTGAGGTAAGAAAAAAAAAGGGCTCCCCTTAGTGTCCACCTCACCTCAGGTGTCCAGTGGTCAAGGTTAAAGCTTGGTGTTGGATAGAGCTATTGAGCATAACTTTCCATGTGGTGAATGATTGGATAGTCATCTTCAATATCGTTACTTCTGATTTTAGCCTGCAGTGAAACAGTCAATTAGCAAGTTCATGGCCTTTGTCCACACAAGTGTCAACAAGGCATCCCAATCTTACCTGACCAATGAGCAGCGTTACAACTACACGACTCCCAAGTCCTTTCTGGAGTTCATCAGACTCTACCAGAGCTTGCTGGACAGAAATGGAAAAGAACTTCAGTCCAAGGTGGAGCGGCTGGAGAACGGGCTGTTGAAGCTGCACAGCACATCAGCCCAGGTAGGCGATGTCCCTCTGTCCTCCTAGTAAGGAGCAGCCCCAAACCATTGCACTGTAAGTAGAGATCTAAAAACCTTCTACGGTCATTCCAAGCCCCCATAGCATCAGAAAGAAGAGCGAAAGGCAAGAGCAAGTTCCCTCAGCAGAAGCACACATCTTCAGCTCCTAATCTTCTCTGTTCCCACTCACTGAGGCTGGAATCCTCTGAAGAACTTCCTCTCCCTTCCTCTTTGCCATGCTTTCCTTCTCTTCCATAGACCTTTCCTCTTCATTTACCGTCTTCAGTTATAGCCTGTTTCAAATTGCTATAACAAAATATCTGAGATGGAATACTTTATAAAGAACAGGAAAATTGTTTTAATTCACAATTGTGGATTAAATTGTAGCACCTACACATGCAAAGTGCTAATGAAGTACATATGGTGGTGGTGACCACACACAGATAGGTGCAATGTATTCAGAAAAGGGAATTATGAGATTTCAGGCTTGCATTTTAGAACAATCCATCATCATGTGAACCAATCCTGTCCCAACAAGACCAGCATTAATCTATTTGTAAGGACATGGGTCTTATAACCTAGTTGCCTTCAGCACCAAGGACCACACTTTCAGCACATGAACATTTGGGGAACACACCACTCCCAAACCGATACATCTTCCATACTCAGAACCAAAGTGAATGAATGATGGAGAGAAGTGGTTCAGAGCTGTGATAATTTTTGTGTGTGTGTGTGTGTCTGTTTGTGTGTGTGTGTGTGTGTGTGTGTGTGTGTATATATATATGTATATATATATACTGCATTATCTGACAAAGAGGCCTTAGAGGCTCATATTTAAATGAATCTTGTACCATTTAATCTGTTTTCTATACTACTTATAAGTAGTTGGTTGTGATAAGAAGGCCTCTATCATCCTACCCCTTCTGTATTTTTTCTATTTACTCTTTCAGAGGTAACTAGTTTATCTCCTCCAACCTTCTGGTCTGCCCTTAAGAACTAGAAGAACTTCAACACCTTCTTTGCCTCTGTCCATTCTTGTCAAATACCACTTTACCCTCAAGGGACCATTTCTATCTGCTGTTTATCAGCAGCCAAGCCAGCTGCTAACTGAGGTGGTGGCATTTTAGGAATTTGCACAATTAAGGTGCCATTATGCTCACTCTAATGAACATCAAATGTTCTTGTATATACATGGGCCTCTTGATGAACATCCTGTGTTACCAAAGATATCTACCTCCTTTCTTTGTCTCTAAATTTTGCCCTTAGAATTATGCTTTTGAACTTTTTTCTCTGGACTCTCTCTTCTCACTATATTGATTCATTTATACAGAATACAATATATCTAAAGGATTTAAGTTTTGTTCGTTCAAGGCGAAGAAGTCAAGTGTTGTCTGATAGGAAATTTCCTCTTCCACTCTGTAGTTCTGTTCATCTGGCCTCTCCTCTAGGAACAATGAATGGTTAGCTGCACCAGTTCCTGTGCCTGAATCTATAATGTTTTCACTGTGTTTTTCACTGCTGGCCATTTTCCCTGCATTACAGGACAGGTAATGCACTGTCCTGTAATTGAGCATACACTCAATTGCTTTTTACTCTGCTTTTCTACACAAGGGTTTGTGGAGTTTTTGTACCTGTGAATCTTATAGCTTCAGCTATGTTTTCTCTAGTCTGATGATGGTGTGTTCTTCATCTTCTTGACTGCACCACTTCCGTGTTTGTTGTATGGGTTGGGTTTAATTCTTTTTCTTAGTTTACCTTTAGGTAAACTGATATCATTTCTGTATTTGTCATCAAATCCTTGTGCAATGAGCTACACTCTGTCTTGAAGCTCCAGTTCATGGAAAATTGAAGCACACAGATCTCAGGCACTAGCGTTTTGCATCATGTGCTTCTGAGCTGTAGGAGGGTCTTTTCATCATTTCCTTTCTGTTGCTTTTCATCTCTCATTTGAAGTAGAGAAAAATCAGTATAGTTGCCAGTACAGGACCAGATTTTCTGATGCCCCTCACTTCTTCTCCTTCCTTTCTCTCATTACCACTTAGATGTCCTCATAACATCTTGTGCACCTCCCCCAGCACCTCTGTCACCTCCTCCTCATGCCCCCCCATCTGAGAACTGTTGATTTATTTTTGTAGAGAGTGGTAGCCAGAAAGTGAGGGCTGTGAAATGTGCCCTGACCCCATCGGGCAAACACTGGTATCTCTTTTGTTCAGCTACTGTGTCTTCGAGCAGACAATGAAGAAGGTACAAATACCCATACTCACAGTGGAAGTGACCTCTATTTACCATGCCAAGGTCAGGTTCTCGCATTAGGTAAATCTAGCTCTCCACGTGCAGAGTGGAGAATCTCAGCCTTGGGTTCAATATCTGCCACCACCAAGAACCAGACTCCCCTTCAGTGTTCTCTACTTCTGTGATGTCCACTTCTAGCTACCTATTTACACACACCAGAAAGCTAGCTCCAGATCCAAGAATCCCCAAGTCCATGTTTACTAAACATTTAGAACTCTGTCCCCTAAGCTATTTCACCACTTATTATTTTTTAAATGCTTCCTGCCTGATTGTTTTTGTTAGAGTGACTTTTTGGTCTCTCCTCCACTCCAAATATACTTCACCATAGTCCTCCATCTCAGCCCAGATCCCTGGGGTCATCCTCAACTCCTCTCACTCCTCCCCCCTTCCACACTCATACCCAAGTCAGCAGACTGTCCCTGATGGCTCAGGCTTCACAGTACACTCACATTCTCTACTCCACCCCTGAACTGTCTCAACTGTCAACTGTCAACTCTGAGCTCCCAAATCTTAACACTCACAGAACTCACTTACCTGCTTCTGCTTTTGCCTTTCTGCTGTCTGCCACCAACTAAGCAGCCAGGGTGATTGGATTCAATCAGAAATCAGACCCTGTCTTTTCTGCCCAAGGCCTTATGTTCCTCTTCTCTTCTCAGTGGCTTCCAAAGATCCTTTCTAGCTCTGCTTTCCAACTCTCAGACATCATTTTTGACTAAGCTATTTCTGCAGCCAGGCTATCTCTGTACCCTTTTCTTAGACATCCTGGGGCTTTACTACCTGGGCACCTCTCTAGAACCCCATTGCCACAACTCTTGGCTCAGTTTCACCTTCCCAATAAGTCCTGCTTTGATAACCACAGTATAAACTGTCACTTCTCTCCAGTCCTGACGCCATTATTCCATGCCACTACTCCTCTGTAGTGTGATCCCTTATCTAACATTATTTATAAGTTACTTATTAGTTATACAAGCCATTCAGTCTGTTGCTATCAGTTAGCTACAAGCTCTGTAAGGACAGGAGGAATTCTTGTCTAATTATAAACTATATTCCAAGAACCTAAAGAATGAGTGAACAGAATCCAGTGATGTAATAGCAATTGATGGATAGATTAGTGAATAGTGTGCAGTGCAGTGTCCCTAGCTATGTTCTGGGCCCATGCATGCTGTTCTACTGTATACTTTTTCTCCCCATCCAGCTAGTTCCTGTCTGTGTGTCTTCACCAATGCCTATACTTTGTCAACTGATCCTGAGTAGTTCTGCTATTCCTTTCAAAGCACTTCTAAGCTGATAGAGTTATGCATGCCCTTAACTGTGGTGCCTTCCTTGAATTACATTTTCCCCTGCATATATCATCATCAGTTCTTGGTAGAAAAGATTAAGATGTGCTTATCTTTCATCTCAAAGACCATTACATGGTAGGTGTTCTATGAAATTTGTGATTAAATGAACATGTGAGTATATGGTGGGTGAATAAACAAACAGTTCCCACAGCACCTCTAGGCTTGCAATAAGGGGGCAGGCTGAATTTTGGCAATGCTGCCTGGGTGGGGAGTATTCTGTAAATACTTATCAATGACTACATGAAATGTTCTTCCAGTAAAAGTGGCATCTCTAATCCTAAATCTGGTGTAAGCACTTTATCAGTCATTGTTTTAGGAGCAGGGATAGAATATGGCTTAATTATATCAAATAATCATGGTATAAGACTAATAACTTGAATTATATTGAACTAATAAGAGAATTCTACCACCTGAATATGACAGTTTTCTGAGATCTTAATCAGTGTGAGTAAACTAAAAGAATGTTACAGCTCTGACTCAGACAAGATGAAAAGTCATCTATTAATACTTGTTATATGAGAAGCAGTTATGATCATGGTAATAATGAAAACATGAAAATTGTATGATTGGGATTGAAGAAGTAGCTCAGTAGTTGTGAGTGTGTATTACTTTTGTTAAGGTCTCAAGTCAGTTCGTAGCACTCAAGTCAGTCCACTCACAACTGCCTATAACTCCAGCTCCAAGAGATTCAACACCCTCTTCTCATCTCCACAGGCATCTTCACTTATAGGTGCACATACCCAGACATGGGACATATGCATATGCATGTGTGATGGAATGAAAGAAAATGACATCCCCACATCCCATAGAAAATGGCACTGTTAGGAAGTGTGACCTAATAGTGAATAGTTCAAGTAGATGTGGCCTTGTTTGAGAAAATGTGTCATTGTGGAAGCAGGCCTTGAGGTCTCATATGCTCAAGCTACCCCAGTATGATGCCCAGCCTCCTTCTGCCGCCTTCAGATCAAGATGTAGAACTCTTGTCTCCTTCTCCAGTACTATGTCTGCCTGTACACCACCATATCCTGCCAAGATAATAATGAACTAAACCTCTGAACTGTAAGCCAGCCCCAATTAAAAGTCTTGACTTATAAATGTGGCCATGATCATGGTGTCTTTTCACAATAGAAACCCCAATTAAAACAGCATGTAATTAAAAATGAATGATTTTTTAGAAAGTTGTACAATGATTTAATATTTATCAGCTTCAAATGTATGACTTTTGTACTAAAATCTGATCAGATATGTAGCTTTATTATTGTGCAACTGAACTTAACTTTCTTCTGATCCATCTTTTTCAATTAAGACTCAAGTGATCTTAATTTCAAATTTTAGCATTATTTATCACCTCTGCATGCTAGAGCTTAGTTATTCAGGGGCTCCCACCCAAGAGCTTGTAAGTTGGGACCTCAGTCCCCATTCCGCTTGTGTTAAGAAACATTTAAGAGATAGAACATAATACAAAGTAATTATATCATGAGGTGGCAAATGTAGAGGGATTAATAGTTTTGGGGAATTTAGTTATTAAAACAGTGGGTTGCTGGTTTTTGTTTGTTTGTTTGGTTGGTTGGTTGGTTGGTTGTTTTGGGGTTTTGGTTGTGATTCTCATATTTTGAAACATGTTCTCACTTTGTGTTTTAGCCCAGGCTAATCTCAAAGTCATAGTGATTCTCCTGCCTCAGCATCCCATGTGCTGGGATTATGAGCCACCACAGCTGATAAAAGCTGCTATATGTTTTTCTCCTTTTCTATACACAACTAGTTCACTTTCTACTACCTCTCTACCACATTGGGATGCAGCCAGAAGATCTTCACCAGTATGTTGGTGTCATGCTATTTGGACCCTCTACCCACCAGAATCATAAGCCAAGTGATAAACCTCCTTATCTTATAACTTTTCTAGTTTCAAGTGTTTTCTTACAGCAATAGGACAAATTTTAAAGCTTAGTATTGGGACTAGAGAGATTTCTCAGCAGTTAAAGTACACGCTGCTCTTCCAGATGACCTGAATTCACTTCTTTGCGCTCACATCAGGCAGCTCACAACCACCTGTAATTCTAGGTCTAGGGGATTTGATGCCCCTTGCTGACCTCAGCAGGCACACACACACACACATACACACACACACACACACACACACACACACACACACAAATAAAAATGAATCTTTCTTTAAGCCTAGAGATTCTCTTCAGAGTTCAAACTGCACCTCATGAATATTTTCCTCAGTGGGTCTTTACCTCTTTTCTTGCTGGGGGTATGCAGTTCCTGGAGACAGCTAAAAAGGCTCTCAGTGTGTGTGGTCTCACAATTCTCAGTGTCTCTGATGAAGGTCTTTAGGTAGCAACTTATTCTGGATCTGCATCAACTTCAACGAAAGTCTTGGTGTGAACAGTGTTCTCCCTCTTGGTTTGGTCAGAGAACCTAGCCTGACTAAGGAGAGGATTGTTGGTCTCAAAAAATAGGCAGTAAAAACTCAGTTTCCTGCATACAGTATTTAATCCACAGATAACACCTGGGGAGGTTTTTTTTTATTGTTTTACTTCCTTATTATTTTATATTTTTGAAAGTACAAAGAATGTGATTTGTGTATAGTAGATTCAGTTTGCGCTGGGGGTTGTTAAGAAGTGTCAGAAATTAAAAATAAAAAAAGGTGGTGTGTTTAGTGACATTCATCCTTTTGTTTACAAAGTGAAAAATCTAACTCAAACTTACGCACAAGAATACAAAAATAAATGGGAGTAAAGGGAGGGAGGGAGGGAGGGAGGGGAAGAGGAAGGGAGAGAAGAAGGGAGGGAGGGAAAGAGAGAGAGAAGATGAGAAGGGAAGAGAACAGAGGGAAAGAAAATAAATACATGCGGTTCTCAATCACATGATAGACACACTCAGCCTCTTACCACCTATAGCTTCCAAGTACTCAGACTATGCCTAGAGTAGGCATAGAGCTCAGTGCTAGAACAGTTAACTAGCTGGCACAAGGGCTGAGTTTAATGTCTACCACCATAGTGAAAGAAAAAATTTGGCAAGGGTATCAACTGGCTGTCATGGTGCATGGCTATAATTCCAAATTGTCATGTACATGTCCATAATCTCAGGTTGTAATGACACATACCTATGATCTCAGGCTGTCATGGTGCATGCCTATAATCCCAGGCTGTTGTGATGTCTGTAATCCCATGCTGTCATGGTGCCTGTAATCCCAACACACAGGAAGTTATGGTTGAAAGATCCTTAGTTTGAGACTGGCCTGGACTATACAAAGAGGCCCTGTCTTGAAACTTCAGCAACAAAAATACATCTAAGTACATCTAAGCCAAACTGAGGTGTGCTAGTACATCCCAGAGTTTGAAGATTTAGTTTGCTAAAAGGGATAAATGATATCTTAGTAGTTTTCTATAATTATGTACTAAAATCACAAGTTGCCTGTGTTGGTTAAATACAGTGTAGTGTTGTAATTTTTTAAATTACATGATATAGTTATTATGACTCTTTTGATAACCAACCAACCAAAATTTAAGTTGGTTTAAGAAAAACAAAACAAAATTTCAAATATGACTTGATTCGTGCAAGTGAAATATCATGTAGAGCTTAATTTGGCTCAGGCTGGCACTAGCTCCTCACACTAGGTTCTTGTACATTATGGTTTCCTCTACTCTTTGGCTGTCTTTTCTGTCATTCATGTTCAAACAGGTGACCTCTTGTCTTGTGGCAACCTCAGGCTTACATGATGCCTGCGTAGCAACCAACCCAGCATCGTTTCCCAGGATTTTTAGCCATGTTCCCAAGTGAGGAACCATTGGCTCTGATGAGCCACTCTGCCTGGAGTCAAACATTCTCTGTGATCTAGATCCTCACTGGTCAACCCAGGGTCAAATGGAAACTGGAACAGCACCATCCTAATTATAAGGACTCAGTGAAGGGTGTTCTCCAATGCAAACCACTCAACTCTACTCCCTAAATAGAGATAAAACCTTTCATTAGAAAGATAAACAGGCTGGTAGAAAGGGAATTCATCTGTGTCTGAGAGGGAAGACATTTTAAAGTTTGTGGTAGTTTAAATGAGCCGTTCACAGTCTTAGGCATTTGAATACTTAGTCCCCAGTGCTGGCTCTATTTAGAGAAGCTTAGGAGGTGTGGCTTTGCTAAAGGAAGTACATCACTAAGGAGAGGGGGAGGGATTTAAAAGCCTCCCATTCTTAGTTTGCTCTTTCTGCTTCTTTATGGTTCAAAATGAAAGCCCTCAGCTCTGTGAGCCCCAGGCTGCCTGCTGTCATGCTTCCCTCCCATGATGGGGAGAACACTTATTCCTTTGGAACCATGAGCCCCAAATAATAGTCCCTTCCTTCTTCTATAGGTTGCTTTGGTCATGTCAATCTATCGCACCAACAGAAAAGTGACTATGAGTCCAAATTCTTAGCTGGCTGATTGTGGAGTGTGGATGAGGTAGAAAGATGTCCTGGACCCCATCCCTTGCTGGAGTATGTGCCCCTACTGGCTACCCTAAGCTCTCCTTCCCAGTGAGTGAGGTCACAGCCCTCCCAAGCACCTTAAACTACAGGAAGTCAGTGTGTTACCTCTCACCATGGCCAACTCTGGGAAGATGCATGTTCTTTTTTTCCAGGAAATATGCATCTTCTCAGCTCCTGTAATTCTCAGCATCATTCCTGAGGTTCTGAGGCTCTGGGGAGTTGGCCAAAGGAGTTAAGCCTCCTTCTTTGGCACTATGTGTCTGCAGACGGCCTTGGTACCTTCACCCTCTCATCACGTGTTTCCCTGAGAATGGAGCAGTGCACTGATTCATGGAGCCAGAAGTACTGTGGGACTAGTTTTCTCTGGGTTCCTGAGATCTTTTTTAATATTCCTATTTTGGTAGCATTAAGTGAGGAAACATGCAAAGCGTGGTTTGTTTAACCAGCCTCCTCTAATTTCGTTTTTCTGTCAAAAAAGGATCCTAAAATGAACCTGAGCACTCTGTTGTCAATGGTTAGTGGGGTGTGGCTTCCTTCTGACTGGCAGGACCCTGCTGTCGCTCCACATCACAGTTTAAGAGCTGTTAAACTCCTATTCATAGTGAAGAGGATTATTTACCTTGGGCTTGAGGTCACAGCCATATCTGCAATCAGCCAAACAAAACCACCACAAAGAAAATAGAAGAAGAAGAAAAAAAAATCTTCAATTTTCTCAAATCTCTCAAGATTTAAAAAGAAACAAAAAGTTACTGGTGTGTTTGCTGACTGGGTGATTATGCAGCTCAATCATTTTGATTTACAATTGCATCTTTGTCCTTGGAGAAGTAACTCTGCAGCTGAACAACGGGAGATGGAAGCAGATTAACCTTCCAACTCGTGAATATAAGACACGTTCCAAGGAACAGCCTCTATTTGAGGTTAAAACAGGCTCTGGCTCCCATGAATACACAAAATTAAAGAACATTCTTTTTTTGCCCCCTTTCCTTTTCTTTCTTTTGATGTGCTATGAAAGGGGAATTATCAGAGGCGTCTAAGCCTCAGTTTTATTTTTCGATTTATGCATTTTGCATCATAAAGCACTCGAATCTGTCTGACGTGTTCCACGAGCTCCGGAGTAATCTGTGGTCGTTGCATGCAATAGACCGCAAGAAAATAAGAGGCAAGAGGTCAGCCTGCAATGTAAGGTTTATGAGCCATACTGCAAATACAAACGGCTTCTTAGCTTTTCAGAATAAATAGGTCTGTCTTCCCTCTGCACTTGAAAAGGCCATTATGCTAGATCAGCCAGTCTCAAAACCTAGGCTGGCATTAGAATCCACAGAAGCCACTAGGTCTCACCTCTAGAGTTTCTGGCTCAGTAGAGGTTGGAGGAGGACCTGGCTGTTTACACAGTCATCTTATTTCTTGGTGATCCTGCTGATGTTGATACTGATGATGCTGACCCAATGAGCCCAGTCTCAAATCATCATTCTGCTAACCTGAAGAGACACAGGAAACCAGATCCTCTCTGATTCCCTCACAAGGCTTCAATATGCCTCCAGGAAATATTTGACATCAGAGGCTCTGTGGAGAATCTGGCTGGCTAGGGCCATTGGTTGGCTGTCTAATCTTTATATGGTCATCCATTTGTAGCTAAAGATTGTGGAAATTGGTAAAGACTAACCAAGTGGAGGCTCTCCAAAGCCTCCAAATTAGAACCTGTTAACAGCAAGAGAGCCTGGAACCACAGCTGTGTCTGTCTTCAGCCAAGACCTAAAGGGAGGAGCAGGGGGAGCCTTGTAGAATAGAAAGAGAAGGCACAGACTGGCGACTGTTCACCTGAGGAAGCAGAGACAGTCTTCTCTAAAAAGCAGCTTTCTATGGGGATAGAGTAGGGCTTTCTATGGACCTATATTGGAAATGACAATAATAATAAGTTATCTATTATTAATCAGGTTCTGGTCATTGAGACCCACTGCTATAATGCTATGGGAATCACTATTTATCTTTCTGGATTGTGGCTATAAGATGTCAATCAGACTGCCTGCAACTCAAAGTAGCCTGGCTTCCTGAGGTAGTCAGTACAGTTTCAGGTGGCTCTCTTTAAATTTGTTCTAGAAATGGAGGGATAGTGAATGGTTTGTCACATCTCTCTTTTCTCATTTCTCTTGAAGTTAAGGGCTCATCTCTCCAGATAGTTGCTAGAGGTCATGGGTCAAGCTTTTCCTTATTTGTATACAAGGCCTGGACACTGTTCATTCACATACTTGGTCTCTCAGGCTGCAGAGGAAACATTCCTTTTTGTGAATCTCCAGAGCATTTGGCACACACAGTTTTAATTACATAACTACTGACCCTTGCTAAAGAGTTACCACAGGGAAATATGATCTTAGGCACATAAAGGGCTTATTAATAATAATAATATTTTTAAATTTGCCTGAAAAAGAATTGAGTTTCATCATGGCCTCTTCATGCATCATTACACATTTCCTCCTCCCCCACTCACCCTCTCCCACATACTAAGTTTCTTTCTGTCAACTTAACACACATTAGAGACACCTGGGTAGAGGTACCCTCAGCTGCAGAATTGTGGACAAGTCTGCGGAGCATTTTCCTAATTGCTAATTGATGAAAGAGGGCCCAACCCACGAGTGGTGCCAACCCTACGCCAGTGTCCTGAGTCCTATAAGAAAAGTATCTGAACATGCGCCATGAAGAGAAGTCAATCAGAAATGTCCTCCAGCATCTCTGTCTCAGTTCCTGCCTTGAGTTTCTGCCCTGACTTCCTTCTGAAGGACAGTAACATGTAAGATAAACTCTTTCCTCCCCAAGTTTCTTTTAGTCAATATTTTATTACAGAAGCAGAGAAACAGAGAGAATACTGCTCCTCCCTCCCCCCGACCCCTAGCTTTACTTCTTTCTAGGTTCTGTGCCTAGATTTATTTCATTACTCCACTTGCACCTCCATTAAGATCTCTTCCTCCCTTCTTCTAACCCCCTTTATAGCTTTATGACAAAAGGCACACACAGAGTGACGGAGAGATCTCAGAAGATCTGCATATAAGAGAAAACCTGTTATTTGGTCTTTTGACTCTGGTTTATTTAATTTGCTGTAATTATTTTCAGTTTCATCAAATTTTCTGCAAAAGGCTGAATAAAGTTCCATTGTGTGTATATATACTACATTTGTCAGTTGATAGAAGCCTAGGCTTGTTCCATTTCCTGGCTACTGTGAATAGTACAAGCAGCAAACATGGATGTGGGCCCATGGGGTTTTAACAGACATAGGCACTAATTCAGTGGGTCAGTCCACATCATTTGGTCATCAAGGAGAAGGTTCTGGGTATGTGGATTTTAGGGTACACTTAAGGGTATCCTGCATGCCTTTTCCCTCTAGATCAGAGAATTTGATTCCCCTTGAGAATGCAGTCTTTCACCTCTATATGTGAGTAGGCTTTCAGTTCTGTTCTGCAGCATTAGGTCCCTGGAGCCATGAGCACCTTCTCTCTGGTCTGCTCTAATGGATGGGCCCTGTGTTCTCTGATGCAGGTGGATGATCTGAAAGCCAAGCTTGCCACCCAGGAGGTGGAGCTGAAGCAAAAGAATGAAGATGCTGACAAGCTGATTCGGGTGGTGGGTGTGGAGACCAGCAAGGTGAGCAGAGAGAAAGCCATCGCAGATGAGGAGGAGCAGAAAGTGGCCCTGATCATGCTGGAGGTACAGCAAAAGCAGAGAGACTGTGAGGAGGACCTGGCTAAAGCAGAGCCAGCCCTTATGGCAGCCCAGGCAGCCCTCAACACTCTCAACAAGGTAGGACATTTGGGCATGTTTGCCCACCTTTCACCAAGCACCTGGGTCTCATACAGTGATACTGAAGACATCTGGGAAGGCTGATGGTAGACCCCCAGCAGCTGCAGCTGCTGTGTATTCATTAGGTAAATAAATATCAGTTTAAATTGACTGCACGATAGAGCCCAAGAACTATCAAAAAATCCTAAAATTGTGAATCTTAGAAACCACCCAAAAGAACATGAAATATCAATTAGTCCAGCCTCCTCATTTCACAGATGAGAAAATCAAGACCCAGGAAGAAGTTTTAGATGCTGATGGTCACAAATTTTGAGAGCTGGGACTCTGAATTCATATCTTCAGAACCCAGTCCCAGAGGTTTCTATGATATATAAACCAGGGCCATTTATCTTACCAGTTACCACACAGATTGGTAAGTACTTAACTTAAACATTTAAATTCTAGGGTTTCAATCAAGTGATGGTTCCAAAATATATTTTTTAAAAACCCACAAAAACAAAATTATAACCTATTGAACTAAGTGGCAAAAGTAAAATTGTGCGTAAACTAAGTTTAACTCATATTTGGTGTGGAAAGTGTGACTTTAAGATGTATTCTTCAAAATCTCTTTAAATTTACTCTGTGGGTGAGGCAGGTACACAGCTTTCTGGTTATCCTTTCTCATTTTTCGGATTTAACATTTCTACTTGATAACCATGGTTGGAGAAGCAAAGGAAGAGGGAAAGAAATGGGTGAGCAGACACATTTGCTATAAGGTGATGGTAGGCAAAGGGCTGGGCGCTGACCTTTCCATTCAGATGCCCACAGTGGGTCCTGAGAGAGTCTGCTCCCATCTTTGAGACCTCTCCCTTGTGTACTGCTTCCTCCTGCTCTTCCTGGGGCTCTGGCAACTTACTTCACCCTATGAATGAGCCTCTTACAGCAGATCTAAGAAAACATTTCACAGTTCAGCCTGGTAAGTGTCTTGGTCATTTCTCATCTACTGCAGACACCTGTGTTTCTGTGTTTTTTTCCAAATAAGTTGGATTTTCCCATGTTTTTTGTTTCTTATTTAAATTTTTTATACAATATATTTTGATCATATTCCCCGCCCCCAACTTCTCTCTGATCTTTCCACACCCCTAACCACTCAGCTTTGTGTTCTTCTTTCTCTCAACATAAACAAAAACCAATAAGAAAAAACTACATGCACAAAGAAAACAGAGTTCCTTTTGTGTTGGCCAACTATTCTTGGGCATGGGACCTGCCCTGGAATGCTGTTCATATACCTAGTGTTACTCTGATGTGGGATGTCTTTCTGTACGCTGTAAATTACCATTGGATAATAAAGGTACTGTTTTGGCCTATGGCAAACCAGTTTACAGGCAGGTGGGAAATCCAAGCATAAATAAAGGGGAAGGAGAGCAGAATCACACACAGATAAGCTGCCACTCAAGAGAGCAAGATGTAACGGAAAACAGGTAAAGCCACTAGCCACGTGGCAAGACATAGATTAATAGAAATGGGTTAAGTTGAAAGAGCCAACAAGTAATGAGCCTGAGCCATAAGCCAAACAGCTTGTAATTAACAAAAGACTTTGTGTGATTATTAGGGACTGCTGGTCTGGATCTCAGGGCTAGGCTGGGCCAGAAACTCCTACTACATTACTCTGTTGTAGAAAACTGATTTTTTTTCCTTTCTCAGTAAGTATTAAATCAGTTGCAAATAACTCCTTGGTTAGCAGTGGGTCACTGTGTCCACTTCCCTTCTCAGTGCTGGGATTTTGTGCATTTTAACCTATACTAGCTTTTTGTGTACAAACACACAGTCTCTTCGAGATTAAAAGTTCATCAGCCCTATTGTGTCAGGCGTCTCCCTGATTACATGACTGGTGCACCCATGCCAGCCTTCAGGTCTTCAACACTGCCACATGCCCCCACACGTCATCTTATTCCACCTAAACCCTACCCAGACTTTAAAACTAACACTCTCTCTCTCTCTCTCTCTCTCTCTCTCTCTCTCTCTCTCTCTCCCTCTCTCTCCTGATTTCTACATTACATACAAAAAGGAATATCTCTATACCCAAGACTTGTTCACTGATAATTTCTAACTAAGAAAATTAGATCTTTTGATACAGGGATTACATTTCCTAAATGGGCTGAAGCAAATATAGTGTATTTACTGTGCTACCTTCACAGGCATTTATCTTTTCCGAGGCTCTGCCTCCTCATTTGCTAAGAGGAAGCAATGATGATAAAAAGTCCTCCTCATTGTTAGAATGACTAGATGAGATAATGGATGAAAACTAGGTAATCAATAACAGTCACTAAGAAAAAAACTTTCCTGCTGTCAATATTGTCATAGTCAGCATAATCACTTCGGTTTTCATAAAACTTGAAGTAATACCCACCAACACTCTGACTGGTTGTTTAGGTGATAGATATAAACACAAACTGTAAGTCCATAACTGGAGAAGTGATAGACTCGAATCACCCTGATCCCTCTGCCACAAAGGAGGTGAAGTGTGTGTGTTTAATCGCTGCCTGATGCAGACAGCAGGGGAAGGCTTCTCCTCTACCTAACTGCGTGGGATGATGCAGTTTTTTCTTCTTTCCATTGCATTTTCCTATGGCATAGAAGGGGGAAGATGGAGACTAATGAAATCTTTATTATAGATAAAGATTTATATATATATATATAGATGTGTCACTCTATTAGAAAATTTGATCAATGCTATTCTTACAGTACTTCTAGGATTCAAATGCTTAAATAATCTCTCCTGTGTCTACCCAAGGAAAGCACGTTCACCTTCTGGTGCTGTGTCCTGCACCTCAGTGTAGCCTCATCTCAACTTGAGATCTTCTCTCCCCTTTAAGAAACACTGACAAATTGTAAGGGTGTTTGTTTATGTGTATATCTATGTGAAATGGTTGAATTAAGCTAATTATTATATGTCTCAATATTTAACAGCTTTGTGCTGATAAGATTTGAAATTTATTCTGTCTTGCTACAAAAATATATAGCCCTTAACTATTAACTATATATTTACCACGGTATGATAGATCTCAAAAGCTGATGCTTTAATATTAAGCCCTATTCTAAGCCATCTGGTTTCTGGAAGCCATTGCAACATTCTTTACCTTTGTGAGCTTGTTTTAAATTCTACACATAAATAATATTATGTGATGTCTGCCTTTCTTTGTTTGGTTTATTTCAAGTAGCATAATGTTTTCCAATTACATCCACCTTCTCACAAATGATGGATTTTCATATTATCTGCTCCATCTAATTTTCCTACTGTGGCCACTGTGAATGGCACAGCAATGAACATGGAGGTACCAGCATTTCATTGCTGTACTGATTTTAGAGCATTCAGGTAAATACTCACAAATGGATTGTTGGTTCATTTGGTGACTATTAGGATTTTCATGAGATATCTCTGTGTTATTATCCATAATGTCTGTATTATTCTACATTCCCATCAGGTGTATACAAGGGTTTCCCTTTTTCTGTGCCCGTAGGCTGCTCATGTGCTCAAATGTTCACCCCCACTTAGTGTAACTATTTGGGAAAAATGACAAGGTATAGTCCTATTAGAAGAAATGCGTCACTGGGTTTCAAAAGTTCATACTAAGGTGGGGTGTGTGTGTGTGTGTGTGTGTGTGTGTGTGTGTGTGTGTGTCAGCTACTTCAACATCATGCATGCCTGTTGTCATGTTCCCCACCATGATTATAATAGATTAATCATCTGCAACTGTAAGCAAGTCCCAATCAAATGCTTTCTTTTATAAGTTGTCTTGGTTATGGTATCTCTTCACAGCAATAGATTAGTAACTGAGGGGATCATTCTCTTGGTTTCTTTTTGGGAACAGTCATTGTCAATGTGGAGAAATTCTGCTGGCTTTTGTGCCCCAACATGTTTGTCTCCTACAACTTTACTAGACTTATATTTGGTGCACCAGTTTGTTAGTGGGTTGTTTAAATTCTGTATATGGTATTGCATTGTCTGCAAACAGCAAGTTTACTACATCCTTTCTTGCTTGTATACCCTTTATTTCCTTGTTACTTTATTTTTGCTACTTGAATTCCTATGTTGAATGAAAGTGGTAAGATTGTGCTGTCCTCTTTTTAAACTGTTGCGGCCTTTTAAACCACTGATGTCCTGATCAGCAACTAAAACTCTGCCTCTACCAGCAGTGATTTGGCAGCAAAAGCCATAGCTTGAGGGAATTCTATTCCCTCAGGCACTGACCATGGAGGAAACTTATCTAAATCTGTCCCTCTAAGAAACCTCAGAACTCAAAGGTTGAGGTGAAATTCTCCTCAGAGAGGCTGAATAGCAAGTATCTCACCACCTCTCATTGCGGGCATTTCCCTGGAAAAACTCTTGTGCTTATTCTCACCTGCATTTAAAAGACTTTCTCTACCTGGCTCCTGCCTACCACTTCCTGTCAGCTACTGTCTGCCTCAGCCTCCTGCCCACAAGTGAATTTTATTTAATCAAACAAATGTAACACATCGTTGCATCATTAAACAAATGTTCCAGAGCATAAACAAAAGTAACACACCTTAAAATAATCTACATTTCCCACTTTTTTGCTTAAACAAAAAAGAAAGGTTTTAACTTTAACATCATAAGATTGTATATAAAAAATTATCAAAATTACATTTACAATGTAATAAATTCAAGTTTATTTGTGTCTGGCAAATTAAAATACTCTTATCTATCTTATCTTAGTGAATCTAAAGTTTTACACCTAATTTTCTCTCTATCATAACTAAGGAAAACTGCAACTATAACTATCTAGTCTTCAACTCCATCAGACCCAGAAAGATTTAATATTACCTAACAATAGAAACATTTGACTGCCTGGACAGTCACCCCAAGTTTCTCTGCAATATTGGGGTATCCAGCTTTAGCCTACAGGCCTAGAGTATCAGGCAGACTTTTCAGTAAAACAGAAAATTTGAGAAATACTGCCCTCTGCCTTATTTTGGCAAAGTTATATAGTTGCTTTTCTCTGTGTCCTGAAGAATATCTGGTAGATTCTTCTGTGAAATAGGATTTTTTTTTACTGCTCTGGAGTTTTATTTTTTATGCTCTTATATTTTTGTTATTATTATGAACAAAGAAGTCACATTTTCTATCCTTGTATATCCTTATTCAAGGTCCCTTCCCCCTCCCACCACATCATGTCATTCTCTCTTCTCCACATCTCCCCATCCCCGCCATGGGCAGGTGGTCCAAAGGTCCCAATTTTTAAAGAATGTCTTCTCTTATTTTGGAAAAGTTCAACTATATTTTATATGTGTTCTGCGTGTCCAGTCTGCACAGCACATCGACAGCACTCAAAGGCAAGAACAGTTTTTTTTGCCTGGTAACTAACCTTGCCACAATTAAAGCAAACTCTATAAGGATTTTTTTCAATGCCCATCATCTTCTCTGAAGTAAATTGGTGATGCCTGGAGCATATGTGTCTCATTGTCATGAAAACCTTCAAATTAACAAAACATTTAAATGCCATTTTCTATAGGGCTTTGAAATATTTGAAGACTATCTAAAATATATCTATTTAACCTGAAGAATATATTTATAAATGTGATTGTTACAAATGACTACTTACCTTTTTGTCATATATAGTTTATAATAATAGCTTTCAAAAACAAGAACTTTACATTTTTAAATGAACTGCATAGGTACAGTACCTTAAACAAGAGTAGAAACACATATAAAATATTTGGTAATGAAAATAATCTTAAATTTACATCAGCATACAAAAACTCTTTAGACAAGATTAGAAACATATATTTAATGTAACAAAAATAACTTTAAGTTTATATTACTACAAAATTTTAAACAAATATATATATAGTGTGTATGTTGTTAAAAAATTACCTTAAATTTTTATCAATATACAAAAGTCCTTAGAAATATAAAATATGTTAGATCAATAGTTGTCCCTTGTTAATAGTAAATTCAATAATATGCCCTATTTGTTGTAATAAGCTTTTTGGCCCGTTCGGCGTCGGAGTTTGTATCTTGGCCGGAGTTTGTAACCTGGTGGACAGCGGCTGTTTGGAATTTGTTTTGTGCCCGCGGCTTTTGTCTTTTAAAGAAATGAATCATATGCTTATATTTTTTATATTGTTTGGCCCATGTCTTAAGTATATTATTAGTTAGTTTTTTATCTTAATTTAACTTATTTTTATTTATTTTTTTACTATGTGGCCCAGAGTCAGTGGCTCATCTGAATTTTTATATGTTGTTTTTTTGGGGGACGGATGGAAATTGGCTTAACTCCAACCTTCTTCTCCTACCTGGCTGCCTCTGATTCTCTACCCACTTCTACAGTGCTGTGCATGGACCAAAACAGTTCTTTATTTATAACACACAGAGAACATTCCCACCACACCTATTATTTAAAGTAGATTCAACAATCTATCCTTTTATTCTATCATTCTAAGTATCCCCCTTTCTTTTTCTTTTTCTTTTTTAAAGAGATCCCTGAATGTAGTATCATTTGTATAATTTCCTCCCTTTCTAATACCAGTAACAATGAACTACCCCATAAATGATGACAAGCATCCATAATCTACCAAATGACCAAATACCATCCACTCCCCCAACTCTTGGGAATATGTACATAGTTTTCTCCAAACTGCTTCCTGCTCTCTGAACAAAGCATCTTTAGGGTTCCAGAAAGAAAATAGCTAAATCCTGTAAAGACCAGTTATAATCTTTGTTGATAGACATTCCTGGCAAGATTCAGTAGGTCTTGCCTGATCAAGCCTGATTTATATTAACCCTGAAGGAATTTACAGCCTCTCATCCTCTGTAAAAACCAAACTCCAAAGTATTTTTTATTTCCATTTGAAAAATAACTTTTTTACTTTTTGTTATAAAGTTACAATAGCCCTAATGTATCTAGATTGTTTCAATTTTGCAATCTAGATTACAAGCCCATGTCTGCCAGCAGCTATTATTTGCTTATAAACATTCAAAAAATTCAAAATCATCACAATAACATACAGGATCCAGACTCCCTATGTATTTTCTATCTCTATATTTATTTCTTCTCCCACTTCATGAGCTGTGAAAGCCAAGCCTAGTCAGAGGGCCCCTTTGAATGGGAACTTCATTCAACACTCCAGCTATGGAATGTCAGTGCCCTGTACTGTAGCAGTCATTTTTACATTTTATTTCTACTTAGCATGAAAAAAGTTGTTTAAGTGCCCTGATATACAGCACAGTTCCTTAAAGGAGCTGTAGCCCTCCCCCCGTTTTTCAGCTTTCTCAGGCTCTAAGAATATTTGAGCCATGTTGGAATGTCAAAATGTTGCTGTTTGTTTTTAATCTTAAGGGGGTTAAGATAAATACACCAGCAAGCTCTCAAATAAATACAAAGAGACTTTTTCTTCATTAGAAATGCCTGGCCTTAGCTTGGCTTGTTTCTTGCTAGCTTTTCTTAACTTAAATTATGCCATCTATCTTATACCTCTGGGTTTTTTCTTTTCTATTCCTGTGTACATTTCCTTGTTTCTTACTTCATGACTTGATATGGAGCTGGGTGGCTGGCCCCTGGGTCCTCATCTTTCTCTGGTTACTCCTTTTCCCCAGATTTCTCCTTTTATTTATACTCTCTACCTGCCAGCCCTGCCTGTTCTTTCTCTGCCTCACTATTGGCTCTTCAGTTCTTTATTAAACCCATCAGGTGTTTTAGATAGGGAAAGTAACATAGCTTCACAGATTTAAACAAATGTAACATAAACAAAAGTCACACATCTTAAAATAATATTCTACAACAAGGTGTGGCATCATTTTCATCTTGCAGGCTTTAGGAGGTAGAATTTCAATTTTCCATCATCGCACATAGTGTTAATTGTAAGTTTACTTTATATTAAGTGCATCCCTTCTTACTATCATAGTGTGCTGAAGTATATTCCTTCTGCACCTAATTTGTTAAGTGTTTTTTCATAAAACACTTGTATATTGTTAATATGTTTTCTAAATATAGGGAAAGATCCTTTGTCCTTTAATCTGTTAATATTGTTGAATGGCTCTTGCATCCCAGGGATAAATCCTATTTGATATTGGTGAATAGTCCTTCTAAAGTATTGTGGAATGAAGCAGGCTGCCATCTTGTTGAGGACTTTTAAAATCTTTGTTTATCAAAGATATTAAGCTATTGAGCTGTAGTTCTTTTGTGAAGTCTTTTCTGCATTTGGTGTCAGAGTAATGCAGGCTTCATAAAGGAACTTGAAAGTATTTCTTCCTCTGTTGTTCTGAGGGGTTGGGGTTTTTTGTTTTGTTTTGTTTTATATTAATAAGCCGAGTTTACAGTATGTTGTTATTAAGTCATCTTTAAAGGTTTTGTGAAAGTCATTACTGAACCTAACAGGTTCCTTTACTTGAGAGAGGATTTGTAGAACAGAGTCAATCTCCTCACTCATTATCAGTCTATTCATATTCTCTTTCTTCATAACCCATTCTTTTGTGGAAGTTTGTCAGTTTCTTCTAGCTTATCCAACTTAGGGAATATGACTGTTTAAGGTAGTCTCTTAGGATCTTTTATATCAGTAGTTTTTTATACTAGAAGTGTGATCCTCCATTGATTTCTCTTCATGTTCAAAATACAGTTCAAAGTAGTCATCGTGAGTGAAAGGCCCTATGAAATTCTCCTCTGATGCTTCTGTCACATTGACTGTTGTATCTTTCTTTACTACTCTCCTGCCCACATTGACCTCTCTCCCTACCTCCATTACTCCAGCCACAGTCAAGAGCTCTAAATAAACCTGTGCAGAATCTTCATTTCCTCATCCACTGCTCTTTTTTTCAGGTGTTTTCTCAAATTACCTTAACAAATAAAAGTATCAATTTCAGAAAATTAGAGAATACATGAAAAAAGATAATTCAAAGCAATGTTAATAATTATGTACACATAAATTTTATGTCGTTTAGAGAAAGAAGTCACTAAAGGCAACCATATAGTAAATATTTGGTATCAAAAATCAATATTTGAAGAAAATAGATGCATGACCATTCTCTTTGTTGGTAAGGCATGAAGTATGGAAGTGATATTGAAGTAAAGTACATGTGGTGGCCTCTGGGAGCAGTATCAGTTTATTGCACTGCATTGTATGGACTTTCATACAATGTCCTTAGTCTTCTGCTCCTATTAAGGTTTATTAGCTGTATGTGTGTGATACACAACAGAAACAAATCTTTTCAATGACTTGAAAGCAGAGCTAACTGCCTGACCAGGTAGGAAACAGAAAAGAAAGCACACTAGGTAAATATTATTAGGGTGGAATTAGGGGTAGCAATATCCCACTTAGGAAAGAGATTTGCAAAAATATGGGCATGGTGAATGAGCTGTGGATTTAGAAGTAGGTGGGTCTGATGCTCTGAGAGGAAGGGTTATAAAAGTGAACCAATTAACATCAAGGTTTAAAAGTAAAGAGTGTACCCTCTGCAGGTGACAAGGGTCAAATGGCTCTTTGTTCTTTGGTTTTGATAGAGTAAGATGGACCAAGGCAGTCTATATGTAGTTTTTACTAGAACAAACACTGCTTCACGATCTGGAGGGCTCCTAAATATTATCCCCCAAACCTTTTGGCATTCCCAGGACTCTGACACTTAAGAACTATTTCCCTGTTTGCTCATTATTCTCAAAGTTAAAAATAAATCTTTAGCCAATACATAAACAATACCTGTAAATCAGAGCTTAGTAGTAACTACATAGTCTATCTCCATCATGGCAGTTTTATTTTGCTTTTATTACTCAGATAAAATAAATCCAGTGTAACTATCCCTGTCTTAGTTTCTGAGTATTTTATCTTTTAATGTCATGGCCTTTCCCCCTCCACCTGTAACTTTCTATTTCCCATGCATTTTTACAATGAATTTGTTTTTATTATACATATAATATTCAGTGGCTTTTTTATCACTAAATAATTTAAATGGCAGAGAACACACAAGGTCAAATATAAAGTTTTTCTCATTTCCCTCTAGCCTTCCCCCAAGAGGATCACCTGCAACAATTCAGGAGTCTCCACCCTAGCAATTCTTTATGCATTTGTATTTCTGAAAACACACATATAGAATATATTATATTTTTGGCTAGATGCAGTGCACATCTATAAGCCCAACACTTAGGAAACAGAAGCAGAAAAAGTGATTAAAAACTCAAAGCCAGAGCTATATAGAATGTTCTAGCCCAACTAGAGCTATAAAAAGAAAAGGAAGTATATCAATATAAATGCAAGCCAATGTCACTAGTTTAATTTCTCACATTGAACAATGTGACGGTGAATAGTATCCTTTCCAAAGATATACAAACTGTAATCTCTGAGACATGGAAATGTTAACACATACAGAGAGAGTGGTTCTAGAAATATGATTAAATAAAGGACCCTGGGGCAGGAGATTTTCCTGGCTTGTCTTGGTGGACTCTGCACATAATCAGCATTGTATATATTTGAGTTATGAAACATGATACTTTAATGTAGGTAATGAAATAATAAAGAAAATTAACAAAGCCATCATTTCACATGCTTCTAAAATGGTACATGTCTTAATTTTATTCTCCCCTTGCTGAGATGGAAAAGCACTGACAAAAGTAACTTCAAGGCAAAGAAATTTCTTTTAGCCCACAGTCCCCTGTCACAGCCCATCATGGCAGATGTCACAGTGGCAGGATCCTGAAATGGCTGTCACAGGGAATCTATAATTAAGATGGCAGAGAGCAAGGAATAAATGCTCAATGCTGTTCAGCTTGCCTTCTCTATTTAATACTGTCTTGAATTCTGTGCCTGTGTTATGGTCCTGTTCACAGTGTGGTGAGTCTCTCTATATCTATTAATATAATGAAGATAATTCTCCTCAGGCATGGTCAGAGGCCCCACCTCACCAGTAATTCTAGATTCTATCAGATTGACAATGAACACTAACCATCTCTGTTAGGTAGGGTTTCTATTGCTGTGATAAATATCATAACCAAAAGCAACTGCTAGGAGGAGGTAGGTATTATATCTTGGGACTCCAGGATCATCCTCTATCACTGAAAGGAGCAAGGGCAGGAACTCAAGGCAAGAGCTAATGCTGAGACTGTAAGAAGTGCTACTATTGGCTTGGTCACTCATGCCTTGCTCAGCTGCTTTCTTATGTCACTCAGGACCCCTCAGAGGTAGCATCACCTGCTTTAAGCTGGTTCCTCCCACATTAACCACTAATTAAGAAACTGCACTACTAACTTGCCCACAGGACAGTCTTAGACGTTTTCTCAACTGAGAGTGTCTTTCCAAATGACACTAGTTTATGTCAAGTCGATATAAAATTAACCAGAACACCATCATAGTGAATGCAGGTGTTAAGAACACCTAAAACCTACTTTTTAGTAAATTTCCTATGAGAGAGAAAGAGGTGGGGGGTGGGGAGAGAGAGAGAGAGAGAGAGAGAGAGAGAGAGAGAGAGAGAGAGAGAGAGAGAACACAAGATTTTTTGGTTATAGAGAAAAGGGACCATTTACACTCTGAGGTTAATGTGACTGAAAAGTTATGTATATGGACACCCTTCCCCGAAATAAAGCAACCAATAAAAAAATGTTATTTTCCTTCTGAGATAGATAGAAACAACCTTTGCCCATCAGCAGGTAAATGAATCAAACAATGACTTCACGTATGCTGAGTGACATAGGCAAAAAAAGAAAAAAACCTGATTAATATCTCACCTGTGTGTAGAATCTTATGCTCCCCCTCACAGGATATTTAATGTAGGTATCCATCATGAAACTTTATTTAATACATTAGAGTGTCCCATGTTTGACTTGCTCTATATTTTATTGGTTCATCTAGCATGGAGCACTTAGAGTTTGTTGGTTTGTTTTTCTATAATGAAAATATTTTTATACATTATATTTAAACGGTAAGACACTTGGGGGATCAGATAAATGCAGTTTTTTTGTTTGAACAATGTGATGGTGAATAGTATCCTTTCCAAAGATATCCAAACTGTAATCTCTGAGACATGTGAAATGTTAGCACGTACAGAGAGAGTGGTTCTAGAAATATGATTAAGTGAAGGACCCTGGGGCAGAAGATTCTCCTGGCTTGTCCTGGTGGACTCTGCACATAATCAGCAAGATCTGTGGACGTAGGAAAGAGGAAAGCCAAAGAGAGAAAGTGATGTGTGTGGAAGAATTAGGAAAAGATGCTTTGATGCAGACCCTGAACACGGGAGTAAGGACAACTGTGAGGGGCCTGAAAAGACATGGGATGTGTTCCTGCAGCTTCAGAGGAAGCCAGCCCTTCCAACATTTCATTTTGATGTGCTTCCAGAACTGGAAGATAACACACCTGCATGTTTGGAAATCACCAAGTTACAGAAGCAATAAGAAATCCAACGTGGACTTTTTAATAAACACCGCCTGGTTTCTGTTCAAGGTGGCTGATCTCGTCAATAACACAAATACAGATTTTTCTCCACTTCTTTGCTGCCCTTGGGTATTTTCAGACATTTCAGTTTTTCTCAAGGAAATGAGTAAAAATTTACTTTTAATTTGAAAGTTTCACTTATGATATAGGGCATATATTCACATATTTCAATTTTTTTTCTCCATTTGATAGTAAGAGTTTTGGCCCTTTTTCTTTTTATAACTTTAATTTTGAAATTACAATATAATTACAGTATTTCTCTCTCCCTTTCCTCCTTCCAAATTCTCCTATATACCCCTCATTGCTTTCCCTCAGATTTTGCATTAATTGCTACTAATGGTTACTACATATAGGTATTTTCACACACACACACACACACACACACACACACACGATGTCTATGCGTGTGTTCTAAGTTATAACCTGTTGAATTCATGTCCTGGTATGTGCTTGTATGTTTTTAGGGCTGACCACTTGGTACTGGATAACAAGTCATTGTGCTCTTCCCTAGACAAGACTATCTTTCCGGCTCTCAGTTTACTCATTTGCCTATAGCTGTTTGTGTAGGGCTAAGGCCTTGTGGCTTTTCCCGTCCACTTAGACATGTCTATATTGGTGTTGTCCATGATCAGCTCATGTTTGGTGGATAATGTTGATGAGACTTTATAGGTATAAGTTCTGTTGTTAGTAGGAGATACAATCTCACAGGAAACTGCTTGATTCTCTGGCTCTTAGAATTTTTCTGCCCTCTCTTTCACAATGTTCTCTGGGCTGTAGATGCAGAAGTATTTTGTAAATGTATCCATGTAACTGAGCTCCACAACTCAGCTTCTGATTGGTTATGTTTTTCTGCAGTGGTCTCCATCTGCTTCAAAGATGAGGTTTTCTTAATGAGGGGTGAAGACTACACCTATCTGTGGGTCCAAGGACACATGTTTATAGGTTGTTAGAAATTATGCTGGGTTAGTAAATTAGTGCTTATAGATTCTCCTCCAATAATTATGACTTCACTAGTACTGGATAGTTTCTTGGGTTTCCAGCACCAGTCATGGTATCACTCTTGCTGGATGAATGTAAAGTGGAAATGGAGAGCTGTTGGTTACCACCAAGGTATGCATGCCACTTTGCACTCCTGGGGTTATTATGCCAGACTAGTTGCTAATGTGGTTCATAGGAATTATATTTCATAAAGGATTGATGGATGCCTTCTTCCTTTGGAAGCTTGCATGGTTACTTTTAATACCATAAAAGCTAGTACTCCAGCTAACCTGAGCTACTGGGAACTCATTGACTCTGGACTGACAGCTGGGGAACCTGCATAGGACCTGACTAGGCCCTCTGAATGTGGATGACAGTTGTGTGTCTTGGGCAGTTTGTGGGGCCTCTGATAATGGAACCAGGATTTATCCCTAGTGCATGAAATGGCTTTTTGGACTTCATTCCCCATAGAGGGATATCATGCTCAGCCTTGATACAGGGGGGAGGGCTTGGTCTTGCCTCAACTTGATAAGCTAGACTTTGTTGGCTCCCCATGAAAAGTCTTATCCTCTTTGAGGAGTAGATGGGGGCGGGGTGAGGCTGGGGATGAGTGTAAAGAGGATGTAAGGGAACTGTGGTTGGTATGTTAAAAAAAAAAAAAAACTTTTAAATAAAAAAAAAATCAAAAGCTAGTCCTTAGAGAGGACGTGTTCAGGTCATTTTCAACTC
Organism: Sigmodon hispidus; assembly: GCA_004025045.1. Taxonomy (NCBI): domain Eukaryota; kingdom Metazoa; phylum Chordata; class Mammalia; order Rodentia; family Cricetidae; genus Sigmodon; species Sigmodon hispidus. Next base: position 242,302 of record PVIH01000126.1, read on the forward strand.
AAGGGTATTTTGGTTCCTTTTCTAAAGTACATGTTGTCTTCAGTGATAGGGACTTACCTTCCAACTCTGGGAGGGGGTGATAACAAAAGCAACTGCTCTAGGCTGTGAGTTTGGGAGATCATACCATCATCTACAAATAGACTTCTTCTTTCCTATTTGTATACTTTTAATTTTCTTCTCTCTCCTTACTGCTCCAGCTATTACTACGAGCTCGTGTTGAAAAGGAATGGGGAGAGTGGACATCCCTGTGTAGTTTCTGACTTCAGTGGGGTTGCTCCAAATTTTTCCCCATTTAGGATGACGTTGGCTGTGAATTTCTTGCATATATCATTTATTGTATTGAGGTATGTTCCTTGTAGCTCTGCATTCTCTAAGACTGTTATAATGAAGGCACATTGATTTTCTGTCTAGGAATTCATCTGCATCTATTGCCATGATCACATGATTTTTGTCTTTTAATCCATTTGTAATGGTTTATTGCATTTATGGACTTGTACATGTTGAAACATCACTGCATCTCATGGAAAAAGCCAACTCTGTCATAGTATGTAATCTTTCTGGTGTTTGTACTCTGTTTTCAAGTATTGTGTTCTTCATGATTTTTCATGTTGACTCTTAGAGGTATAAATTTTCCTCACAAAACCATTTTCAATATGCCCTGGAAGTTTCATGTATTTTAATTGTCATTTGGTTTCAAGAATTTTACTTGCTCTTTCTTTCTTTCTTTCTTTCTTTCTTTCTTTCTTTCTTTCTTCCTCTCTCTCTGTCTCTCTTTCTTTCTTATTTTTCCTTTAAACTACTGATTATTCTATAATGAGTTGTTTAATTTCCATGAGTTTCAATATTACTAGAGATTTTACTCTCAATTGTAAGTTTTATTGCATTATATTAACATAGAATACAGGAAGGAATTTCAATTATTCTGAGTTTGTTAAGATTGTGTGTGTGTATGTGTGTGTGTGTGTGTCTGTCTGTCTGTCTATCTATGCCAGGATATGTTCTATTTTAGAAAAGCTTCCATATGCTTCAAAATAGAATGTATATTCCCTGGTGTTTAGGTAAAATATTCTGTAGTTATTTGTTAAGTTGATTTGATGTATGTTGTCAATTAATTCTGATGTTTCCTTTTTTATCTTATATAGATGATCTGTTTATTGTATAAAGTCAAGTATTGAAGTCATCTAATACTAATGGATTGATGTTAATCTATGTCTTTAAATCCAGTAATAGATTTTAATTTTTTATGAAGTTGACCACCCAACAGTGTGGTACATGTATGTTTCGGATAGTAATGTCCCTCTTGGTTAGCTGTTCCCTTGTCCGTCTTTATCTCTTCTGATTAGTCTTAGTTTAGACTCTGCTTTCTCAGAAATTGGGATAATGACACTTGCTTGCATCCTGTCCCATTTGGAAAGACTTGTCCCATTCTTCCACCCTTTTAGTCTCAGGTGGTGTCTAGCTTTAAAATTAGCACGTATTTTTCATAGGCAGCAGATAGATGGGTTTTTTCCTTTATCTGTTTGGTCAGTTTGTATCTCTTGAATGAAGAATTGATGCCATTGATATTTAAAGTTCTTATTCAAATATGTGTGTTAATTTAGGTTAGGTGTTGGACTTTGGTGGTAGGGCTTGTGTTCTCAGTGGTATTTGGTGTTTTAGTAATTGTGGCTTTGTATTTATTTCCACAGTTTCTCTGCTATGTTCATTCTTTCTTTCAGCCTGAAATGTTGCTTCCTGCATTTTTTTTGTTTGTTGTTGGTGTGTATTATAGATAGATAGATAGATAGATAGATAGATAGATAGACAGACAGATGCTTATGCTTATGCCATGAAAACTTTTATTTCTCCTTCAAAAATGGCAAATAATTTGTCTGGGTATGTTATTCTAGTTTGGCCATCAGTCTTTTAAGACTGGAATGCAGTGCTTTAGGCTCTTCTGGATTTCAAAGTACCCACTGAGAAATAAGCTGTTTTTCTGAAGGGTTTTCCTCTAAATATGGCTTGCAATTTTCCTCTTGCAGCTTTCAATATACTTTCTTTGTTATATATACTTAGTGTTTCAACTATGATATGCCATAGGGATTTTCTTTTCTAATCTTGTCTATTTGGTAATCTGTGTGTTTCTTGGTAATTGTTTGGGTATGTCTTTCTTTTGTTTGGGAAAGTTATTTTCTATAATCATGTTGATTATGGCTTATGTCTTTGATATGGGGATTCTTCTCCCTCACCCATGCCCCTACGGTTTGTTTTTTTTCAAGTTGTCCCATATTTCCTGTATTTTTATTTTCTATGTTTTACTAATATTTCATATTCCTTTCTTGATTAGTCTAGCCCCATCTACTTTATTGAGACTTGGTATTCTATCTATTGTTTGATACAGTCTACTTGTAAGGCTTCCCTTGACTTTTCTAGTTGAGTAGTTGGGTTGTCAATTCCACCTTCATTTCAGCCTGAGTCCTCCTCAGTGTTTCTATCTCCTTATCGAATCCTGTTTTCAATACCTGGATCATTTTTCTCATTCCCATTAGCCTTGTGCTAGTCTTTTCTTGGGTATGACTCAGGGCTTTACTCTCCATAGGTTCTTCCTCCTTGATTTCACTGAGCTGTTTTTGTGTCTTCTTTAAACTCTCTGAGTATTTTGGTCAAGTTTTTTATTGTTATTTTAAGTTTTGTGTCCTAGAGTTCATCTTGGTCATTCTCATTGACAAATGTTCCCACTGGACTGGTAGGTTTAGAAGAGACATACTAACTTGATCTTTTATATCTTTTATATTACTGATATTTTTGTAATAAGAACTGGGCATATGGATTCCATTGTTCTGAGGTTGCTATGTTCAAGATTAAGTTGGAGAAAAGAGAAGATATGAGGACAGGGCAGGTCTAGATGTTGAAAATCGTTTGTGTGCCACGAAGTCATGTGGATAGAGGGGACTGGGGTGGTATAAAGAATGTGCTTTCTTTTCCAAGCATGGGTTATGAGAGTGGGTCTGTCTGGGTGTTAAGTTTGGATGTGACATAGGAAAGTCCTGTAGTTTGGAGGATAAAGAAGGGAGGATCTTGGCTAAAGCTCCTTTGCACTGAGGTCAGGGAAGGCCAGGCTAGGCTGGTGTACTGGTGATGGGACCCAGGTTATCTGGTGGTTTGAGAAAAAGCATGGGTGGGGACATCAGGGCTGTTCACAGATGAGACGCTGGAGAAGGATAGAAGGATATGGGAAATCTGGGTACTTGGTGAGGTGGTGGAGGCTACCCAGGAGGTATTTATCAATAGTTGCAGATAGGACAGGTCCTGGAAGAAACCTGGAGCGTGGCTGTGGTATAGAGGGCTCATTATCTCTTGAGATAATTTTTCTTCTTCCTACTAAGCTATACTTATTGTTCTGAAATTGTTTCTATTAATTCTTTGTATAGACTTTGTGATATTTTCTTTCAATCAATCATTTGACTTTTAGCTTATTAATTAGCAACATTAAAAATTTTATACTAAAATAATTTTTGAAAACCCAGCTTAACAGAATTAGGAAGCCTTCTTTTCTATTGGACTGCTCAGGACCCTTATTGTGGAATAAGATTAAGCCTAAAAGTCATAGACATCATATAAGAAAATGAAACCTCTAGTTAATTTATAAGCAGTCATATGAAGCCTCATGAAATGCTAATCACATGAATCCAGAAATTCAATCAAACACCAATATGCCAACAATTAGTGTAATATATTAAGCTACTCAGATAACCATACCCAGTCATACACCTATGAAGAAAAAGTTGGGTAGTCACTTTGAGAGATGTAAAAAGATGACTGCATTTGCTCTTTCACTGTTTCTGTGGCAATATACCTGATAACTTAAGGAGAGAAGTTTGACTCACATTCCAAAGCCTTCAGTCCTTGACCCCTTACACACAGACAGATTACAGCAGTGGAAGACTATGGTACAGGAGAGCTATTTGCTTTATGGACAACCAGAAGGAAAAAATGAGACAAGAATGTTTATATACTTCTAAGGACCCAACCCCAGAAGCCTATCATCTTTATCTTTACCTCACCCCCTGAGATTCTACAGCTTCAACAAATAACACCACTGTCTAGGGTCAAAGCCTTCAAATCATGGGCCTTTGCAGGGGATATTACATAGTCAAACAGTAACAATGGTGTTTAATAGAATTCAACAACCATTACCTAGCAAAGCAGGAACAGCAGGGCATCTGGATATATTGCTAACAGAAAATAACTAGCCCAACCTAAGGACAAAGCACCTACCAACAGAGCATGAGACATATTTTTATTAACATAGGAAAAGCACAACCACAATCCCCTTTGCTAGTGTTACTAGAAAGAATTTGTCCTAGATTCTTATCTAATGCAATAATAAATAACAATATTAATGGCATACATATAGGGGATAGTAGATAAATGTGTTATTTTTCATAAAAGTTATAGAAATATAGTAAAACAAATAAAAGGGAAAGGATGGTATCTTATTATAACATACATTATAAGATATAATAGCTTTTCTAATATCAGCAGTAGCCAGTTGAGAAACAATTTCAAAATAACAACCAAAACATAGCGTACAAATAAGTGCAAGGAAATTTGTCGAAACTGTGAAGAAAACTGTGCCTCATTTTGAAGGGTTATGAAATGATGTGGACAAACTCATGTAACAAACTTGAAAATGTGAAAACTACTTTTTCTGTCATCATTCCTTCATTTTTTCATAAGTTAAATATAAATCTAATTGAAGCCCAATTTGGTTTTTAGCTTGTTTCTAATGTCATTAGAAGTTCATATTTTTCAATCAATTTCATAACCTAAGTGTTCAACAACATGAAACTGGCTAAATTATGATACATTCAAGTGATAGAAGACTGCATTGCTCATTTTAAATCATGATTAATAAAATAATGACATTAGAAGTTTGATACTTGCAGTAAAAGAGGTTTAAAAATAGAATGATTAATGTGTATGTATAAGTCTGTGTATGTATAGGCATATTATATAGGACACATATATAAATTTACAGAAGGGGGAAGAATATCAGACTAACAGAAAGACAGATCCAAATACCTACTGGATAGATACACCAGGGCCCAAATACCTTTTGTTAGTGAAACTGTGGGTGCTGCTTGCTTTCATTTTTGTCTTTGCTGAATTTCCCATGGTGTGCCCTCTTTTATGAAACAGAAAGACACAGTGTAGCCTTATAAAATACTGACTGATACGTAAGAAAGAAGGAAAGGCTAAAACAAGTAAACTTTGCCTAAGTTTTCAGCCTCAGTTTTAAATTTACCGAAGCCTTCTCTGAATAGAAACAAAGTACAATGACATTGTGGAAAATTATGCTAAACCTGAGAACACAGAAACTTTAAACTGTTGTAGACCACAAAATTCAACAAGAAACTTGCAATATGTAAGAGAAAATGTAGAAAGCTTTATATATCAAAAGCTCTCAAACTATGTTGGGAAGCATCCATGTATTATCTATTTCTCTTCTCTATCACTGATCACATCAGTTTCCCCATTTTGTTGTTCCCCTGACCCAGAAGACCAGGTTGTATCAATGACTTGTCTTTGTGCCCCAGTTGCCTTTGACCCTGGTCTGCATGAGCCCCATGATTCACTGGAAGAACAGCCATGAAGATGCAGACATGCATTCCTTCAGTTCTAGCTTGCCCACAGCTGAAGGTTACAGATCCCTCCAGACTCCTAGTTTACATTCGTCTGCTCAGCCAAAACCCTAAACCAACCCACCCTCCTCTCTTCCCTAGACAACTTCAGTAGCTTAACTTTCATATCCATCCCCCTTGCTAAAAGTTTTTCCACCCCATATCAAGCTCTCAAAACATAAATCTGATCATTTCATTCCCTCCCTTAACCCTCCAAGTGCTTCCCATTCAACTGAGAGTGAAGAAACGCTATGATTTTCTAAGCACTTGGTGTTGATGGCTGGCTGAACATCAGTTGCTATGGTTGGCTGAGACCCAGATGCATTTATAAAAGCATTATCATTAATTCTTCAAGTACATACTTTGTATAGGGAACATTTTCATCTCCTCTGCCATCTCCTCCCAGATGCGTCCTCCACTCTATACCCACTCAGCTTTGACTTAATCTTTTTTAAACCCACAGAATCCCTTTAGTGAAGCTTCTATACTCTTGGTGTGTGATCATCGACTAGGGGCTGATGTTTTAGACCTATTGGGGGCCACACCCTTGGAGAATAATTCTCTCTTTCCTGGCAGCTATTAATTACTAGGAGCCCTTAAGCAGTAGTGGGACTTTGTGACTCTCTCTCTCTCTCTGTCTCTCTCTGTCTCTCTGTCTCTCTCTGTGTGTGTCTCTGTCTGTCTCTGTCTCTGTCTCTGTCTCTCTCTCTCTCTCCTTCCCTCACTCCCTCTCCATACTTGAATGTTTGTCTGTATTGAGTTTCTGCAGGTCTCGTGCATGCCATCATAATCCTGTGAGTTCTTATGGGTAACTGGCCTTTTGTGTCTGGCAAACACTTTTCATATAATCATCACCACCTCCTCTATCTGAGCCTTGGGAAGTGGGTGTGATATAGATGTTCCATTTAGGGTTGAGCATTCTATTTTTTGTTATTCTCAACACCTTGACCAGTTGTCGGGAAGGAGCCATCTCTATTGGAGTGACTGGACAAGATGTTCCATAGACCCCAAAACATTTCAAGTTATTGCCATTGCTCGTGGTTACCCTCCAGAACTTGATAAGACCACATTGCAGAAGATATCACATGCTGAGTCACAAGACATGGATGTCAAGCTGGTATTGGCCTGGAAGTTTCATCTCTTCTGACTTTCATGGTGCTATAATGTACTATATACAATCAAAGTAGAAAAGTAAGCATCAATCTTACTTAGCTGTAAATGCTGTGAACTACGGTTATGACCTGATGGCAAGATGTGCCCATTGAAGAAATAATGGCACCAAAGTTATGGGAGTAACCAACCACTTTCTGACTGGCTGTAAGGTCCAGTCCACAACATGAAACCCATACCTGGCACAGTTATCAGGAACAAGATCTTGTGAATAGACAGGTCTGAACCCTAGGGGAAGACCTATTACTATTACTCTGCTAACAAAACATTGCTTTAAACCAGCTCTTGAGAAGTTTTTTATTATACTCACAGATTAATGTATCTCTCAGATATCATTAGAGAAGCCTATTTTTTCAGTAGATGGCCATTAACACAGAGATCCAGTTGCTTCTTACAAGATTAGGCTGTGATCTGTTTACACATCTCTGGTAACAAATACATATTTTCAACTAATACTGAAAAAAACCCCAAACCTATATTTACACAGTTATGATCATTCCTTTGGTTAGATTTCCTCATCATCTTTTTGTCTATAGAGACCCTGACTAATATAGTAATCAGAAAAAAGATAACAACTGTAGAAAAATGGGAAAATAACAACCAAAAATAAATTCAAGTAGTTTGCACAAATCAGTAAAATGTTTAGGGAAGCTTGAGAGATGGACCAGAAGGTAGAAAAAACTGAGTTTGGTTTCCATCACATGTCAGGTGGTAGATTATAACAAGGAAATTAAGGCCATTCACCTCTAGGACCACATACACTCATGTGCATACACCTATACACAGAGACATACAATTAAAAACAAAAAATTGTTTTGATTAACTTTTATTTTTTATTTTAAATTTATTTATAAATTTTACATTCTGACTGTGTTTCTCCTCTCCCAGGCCCTTCTCCCCAACGTGCGCTCTATCTCCCAACCCTATTCACCCCACCTTGATTTCTGTCCAGAAAAGGGCAGGCCTTCCTTGTTTATCAACAAAACATGGCATATTAAGCTAGAATAAGACTAAGCACCTACCCTTATATTAAGGCCAGACAAGGTAACCTAGTATGAGGAATAGGGTCTTAAAATCCAGCAAAAGAGTCAGAGACAACTCCTGTTCCCACTGTTAGGAGTCCCACAAGAAGACCAAGCAGCACAACTGTCACATATATGAAGGGGGCCTAGGTCAGTCCCATGCAGGGTCCCTGCTTGTCACTTAGTTGATTCTGTGGAGTTTCTATGATGTCCTTGACCCCTCTGGTCCCTACAATTCTCCCTCCCTCCCTTTCTTTAGCAGAATTACCCAAGTTCAGCCTGATGTTTGACTGAGGGGGGGGGTCTCTGCATCCATTTTCATCAGTTCCTAGATAAAGGCTCTCTTATGGTAACTGGGCTAAGCACCAATCTATAGGTGCAGCAGAATATTGAAGGCATTTGGTTTTTTATAGCCATACCACTCTTGAACGTGCCCAGTCTCATCTAAAATAAATATGTTTAAAAGGAAGAAAATGTTTAGAATCGCTAGTGAATAGATATACCCACATATACATATGTAAATGAAATAAATCAATGTTCAATGCCATTTTAACCTACCAACTAAAATTTAAAATGTGCTGTTTAGTATTGGAAGAATGGGAATATACATAGGCTCCTTCAAATATTTCTGACTGGATTGAAACTTCTGGCAATAATTTTATAGTGTAGGGTTGGGGATATAGCTCAGCCTGTAAGATCCTAGCCTTAAAAAACACAAAGACTGAAGTTCAGACACACATAAGTTTTAAAAGAGCTTGTTATGAGGTTCACACTTGTTATCTAAGGACATCATATTTAGAACTGAGTGCTCCAAAATTTCAGTCTCTACACATTGTTCATTGTGTGTTTGCTTGTGTTAATTCTCATCTACAGCAATGGGAAGCTTCTCTGCCAATGAGTGAGTGAGGCACTGGTCTATGGATATAGCAGCAGAATGGCATTAAAGACATTGTTTTACTCTTTTCCTTTAGTAGAACAATAGCATTTGGTTTTCCCCTAGGCACATGGCCTCCTCAGTCTAAGGTTCTTGACCACCTGAACAGTATGTCAGCCATGAGCCCAATCTCCTGGAGGAGACCTTAAAACCAACTAGACAGTGATTGATTATTCCCACAACTTTTCTGCCATTATTGCACTGACATATCTTGCAGACAGGTCACTGTTAGAGATCACAGGATTTTTTTTAAAGCAGTCAGGGGTTTAGAATCCTCTCTTAAGATGTGTTTGATTTTTATTTTTTTATTTTTTTATGAATAAAGACACATTTTTTATCCATGTATATTCTTGTTCAAGGTCCCTTCCCCCTCCCACCCTTCCAGTCACTCTCTCTTCTCCACATATCCCCATCTCCTCCCCAGCAAGAGCAGGAAGTGCCAAGTTCCCAATATTGCTCAGTTCAGCATCCACTACTGGCAGATCCAGTTTCCTCACCCCAATATCAAGATCCTCTAGGGGGAGTGGGATCCAAAAGGGTCAGTCCAAGGTATTTCTGATTCAAAGCTGTTCAGTGGTTGTGGTTTGAAACTTGGATATGCTTTGCTTTTTGCTTTTTTGTTTTGAGTTCACTAATGAGTGAGTACATCCCCTGATTATCTTTCTGGGTTTGTGATACCTCGCTCAGGAGGATATTCTCCAAATCCATCCATTTGTCTGCAAATTTTAGGATATCATTTTTTCTTACTCCATTGTGTAGATGTACCACAGTTTGTTATCCATTCTTTAGTTGAGGGACATCTAGGTTGTTTCCGGGTTAATGCAATTACAAATAATGCTGCTATGAACATAGTTGAGCTAATGCCTTTGGAGTGCGACTGTACGCCTTTAGGGTATACTCCCAGAAGTGGTATTGCTGGATCCTTGGAGAGATTGATTCCCAGTTTTCTGAGAAACCACCATACTGCATTCCAGAGTGACTGAACAAGCTTACACTTCCACCAATGGAGGAGTGTTCCCCTTGCTCTGCAATCTCTCCAGCATAGGCTGCCATCTGTGTCTTTTATCTTAGCCAATCTAACAGGTGTAAGGTGGTATCTCAAAGTTGTTTTGATTTGCATTTCTCTAATGGCTAAAGATGATGAGCACTTTTTAAAATGCCTTACAGACATTAGTAATTCTTCTGCTGAGAATTCCCTTTTTAGTTCGGAACCCCATTTTTTGATTGGATTATTCAAGATTTTTGGCTCTAGTTTCTTGAGTTGTTTATATGTTATAGAGATCAGCCCTCTATCACTTGTAGGGTTGGTGAAAATGTTTTCGCATTCTGTACGCTGTCGTTTTGTCCTATTGACAGTGTCTTTGGCTTTACAGAAGCTTCTCAGATCCAGGAGGTCCCACTTATTGATAGGTGTTCTTAGTGTCTGTGCCACTGGTGTTATATTTAGGAAGTGGTTGCTTGTGTCAGTTCGTCAGAGGGTATTTCCCACTTTCTTTTCTATCAAGTTCAGAGTGGCTGTGTTTATGTTGAGGTCTTTGATTCACTTGGATTTGAGTTTTGTGCAGGGTGACAGGCTTGGATCTATTTGCATTTTTCTATACACTACCAACCAGCTATGCCAACACCATTTGTTAAAGATACTATCTTTTTTCCATTGGATATTTTGGGCCTCTTTTTCAAAGATCGGGTGTTCATAGGTTTTTGATTTAATGCCCAGATCCTCAATTGGATTCCATTGGTCCACAAGTCTGTTTTTATGTCAGTACCAGGCTGTTTTTATTACTGTAGCTCTATAGCATAACTTGCCTCCTGAGGCTCTTTTGTTGAGCAAAATTGTTTTGGCAATCCTGGCTTTCCTGTTATTCCAAATGAAGTTGAGTATTGCTCTTTCAAGGTCTGTAAAATATTGTGTTGGGATTTTTATGGGCAATGCATTAAATCTGTAGACTGGTTTTGGTAGAATTGCCATTTTTACTATGTTGATCCTACCTATCCAGGAACATGGGAGACCTTTCCATTTTCTGATATCCTCTTCAAATTCTTTCTTCAGTGATTTAAAATTTTTGTCAAATAGATCTGTTACTTCTTTGGTTATAGTTACTCCAAGGTATTTAACGGTATTTGCAGCAATTATAAAGGGTGATGTTTCCCTTATTTCTTTTTCAGCTCTTTTATCTTTAGTGTATAGAAGGGCTACTGATTTCTTTGAGTTAATCTTGTATCCTGCTACATTGCTGAAGGTGTTTATCAGCTGTAGCAGTTCTTTGGAAGAATTTTGTGGGTCACTTATGTATACAATCATATCATCTGCAAATAGAAATAGTTTTACTTCTTCTTTTCCAATTTGTATCCCTTTAATCTACTTTCATTCTCTTATTGCTTCAGCTAAAACTTCAAGAACTATATTGAATAGATAAAGGGAGAGAGGACATCCTTGTCTAGTTCCTGATTTTAGTGGGATTGCTTTGAGTTTTTCTCCATTAAGTTTGATGTTGGCTGTTGACTTCTTGTAAATCACCTTTATTATATTGAAATATTTTCCCTGAATTCTTGATCCCTCCAGAGCTTTTATCATAAAGAAGTGTTGGATTTTGTCAAAGGCTTTTTCAGAATCTAAGGATATGGTCATGTGTTTTTTTTTTCCTTTAGTTTGTTTATATGATTGATGACATTTGTGGTTTTTCATATGTTGAACCATCCCTGCATTTCTGGGATGAAGCCTACTTGGTCATGGTGGATGATATTTTTTATATATTGTCGTATATGGTTTGCCAAAATTTTGTTGAGGATTTTAGCATCAATATTCATGAGGGAAATTGGTCTGTAACTCTCCTTCTTTGTTGTGTCTTTGAGTGGCTTGGGTATTAGGGTGATTGTAGCCTCATAAAAGGAATTTGGCAATATTCCTTCCGTTTCTACTGTGTGAAATAGTTTGAGGAGTAATGGTAGTAATTCTTCTTTGAATAACTGATAGAATTCTGAAACCATCTGGATCTGGGCTTTTTTTACTTGGGAGCATTTTCATGACAGCTTCAATTTCCTTAAGGATTATAGGTCTGTTTAGGTAATTAATCTGGTCTTCAGTTAATTTTGGTAAATAGTACCTGTCCAAAAAGCTGTCCATTTCTTCTAGGTTTTCCATTTATGAGAAATATAGATTTTCAAAATATGATCTGATATTCTCTGGATTTCCTGGGGGTCTGTTGTTATGTCCCCTTTTCATTTCTGATTTTGTTGACTTTGATACTCTCTCTCTCTGCTTTTTGATTAGTTTGGATGTGGGCTTATCTATCTTGTTGACTTTCTCAAAGAACCAACTTTTTGATTTATTGATTCTTTGTATTGTTCTTTTTGTTTCAATTGTATTGATTTCAGCTCTAAGTTTGATTATTTCCTGCCATCTACTCCTTCTAGGTGAGTTTGCTTCTAATTGTTCTAAGGCTTTCAGCTGTGCTGTTAGTTCTCTAGTGTGGGCTTTCTCTAGGCTTTTCATATAGGCATCTAGTGCTATGAATTTTCCTCTTATAAGACTGCTTTCATTGTGTCCCACAAGTTTGAGTACGTTGTGGATTCATTTTCATTAAATTCTAGGAAGACTTTTTTTCCTTTCTTAATTTCTTCCTTGACCCAGAGGTGGTTCAGCTGAGTGATATTTAGTTTCCATGAGTTGGTAGGCTTTCTGTGACTTTTGATGTTGAACTCCACCTTTAGGCCCTGGTGGTCTGATATGATACAAGGGATTATTTTCATTTTTTGTATCTGTTGATATTTGCTTTACGACCAATTATGTGGTCAATTTTAGAGAAAGTTCCATGAGGAGCTGAGAAATATGTATATTCCTTTGCATTTGAGTGGAAGCTTCTGTAAATATCTTTTAAATCCATTTGCATCATCACTTCTGTTAGACTCCTTATTTCTTTGTTGAGTTTCTTTCTGGTTGACCTATTCAAGGGTGAAAGTGGGGTATTGAAGTCTCTCACTTAGGGTGGATCACAGGATTTATAGCTAGGTTAGTGTTTACCTTCCTGGTCTAGAAGCATGCAGTGTACCTCCTAGTGCCATAAACACTAGTCAGTAATAGTGAAGCTCTAGGTAGGCCTTCTTCATTTTCAGAGAGATATATAACTGTTATTTTCAGAAATAGGCCTTACTATCAATGTGTGGATAGAAACCAATAGGCTGGGCAAGAGCCCGAGTTATGTGAGCTTTTTCCATAGGATCCCTTTGCCCAGAGACTCAATTCAATGTAACACATTTCTGGCACTGGAGGGTTCACTTGGTTTAGAATAATATCTAATTTGGGAATTTTCTCCTTCACTATTTGTTGAGTCCATTTTTATTTCTTTTACATATATTTATTTATTTTATATATTATTTCACATATTATCTTACATATTTATTATGGATATGTTTATATATGGACGTCTCTACAGTAGCAGGTTTCTATATGGCCCCTAGTAGCAGGTTTCTATATGGCTGTCCATTTTTCTTCCTTTACCCTTTCACCTACCCCATTCCCCATTGCACCTTCTCTCTCCAGTCTTCCCCATTTCTCCATAAATAATTATTCTATCTCCCCTTCTTTTTCTATTCCTTCCCTTTACACTAGTCCCTCACTTGATACCTAACCTCTGTGGTTATACAAACTGCAGCACACCTATTGAAGGCTTAAAAGCTAACATTCACATAGAAGAGAATACATGGAATATTTGTCTGTTTGAATCTGGGTTACCTCACTCAGGATGGTTTCTTACTAACTCTACTCATTTACCTGCAAATTTTATAATGTTGTGGGTTTAAAAAACAGTATTTCCTTGTGTAAATGTACATTTTTATTATCCATAAATCAGCTGGTGGACATTTAGGTTGTTTCCAATTTCTGGCAATTATGAATAGAGCAGCATTGAACATGAATGAGCAAGTGTCTCTGTAGTAGAGTGTAGAACCCTTTGGATATATGTCCAAGAATGGTATAGCTGTATCTTGGGGCAGATAAATTCTCAGCTTCCTAAGAAACTGCCAACACATATTCTCATGGTAGTTGTACAAGGCTGCACCCTCACCAGCAGTAGTAGATAAGTGTTTCCCTTCTTCTATATCCTTGCCAGTTTCTACAAACTGTCATTTGCTTTATTGATCTTGATCATTCTGATTGACATGAGGTGAAATCTCAAAATAGTTTAGATTTGCATTTCCACAATGACTAAAGATGTTGAGTATTTTTTTAAGTATTTCTCGGCCATTTGTGATTTATCTTTTGAGAATTATCTGTTTGAATCTACATACCACTTTTTAATTGTGTTGCCATCTAGTTTTTCTTTTGGTTCTTTGTATTAACTCTTTATAGGATGTGTAGTTGGTAAAGATCTTTCCATTCTGTAGCCTTCCACTTTACCTGAATGATTGTATCCTTTGCTATACTGAAACTTTTTATTTTCATGAGGTCCCATTTATTATTAGTGCCTGTGCTAATGATATCCTTTTCAGAAAGGCTTTTTCTGAGCCAATGAGTTCAAGACTTTACAAGATTTCACACTTTATCTTCTATCAAATTCAAAGTATTTGGCCTTATGTAAAGGCCCTTGATCCATTTGGAATTAAATTTTGGTTATGGTGATAAATGTAGACCTACTTCTGTTCTTCTTCTAGTTTGACCAGCACCATTTGACCAGAATGCTTTTTTCAGTGTTTATTTTTTGCTTCTTTGCCAAAAATCAGTTAAATAAATATGACAAGAACAGATAACCCTGTTATGTTTTCATGATTTTAATGAGAATGCTTTGAGTGTCTCAGTTTTGGTTGATGTTGGCCGTAGGTTCCCTGTAAATTACCTTTATTATGTTGAAATATGTCCCATGTAACTCTAGTCTTTCCAGCATTTGTCATGAAGGAATGTTGAATTTTGTCAAAGGCTTTTTCTTCAAACAATGTGATAATAATGTAGTTTTTGTGTCTCAATCTATTTACGTAGTATATTTTGTTTATCAATTTGTGCATGTTAAACCATCTTGCATCTCTGGGATAAATACTATTTGATCATAGTGTATAATCTTTCTTGTGTGTTCCTATATTGAGTTTGCAATTATTTTATTGAGAACTTTTGCATCTCTGTTCAAAAGGTATATGTCAATAATTTCCTTTGTTAATTCTTCATATGGCTTAGGTATTGTGGTAATTAAGAACTTGTAAAAGAATTAGGATATTTTTCTTCAGGTTGTATTTTATGGAATTATTTGCAGAGTATTGACATGAATTCTTCTTTGCATATCTGGATTCTATGCTTGTTTGGGGAGAGGACTTTTAATTATTCCTTCTATTTCACTAGGGGTTATAGATGTTGGTCTATCGATGATCGTTAAGGCTCATATAGTTGAGTGTTTGGTCACCAGTTAGTGGAACTATTTGGGAAGGATTAGGAGTTGTTGGAGTAGGTCTTAGAGTTTCTTGTTGTAGAAAATTTGTCATTAGGGCTGGAGAGATGGCTCAGCGGTTAAGAGCACTGTCTGCTCTTCCAGAGGACCCGGGTTCAATTCCCAGCACCCACATGGCAGCTAACAACTGTCTGTAGTTCCAGTTCCAGGCAAAACACCAAGGCAAATAAATAAATAAAGTTTAAGAAAAAAAAAAGAAAATTTGTCATTAGAGGTAGATATTGAGATTTAAAAAGCTCACTCCAGACCCAGTCTTTTGCTCCCTTGTGCCCCTCCTTTCTGTAACCTGTGAACTTTGTGAGCTCTTAGCTACAAAGCTTGCCCACCACCATGAAACTGTAAGCAAGCCCCTCATTAAATGTTTTTAGTTAGAAGTTGTCTTGGTCATTGTTGGAAAATTGTGCCCTTTACCTGAGCTTCTTCTCCTCTTCCTCTATTCTTATTATTCCTAGGTTTTGTCTTTTCACAGTGTCCCAGATTCCCTGGTTTTTTTGTGACTCCTCACAGAAAAGAACAATAACTGAGACAGGCTCTTTTTTAATTGCTTATCTGGTCTTGATTTAACTTTGGTAAGTAATATATATCAAGAACATTTCTTTTGAGATTTTGGGTTTAGTGGAGTACATATATTTAAAGTATGTCTTTACTATTCTTCAGGATTTCTTCATGTCTATTGTGACCCCCCCTTTCATCTCTAATTTTAATAATATAGATCTTCCTTCTGGGATATTTTATATCATTTGGCTAAGGGTTTATCAATTGTATTGATTTTCTCAAAGACCCAGCTCTTCTTTCCATTGGTTCTTTCATTGATTATTTGTATTTTAATGATTTCAGGCCTGAATTTGATTGTTTCTTGCTCTGAAGAAGAGTAGTCTTTTGGAGTATTATTTTTTCTTTTTGTTCTAGAGCTTTTTTGCGTACCAATAAGTTGCTAATACCTCTCCAGTGTTTTACATAGGCACTCAGGGCTGTGACATTGCCTCTTGGACCTGCCTTCATGTCTCCCATAGGTTTGGGAAAGCTGTTTCTATTTGCAATCAATTCTAAAAAGGTTTTAATTTCCTTCTTGATTTCTATCTTGACCCACTTTTTTATTCAGGAGTAAGTTGTTCATTTTCCATGAGTTTGTATACTTTCTATTATTGTTGAAATCTAGTTTTGGTCCATGGTGGCCAGAAAGAATGCAGGAGTGCATTTCAATTTTCTTATGCTTGTTGACATTTGCTTCGTGTCCAAGAAAAAGTTCCATGAGCTGCTGAGAAGGTATAATCATTTAGGGTAAAATGTTCCATAAATGTCTGCTAGATCATTTGATGACATTGTGTAACTCCAGCAATCCTCTGCTTAGATTTGTCTAGATGACCAGTCTATTGGCAAGAGTAGGGTATTTTGATTGATTTTTTTTTTTTTTTTTTTTTTGCTAAGAATAGCAGTCAGGGCTGGCATCTGTGATATTTTAGAGCTTGTAAGAATTATCTAGCCATGGTCTCCATTGAGAAGTCAGGTGTTACGTACTTGTAGTAGGTCTGCCTTTATATGCTACTTAGTCTTTCTCTTGCAGATTTTTACATTCTTTTTTTGTTTTGTATATTTAGTGTTTTTATTATTATGTGTCATGGGAATTTCTTTTCTAGTCCAATATATTTGGTTTTCCATGTGCTTCTTGAACCTTGATAGGCATCTCCTTCTTTAGATTTAGAAAATTTTCTTCTATAATTTTCTTGAAAATATTTTTTGTGTTTTTGACCTGGGCTTCTTTATCTCTGTTCCTATTATCCTTATAATTGATCTCTTCATGGTGTCCAAGATTTTCTGTTTTGTGCCTATATTTTTTAAAAAAGATTTAACATTTTCTTTGACTGAGATATCTATTTCTTCTGTATTGTCTTCAATGCCAGAGACTCTTTCTTTCATGTCTTATACTCTGTTGGTGAGGTTTACCTCTGAATATTTGTTTGACTTCCTAAATGTTTTATTTACTTCTTTTATTTTTATTTAGTTTTATTTCATTTTGGGTTTGCTTTAATTGTTAAACTTCTGCTTTCATGTCTTGAACTGTCTTCACTATTATATTCCACTTCTTCCTTGTTTGTTTTTTTTCACGGACTTTATTAAGTCATTTATTCAAATCCTCTTTAACATTTTTGACCATATTTATAATTGCTATTTTGAAATCTATGTCTTGTACTTCAGGCTATATTGTATTTGTCATTACCTATTATAGTAAGGTTACAGGGTTCTAGTGGAAGCATATTATCTTGTTTATGGTCTTGGTTTTGTGCTGTTGTCTAGACTTATGTAGTTAGGATAATTGAAGTGATTCTGGGTGTTGACATCTGACTTGCCTTTGTTGAGTGGGTGTTCCATTCTTTGGTTTCTGTTGCCCTCTTTGGATATTATGAAAGTGTGCTAGTGGTGGGTCCCTCATAGAGAGTGATTCTGAAGGTCAGTGGGTAGCAGAGAGGAACAATGATGAGCCAGGAGAAAAGGCTGAGAGGGGCTGTAGGAAAAGGGGGGATTCTTTCTACATCAACAGATGGGTTCTCAGGAAGTTGGAGATGTAGTGGGAAGAGCTCTCCTATAGTAGAACAAAGAGTATTCTATAGAGAAAGAGATGGAAGGGCTAGGTGAACCTGTATCTGTACCAAGAGCTGGAGTCTCCAGTAAATGGTTTGAGGTGGGAGAAGAGACACCTGCAAGCAGGATGCTACAGGGCTGAGAGCAGGACTGGAGAGATCGAGATCTGAATGGAGGACAGGAAGGATAGTGGAAATCACCTACCTGAGTCTCTGCCAGGTGTGGCCAGTGGGGAATTCTGGTTGAAAGTGTTTCTGTGTATTGGAGGCTAATACAAGGAATGAGGATGGTCTAGGAGGGTGGGCCAAGAAGGTCAGATTGGAGAGCTAAGCTGGGTCCACACTAGGAGTTGGCAGAGACCCTAGGGAATGGAGGTAGGGTGAGATGGGACAAAGCAAGCAGGCCGTTATATGGCTGGAGGTGAGACAGGAGAGACTATAATAGAGTATAGGAAGGATGGTGAAAATTGCCTAAATCCCAGCCCAGTGTGGTTACAGGGTTCATGTTTAGGCCAGGGCCTTCTAATCTGCTGATTCATCAGCCTACATCCACCTCCCAAAGTCTATGCAAAGCAGTTCCTTCCCACTCTTTACATATTTGCTAGAATATTAGACCTCAAAGAACTCTCCGAGACCTACCTCATTAGCTACAAAGGAATTCCCATATCCCAACAATTCTACATTTTACTAGTACTGTTGTATATGGTTCTTCTCACTATGAAAGGGTCAGCAACATGGCTCAGTAGGTAAAGGCACTTGCTACCAAGCCTGAGAATCCAAGTTTGATCCCCTAGGACCCACATGGTGGAAGAGTAGAACTTTCTCTCACATGTTGTCCACATGTGCACCATGACACATGGGCCCACACACACACACACACACACACACACACACACGAATGTTACAATATTTTAAAATATAATAATCAAGCCTATCTCTTCATTGTTTTATTCACTTGAATGAGTGATAGGATTTTGGTGTTTGTTTTTTTTTTTTTAATTTAACTCCTCCTTCATCTTTAACACTCAAAACCATGTCTGACTCATCCAAAATAAGTATTTCTTTAACCCAAAGCTAGGTATATACATTTATTTATTTATTTATTTCCCATTCAT
Organism: Sigmodon hispidus; assembly: GCA_004025045.1. NCBI lineage: Eukaryota > Metazoa > Chordata > Mammalia > Rodentia > Cricetidae > Sigmodon > Sigmodon hispidus. The sequence goes on from PVIH01000126.1 coordinate 261,216, forward strand.
TTATTAAACAAAGACTTATTGACTGCTCTTTGTGTGCTAGGCAGGGATAAAGTAAGATTCATACTTCTAGGAAGCTTAGATTCTGGGAAAGGCAGGAGACAGTGAGCCAGATAATGCTACTTTATCCAAAGTAGTAAAACAGAACAGATGCTATGAGGAAAATGTGGAACAGAGAAATAGAGTGCTGGGACAGGCAGCTGGGGAGTGAAGGTGAAGGGCCAGATGGTTTCTGTGGGACAGAAGGTGGCATTAGCTTACTTAGTCAGAAAGAGGGTGTGTGGCAAGAAGGTTTATCTCAATCACAGCAGTCGTTTATCCAAATGCAGGGCCCTGCTTCTGATGTCACAGTGGTGAGGACTGCAGGAGTATCCCCCCACTGATTTAAACATTCAAACGGCAAGAAAATCAAGGTCTAAGCACTCAGCCAAGTTTAATTGAAAGGGCACACACACACACACACACACACACACACACACACACACACAGACTACAAAGTAAAAGGAGGTGCTTATAATAAAGGCCTGTCACTAACAGTAACAAACATTAACAATGCTTTAGCAGTATTTACAGTACTCTAATGATGTTTGACTCCTGCCCCAGTGCCCCAGAGAGAGATGGATTCCTTTCATCTGTCATATGAGGCAAGAGTGGAGCGGAGCCAAATGCTCCTAATGTGTGTTCACTGAGAACAGTGTCTACTTCCTCCTGAGAAATGTTCCTTTCAACCTTGTCTCCTTCCTAGTTACACTGGAACTGTCTGCCCTGTAGTGGCTGGCTTGAGACTCAGGCTAACTAAACAAGCTCTTCTCCCTGGCATCTTCAAGTGTTGACTTCAGTTGGGGGAAAAGTCATTGCCCTTCTGCCTCCAAAGCTAAGGACGTGAGCTGAGCTGCCATCACCATTCACTCACCCCATTCAACCATTCTACACCCAATTTGATGAGTGTCTGCTAGAAAGAAGTTTCTACTGAGCAGGGGAAATGGAACTCTTAAAAGTTCAATGGGGAGGGGGCTGGAGAGATGGCTCAGGGTTTAAGAACACTGGCTGCTCTTCCAGAGGTCCTGAGTTCTCAGCAACCACATAGTGGCTCATGACCATCTATAATAGGATCTGATACCCTCTCCTGCTGTGCAGGTATACATGCAGAGCACTCATATCTAAAATATAAATAAATCAATACTTAAGTTTTAAAGTTCCATAGAGGTTCCTGTTCTCATGATGAAGATTATAGTAGGTCATCTAGGAAGAAATGATAATCATTTCAAATTGTAGTAAGTTTTATGAAGAAAATCACCATGATACTGAGATAGGGAAAGATGAAGGAAAAGAGATTGGTGGGTAGAGTCTCTCTGAGTAGAGTAAGTTTGTATTAAGATCTTAAAAAAACATGATGGTATCATCCATGCAAATGCCTTGGGAACAGATATTCTTATAGCAATCCTGAGATAGAAATGAACTTCATGATCCAATCCCCCAAAAGGAAGTATACTAGTCAATGTTGAGGCACTATAATACCTCACACTGGCCGCTTATAATAAACACAGCTTTGCTCAGTCTTATGGTTCTGGTGGCTCATGACTGAGATCCACCCTCTGTCAAGGGTGGTGCAACATTGTAGGAACTAGTGTTTACACCTCCAGTCAAAGAAGAAAAGAGGCATGAGTCTTAGGCCACTCCACCTTTAAACCAGGAACTTCCCACCATGTTCCATAAAGAGCCAAAGCACCATGTAATAAACAATGCCACCTTTGGAACCCAGCTTTATACTTTCAGGACGATTTCCAAATCCCAGCAGGAAGTATTTGTAATTTGAAAGTAAGGGAGAAAGGATCCCATGGGCAGAGAGTCCAGAGAGTTGATCCAAATGCCTTATAACATGGGAAAATCAATATGCAAAAGTGAACCCCCACAGGGAGACCCAGAAGCAAGGAAAGAGCCTGAGTTCTCTGTGAATGCTCAACATGTGCTCAGCCTTTTCTCTGCCCCGTTCCCAGCCTTCCTAGACAAGTGAACCATAAAGGAAAGCCCATCTGAACTCCAGTGGGAATTCACCGCTTAGACTAACACAATCACCACTGATTGATAGATAGATATGAATATGAAAAGGTTTAGAATGAATTCCATTGAAATCATAAATTACATGATCTGGCTTATGCACTTCCTATATCTTTATATGTTTTCTATTAATGTCGTCCATTGGCTATGCCTACCACTAGAGTAGATGGTGGAGAGTCTTGCTCCAATTAGTGTTTCCTCACTGTACTCTCCCTCATCTCCCAAGCCATGTCTCCACCCATGCTGACACCCACTTGCATTGTGCTGTTCTTTACACCTGAACAGACAGTGTCATAATCAAATATAAAAAGAGTTCAGGAGTGAATGTAACCTTTTGAGTCTATGTTTGGTGTTTGTGTGTATATGGTTTCAAGGCTGACTACTCTGGACTGGACAATCAATAAGGGCTCACCAGCAGGCTGTGTGTGTGTGTGTGTGTGTGTGTGTGTGTGTGTGTGTGTACACAAATATAATCAAAGAAAAAGAAGCTGTCAACTTGAGGGGGTTTTGGGAAGGATCTGAGGAAAGGTAATTGTGAGAAGCTTGAGGGAAGAAACAGAAGGAGGAAGCAATGTAATTATATTTCAATTAAAAGCACTTTTTTAATCTGAAAAAAAAACCAATACATGGAGCATCCCCTCATTCAGCCTCTTTCAGATTCCAGACTGATCCCCATCACTGTGAACTTCCAGGCTCAAGACAAGTTCAAGTTAATTTGCAGGTCTTAAACTTTTGCCTCAGTTTAAAGATCACCCTTGCAAAACAGGCTTGGTAGTCTTTCTCAGTGAAGTTACAGTTTGTCTTGAATCAACTTCACATGCTCATCTCTGGCACCCACGATTTTATGTCCAGATTAATGATGCTTCGATTCAAGGTTATATAGGAGGGTACCAAGAGCTGGGAAGCCTAAGTGTCAGAGCCAACACTTCTGGGTTACATGGGAGGCCTGGGATCAAGGTCAACATGTATCAAAGGACACACCTGAGATCAGTCAGAGGCAGCTGACTCTCAGGCCACTCCTGAATTTCTGTCTGAATTATTTCTTGGCAAAAAGTACCACTGTGCATTCAGGATAGTCAAGTGTATTTAGAATGAGCTTAGGAAAGAAAGCAGTTTAATTAAAAGGGGGAAAAACCAATTGAGTTTCAGAGCTATCCTCCTCAATCCAAGATGGAAATTAATTTATAATAACCTTATCTTTTATTCATGTCATGCTGCATGTTTCAGAGTACATTGGCATCCTTTTATTTCTCAGCTAGATATGAAATAATGGTGTGTTTCTAATGGGCTGTAAGTCACTTAGTGCGCTAGAACATAGCTGAGTCTCGGGTAACCATTCTGGGGAAGTCTGCAGCCACTGGGGAGACACTGCTTTCCCTTTGATGACTCATGATATTTAAAATTCAGAGGGCAGCTGCAGGCTTCAAAGCAGCCCTTTCAGATTGATCACTCCACAGCCTAACTCCATTAGCGGCCCAGGACAAAAAGAACTCATCCATTTTCCTCTAACCATCTCCTCCTCTCTCCTTAGACCAACCTGACAGAGCTGAAGACATTTGGTTCTCCACCTTTGGCTGTCAGCAATGTCAGTGCTGCAGTGATGGTTCTCATGGCTCCAGGGGGCAGGGTGCCCAAGGACAGAAGCTGGAAGGCTGCTAAGATCACCATGGCCAAGGTGGACAGCTTCCTGGATTCCCTAATCCACTTCGACAAGGAAAACATTCATGAGAATTGCCTCAAAGCCATCAGGCCTTATCTGCAAGACCCTGCATTCAACCCAGAGTTTGTGGCTACCAAGTCCTATGCAGCTGCAGGTCTCTGCTCTTGGGTTATAAATATTGTGAGGTTCTACGAGGTCTTCTGTGATGTGGAACCAAAGCGCCAAGCTTTGAACAAAGCCACCTCAGACCTCACAGCTGCCCAGGAGAAACTGGCAGCCATCAAAGCCAAGATCACTGTAAGTGAACCTAGAACCTTCCCGCCCAACACTGTCAACATATAGAATACACAGCACCCTCTGGCCACTGCCAGAGCCTGACACTATAATGCCTAAGGAGAAAGTAACTATTCATGCAAGATTTTGTCCCATTTCAACTGGCACAGTTTTTGCATTTCTTTTTCCTTTTTTTTTTTAACTTTATTTATTTATTTATTTATTTGCCTTGGTGTTTGCCTGGAACTGGAACTACAGACAGTTGTTAGCTGCCATGTGGGTGCTGGGAATTGAACCCGGGTCCTCTAGAAGAGCAGACGGTGCTCTTAACCGCTGAGCCATCTCTCCAGCCCCTGCATTTCTTTTTCCAACACACTTAGATCAAATAAGAAAACCTCATTGGGTAATTGCTATACATTGCTCTGGGAGATAACACACACACACACACACACACACACAAACACACACACACACACTTGGGTGTTGTTCTCCTAGGGACACATAGCAGACTAAAAGTAGGATCAATGGAATCTCAGCTACTCCCTCATCAGTCAAATATGAATTAAATGCTATTGTACTTTTGAGAGTAAAGAATAGAAGATTAAGGCTTTGGGTTTCTTGTCTCCCTTGAACTGTAGGTGAGAGGTGTCTTCACTTTTTTACCCATCACTTCCAATTCTGACCACTTGTCAGTTGGCCTCCCTCTGCAGTATGAAGATGTGGGCTTGGTGTGTGAGACATTCACCGTTTTATAGAAGTTATTAAAAACTAGTCGTCATTGTTAATATTTGTCTCGTGAAAGAACTCGCCAGCACGCTGCCAACTGAGCCATATTAGGTTTATTGGGGGGGGGGGTGGAAGAGAGAAAGAGTAAGGTAGGGGGCAGAGAAAAAGAGAAAAGAGAAAGTCTCTGACATAGTTGGGAATTTTAAAGGTAGGCACACCTACTTCAGAGTGGGGGGCGTGGCCACTGCAAAGGTAACAACCTAACAGTCATGATGCAGCACCAGCCCTCAGGAGGCCAAGGATTAGTAGCATGACTTTGAGGCCAGCTGGGCTACATAACAAGATTAAGTAAATAAGTAAATAAGCAGCATGCTTATGGGTTATAGTGGTCCTTGCTCCATCTGAGACTTGTTAGCATTTATAAACACCATACGTCATTAAGTCTGTTTCGGTCAGGTGTGAGGAATTATTGTGATCTTGGGACAACACCTACCAGAACAGCGGTTCTAAATCTGGGGGGGTCAAATGATGCTTTCTCAGGGGTTACATATTATATATCCTGCGTATCGGATATTTACATTACAGCTCATAACAGTAGTGAAATTACAGTTATGAAGTAGTAATGAAGTCTTTTTATGGTTGGGGGTCACCACAACATGAGGAACTGTATTAAAGAATCTCCGCATAGGAAGATTGAAAACTACTGTTCTAGAAAGAAAATTGCCCTTGAATTTCACTTTTACCATTTAAATGGACATTACCTGAATGGGTAGAGGGCAGGCATCTGGGTAGAGCTTTTGCCTAATACACATGATGCCCTAGGCTTGAATCTCAGCTAAAAAAAAAAAAAAAGAAAGAAAGAAAGAAGGAAAGAAAGAAAGAAAAGTTTAATAATGAGCAAAGTGAGAAGTAGTCATCAGAAGACTTAAGATAGCGTAGATTAAAGTCTGCCCTTCTCTTCTAAGTCCCGCCAGTAACCAGGAAGCTGTTCTCTATGGATACCTGCTGGAGAAGGAAAAGTCAGTTTTCTCCCATGGAGTGTCACCAAGTCAAACAGCCACACTCCAGGGTGGGCCAAAAGGTCAGCAATAGTTGAATAGTGACCAACAAAAAAATAAACTCTTATTTTGTTTGGGGGTTTTGTCCACTTTTTAAAATTTGTTTTGCTTATATTTTTTTTTTAGCCTACTGATTTTTGTTGTTGTTAATTTCCCTGTTTTGCTTTTTTCCGAGAGAATGAGAGAAAAAGAAGATGATATTGTCATGGGTAGGGAGATAAGAAGAGGCTGAGATTATGGGAGAAGGAGGAATTTGATCAAAATATACTACATGAAAAAATATTAATTTTTTAAAAAATTAATAAGTAATGTGTCCATCTCAACAGACAATGGCTTCAATCCCAGCTGTAATATTTACTTCTTGTGTCTTCAGGGTACCCAGACTTCAATTCCCTCAAGGATAGTAGACAGGACTAGACAGGACACAGTTCCTGCCTCAGGGGATTAGCCTAGGGATGGAAGGATGGAAGGTAACCATGTGCGGCATGAGCCAGAGGCAGCCTGTGACAAAGAAAACAGCAACAAGGGCCTTGGGGACCATGATCACCACTGTTTTTGCTCAATCTACCCCACCCCTTGTTTCCTGTGCTGTCAGTCTCTCTCTCTCTCTCTCTCTCTCTCTCTCTCTCTCTCTCTCTCTCTCTCTCTCTCACACACACACACACACACACACACACACACACACACATATACACAAATATATATATATATATATATATATATATATATATATATATATATATATATGTATGTATATTGCCAGGATCAAGTAAAATCCAAATAATGTTCTGGATATCTAGTTTCTCTACTTGCATTCTGGGCAAATAAGATTCCTGCTGCATATGTGTGGTGAGGATAAAGCAGGTTTTAAAAACTGAGAAGCAGGATTGTAGATGTGCAGCATATCTCATGTGGTATGGGTTGATTGATGGTCAGGTGAAAATTAGGCACATGAAAGCTGTAGGTGGAAGAGCATTGCAAACAGCCTCTCTATGTAATCCAAATTCTTGGGACTGGGGATGTAGCTCAATGGTAACATATTTAAGATGCTCAATCCATAGCATCTTAATAAATAACAATAACTTTGGTGAAGAAACTAGTTTCTAAATATTTGCTTTATAAACCCTGGTGTTTATGGATGATTTTCTTAGAACAGATAGTAATGGCCATAATCAGCTTTCTACTAGTGCAAAACACCTGGGCAATCTCTTTGTCGCTTTTTGGGGGAAATAACTTCCTAATAATTTTTATATTGTTAAGTTTCTCCCAGAAAAGTATAAAGAACTGAATCTTAAGACTTTTTACTCAAGTCATTTTAACTAAAGGAACATTTGGTACAGAGGGGATGTTTTTAAAATGTTTATACCTTTCCACTAGCCAAATGTACAAGATGGGCCCACTCAACCTGAGAATACAAGAAGAATATGTTAAGAACAACTGCCTACCATAGGAAATATTTCTTTCTGCCAAAATATTTTCTGCTTTTAACAGCCTCCTCTCCTTACCATGTTCATACATCTGCCCATTAACATCTCAAGAACATGACTGTACACTTACTACTACATCAGAGAGAAAAAGGGAACACCCATCCTTTTCATGGAGGCCTACTTGGGCCAAGGGGATGCTTCTCCAGATGCTGCTGAGGTCACTACAGCCTTCTCCATAAACACATGTATATTCACACTTTCAAAAGTGTATACTTACACACACACACATACACACACACACACACATTTGCTTTGTTAACAGTATTTGTTGTTTGGATGGTTTTTATTTGATAATCTTAGTTTTCATTTTCTGCAATAAGCAAATATTGACATTAAAATTTATAAATAATAATGGGAACAAGTTGGACATTTTTGTATAATAATGAAAATATCAAATGGTAAAGAAAGGTCTTCACAAGAAACAACAGTCCTCTTTTAATACTTTGACCTACTTTGCCCAGCTAAGGCCATCTCAGAGCCTATTACATAGTAGCTGAACTGTCTCCTTGGGTCTATATCTCATATTTGCAGCTGACTTAAGAAGTTGCTGTCTTAGTTAATATCCTACCACTGTGAAGAGACACCATGACCAAGGCAATTCTTATCAAAGAAAGCATTTAATCCCGGGCTTGCTTACAGTTTTGATAGCACACCGTCACCATGACAGAGAATAGACAGGCATGGTGCTGGAGTAGGAGCTGAGAATTTTACATTCTGATCTTCAGGTACCAGAGAGAGAGAAAGAGAGGGAGAGGGAGAATGGGGGGTGACTGGGGCTGACATGGGCTTTGAAACTTCAAAGCCTACCCTTAGTGATACACTTTCTCCAAGGCCACACCTCCTAATTCTAATTCATCAACTGGGGACCAAGAAAATATATGAACCCATGGGGGCCACTGTCATTCCGAATCACCACAGTTGTGGTAGTGGTTTGACTAAGAACGGTCTCCATTGGCTCATATATTTGAATGGTTAGTTATCAGGGAGTAGCACTACTTGGGAAGGATTAGGGGGCATGGCCTTGTTGGAATAGGTGTGGCCTAATTGGAGGAAGTGTGATACTGGGTATGAGCTTTGGGATTTCAGATGCTCATGCCAGGTACCCAGTGTGTGCTTGCTCTCTCTCACTCTCTCTCGCTCTCTCTTGCTCTCTTTCTCTCTCTCTCTCTTTCACACACACATGCTGTCTGAAAATTAGGATGTAGAGCTCTCAGCTACTTCTCCAGCACCACACCTGCTTGCCCCCATGCTCCCTGCCATGTTGATAATGGACTAAGCCTCTGAAGCCTCTGAAACTATAAGCGAGTCCCCACTTAAGTGCTTTCTTTTATAAGAGTTGCTCTGGTTTAGTGTCTCTTCCTATCAGTAGAACAGTGACTCAAACAGACTGTTGCTAATATTGAAAATCTCATAAAATTTGCATAGAAATATGATTTCTGGCCATTATACAAGTAATCAAAAGATTTCCCTATATCATTCACTGCCCTGCAATTAACTAGCATCTTCATATTGGAGTGAATGGCTGTGTTGTGTTTTGCCACCAGCCCCATCAGTGCCTGTTTCCTAATAGGCAATAATAAACACTGAACTGGTATCTGGCCAGTTCTTAATATCTTCTTACTCTGTTTGTTTAAACGTTCAACTTCTGTCTTATATTAGGCTGATATTTCTAATCCCTGTGTCTTATTTAGACAGCTGACTAGTCTTGAGTTGTTGGTTTTGACATCTTCCCAGAAGACGTATGACAACTGGTTTATTTCTTGCTCCATTGCATAGAGGTGACTTTCTGGGAGTCTCGTCTTCCAGGATGAAACTGTCTATCATTTCAAACTTCTGCCCTTCTCTGATCCCCCTACCTCCCAACTCCTGTCATCATGACATTATTTCTGTTTGAGGATTGCAATAGCCAAAACTATCTACTTTGCCTTCTGTAACCAAAACTAAGTATCTCTGTCTATAGACTGACTCATGAAAATTTTGAAAATTCCATTTATATCAAGTGAACATCACTATTGCTCACAGTAGATCTAAGTGATACATTATAATTACATTTTCTTTCAAAATATTTTTATTATATGTGTTATTCATGTTTTCACTGCACATGTATCCAGTGTCCTTAGAAACCAGAAGAGGGTGTTAAATCCCCTGTAACTGGAGTTGCAACTGGTTGTGACCCACCATGTAGATGCTGCAAATGAAATCTGGGTCTGCTATAATAGCAACAAGTCCTCTTAACCACTGAGACTTTTTTCTAGTTCCTAACTTCCTTTTATTACAGTCTCTATTTTCCCCCACAAATTTCCTAGCTTCCTTTATTGGTTTTCATCCATGATTCCCTTTCATGTAGCTTCCATTATTTATCATCCTCCAGCCAGCCAGGTGCTCTGTCGGGTCAGTGTGTCTAGTATCTTTCTCTCTTGTTCGGAGTTCAGAGCCCTGGTCAGTTTTGAAGATAGGCAAGGACCACTGTTCTATTTCTTGGGCTTGCTTCAATGGTGTCTGAACCCCATAACACCTCCTTTTTGGTTTATTATTTTATTTAGCTGCATCCCATCCTCAAGTCATTCTTATGAAAGTGAAATGCTAAGGGAAAGATTTTCAGAACAGTTACAGTCTGGTAATGTATCTATTTGGCTAATAAACTGAAGTAAGAAATTTTCAGAGTATAGAAATCTGAATCATTTATTTTTCTCCCTTGAAATGCTGAATACTGTCTGCTCTGGTCTGCTGAACTGTCAATCTTCTGACCCTTGTGCTGTTGATCTTTCCAAAGCCCTTTGACCTTTTTATTATTCATAGCACCTGATGCCTAGCTCTGATATCTTAGCTTTCATTCTTTATTATTACTTGACAAGTTCATATATGTGTGTGATTGATTTTGAACATTTTAACACATACCTCATTGCCTTTCTTAGCTTTCTCTTTACCAATGAAATCTTCTTACTCTCTGATCCTACTCTGTGTGCGCACACACATGCACATGTGCACACGCGTGCGTGCGTGCATGCGTACATGCTTCTGTGTGTGCTTCTGTGTGTGTGTTTTCCACTGAATTTAACTAAAGTTGCTTACATAAGCATAGATGGTGTTATTTAGTAGCATGGGGGGAACTTACCGGTGGCTTCATTGTTGTTGAAGAAAATGACAGTTCCTCCTCCAGGAACCATTCATTGTCAATAGACCTTCAGAGGGATGTGGAGCCCCACGGGCCCCTCCCTCTCATCCATGGTAAAGTGATGACAGGCTCAGTCTTAGACCCTGTGCTGGTAACCGCAACTGCTCTGAGTTCAAGTAGAACAACCCTGTCATGTCCAGAAGATAGCATTTCACAGCACAATTGCCCATCTTCTGGCTTTAAATTATCTTGCCTCACTGCACCAGCACACACACACACACACACACACACACACACACACACAAAACTTCTTCAATGCTCCCTGATTCCCAGAGGAAGAGCTGTCAATGTCCCTTTTAGAGCTGCAAACTCAATAGTCACTTAAGTTTTAGTTAGTCTCTATGTTGACCACAACCCACTGCAAATAGAAGCTTCTCCAACTAAATTTAACTATAGCATTATCCCTGAGTAGAAACATAAATATTTAGAAGGTAATTCAACAAATGCGCTTAGCAAAATGACAGCAGTAGGTTCCCCCACACAGAGTCTATGACCATCTCCATCATGGAATTTTGGCCAGGTTTACAGTCTAAGGTATGAGTTCTCTCCTGTGGAGTAGGCCTCAAATCCAATCAAAAGGCAGCTGGTTACTCCCGTAGCAGCCATGTCATTATTGGGCCAGTGGGTGCATCTTGTTTGGCAGGTCGCTGTTATAGTTTGAAAGGTTCACAGCTGGGTAAGGGTACTAATGGTTTTTCTGTCCCAGCAGCTTGATTGGCACCTTCTAGGCCTATGAAAGCTGGCCAGCAGGGAGGAAGTTTCCAGGCCAGTTAGAGCTTGATGCTCTTTAGCCTACAAAATTTATGGTTTCATCAGCACTAGGGTCTTACCAACTCATTCTAATGTGCAATAAAGAGAATTAGCAATGGCCTGTATTGTTTTGGATGACCCTTCAAGGAGGGCATCCCATAATGTCGATTTTCACTTAATAACCAATGGCTTCTGAGAGGAACATCATCCACACAATGCAGGGTATCTCCTTTCACACTCTTTTTAGATTATATACTCAATGCTCTTATAAAATAGTAGGTTTCCATCTGGTTTTTTCAGACTGTCTTAGTTTGACAAGCCCCACCCCTTCCTCTTGCCTTCTCGATCTCCTTCCCAACCTTATCTTTCTTTAAACCCTTCCACATCAGTGCAGCTTCCTCCTTTTTACAACAGCATCTCTAATATTCCAGTCTTTTATATTATTAATACAGACACGGGAAACCTACTGTCCATAGCAGACATATTATTATTATTTTCCTCTTCGGCAATCTCCCTTTTATTTTTTTTTAATTTTATCTCCTGCAATACATGTAGATTGAATGTGGAACCTTCTGACTCTGTCCTCCATTCCCCGTTTAGTCACTATTTATTTTGTCAGGCTTTGCTGGGAGAGTTCTGAAGCCTTGCATGGTTTCTAAGTTCATCTTTCTTGCCCACACTCCAGTCGCTGTTGTTTGTTTACACTAACAATAAAATGATGATTCTGACAGTGGATTTGTTCTCACCTCCATGACATAAAACCCTGTTCTCGTGTTGTGGGTGAACCACCTTGAACCTCTCTGAGAACTGGCCCCAAGGCCTTTGGTGCTGTTCCTTTTGCTATTGAGAGCCTTGTCTTGTCCTCAGGTCATCGCTTTCCTCTTATTGACCTTAATCTAGGCCGTTGCTAACATCTTCCATGTGTCTGTCTAGAAGGAAGCTAAGAAGGTAGCACGGCCACTGCATTAATGAGCACAGAGCAGCTGTGATCACCTGTGGAAAACCTACAAAGTCACAAAAGCCTGAGGGGGGCTGACAAGGAGAAGGAGGCTAGGAGAAATGGGAGGTATGGAAAGATAATAGGGTAAAATGAATATGGCCACCATGCACTGTATATAAATATGAAAATGTCAGCAATTTAAAGATAACATTTTTTTAAAAGCTGGTATTATCTCTACAGAGAAAAGCAGGTCTGACTGATACGGTCTATTTCTAAGATCAGATGAGCAATGCTAGATGCATCCTAAGTGCTGGAGCTTCTCCTTCATGGTGATGCTACATTCCACATTTGGGTAGAGATACATGATGGGGTACCAATAGGCTTCCAGTTAGCCTTCTTTTTTGCTACCCACCTAGTCATACTTCCAGAATTTCCAGTTGATGGAGGCTCTGCAGATAAATAGCTTTTGTGGTGACCTGTGGAAGCCATAGCATTCTCTGCCCTTCTCCAGCCATCCAATATTTCCATTGGCATGGTGTTCCAGCATCCCACTGGATTCTCTCACTTCTGAGGAATGCTCATGAATTCACATGGTGTACAGAGCTTATGCCTGTTGGAACTGCTTTCTAATCACTTTAGTGATTGGGAAGAAGAGGAGGTGATGGGTGTGTCCAGCCTATCATTAATTCAATCCTAGCTGGTTGTGTGAGCTTGGACACTGTCGATCTTACACCTTAGCAAGAGTCTGCGAAGTAGCCTGGACATTTGTTACCACACAGCGGTATCTGCTGTATGTCTTTATGTCTTCACCTATGTGAATGTACACTCTAAAGGTGACAAGTGTCGTGTTTCTGTTTTTAATTCTTAATAAAGTCAGAGGAAAAATTGAAGCTATGCCTTTTCTAAAACAACAACAAAAAACTACCCTGCCCTTTATGATGATGGGAGACATAAATCGTAGATGAGGGCAGCCCAGCTTCGGTCCAGTAGAAGCACATCTGGTCAGTGGCACTCCCAAGTCCCCTGGGTCCTGCTGCCATGTTCTTGCTTCTTCAGCTGTGATGTGCTTTGTAACTCACCAGAACCCTTCCTCCAGCCCAAGGAGAGATGGGATTTTTACTGTCCTTTCCTCTGCTCCATGCTGGTCTAACCTCGTTGCCTTTACACAAATCAGGAGCTCTCGCACTGACCAGACAAGAGTCTGGGCTTTCATCTAATGCTCCCCCTGCATGAAGAAGCCAAGATTGTCTCTGGGGAGATATCTGAGATCACCCCTCATTTGGCTTCCTTTTCTCTTTAGTCTCTTGGTCTTCCTCCCCCTACCCAGCATTCCCTTCATAATCCTTTCCTTCTGAAGCCTTATCTCAGAGGTGACTTGGAATTACTGACCATCTTTGCATTGCTTCCTCCACAGCACCTTAACGAAAACCTTGCAAAGCTCACTGCCAAGTTTGAGAAAGCAACAGCAGAGAAACTCAAGTGTCAGCAAGAAGCTGAAGTGACTGCGGGCACCATCTCCCTTGCAAACCGCCTGGTGAGGCTGAGCTCTAATTACATTAGCAGAGTATCCCAGAGGTGTGACTAAATGAGCTCAGCTCAGTGCAGCTTTGACTGGCCTTGGGGGGTGGGGGTGAGGGGTGAAATCCATGAGAGTCTGTTTAAGGACTATCAAAGTTCTATTAAGATATGAAAGGGGAAAAAATACACTCATAGATACAGAACCAAGTAAATAGTCACCATTGCTCTCTGTTCTGCCCAGGAGAGGATGCAGCCTGCATCCAAAACCTGTTATCATCTTGCAGTCTATATGATGTACAACACATAGTAGGGGTTTGTGTGCTGGAGTGTACAGCCAGGACATGGCTGATGGAAAGGACAGTATGGTGTAGAAGGATGTGCAATGGTTTGCTGGGACTTCTTTCCATGAACATATGACATGTGATGGCCTTGACTAAATACAGCTCCATCTGATGCTTCTCTCTCCTTTCTGCCCTCTGAATGGTAGGTTGGAGGACTTGCTTCTGAAAACATCAGGTGGGCAGAGGCTGTGCAGAACTTCAAACAGCAGGAAAGGACGTTATGTGGAGACATTCTTCTTACTACAGCTTTCATTTCCTACTTGGGCTTCTTTACCAAAAAATACCGAAAGAGCCTTATGGATGGGACCTGGAGACCCTATCTGAGTCAGCTGAAAGTATGTATGGCCTGAATTTGTCCTGACTGTCAGCCTGTGTGTACCACTGAGTTGGTATGTCCGCCATAACCCAAGGCTTCCAGTCCCCTTACATATGCACTGACATTCCCACCTGAGTATCAGGCATGGGACACACAAGCTCATATCCTCTCCACTGCCAGGCATTATGGTCCTCTGGTGCATCTAGAACCATGTGTTTATGGAATTCTCATGGAAACTCCATGCTCAGGTCCTCCATGTACTAGTTCTTTGATGAACTCTACCTCCTTGCTCACTTCCAAGTGGTAAAGCCTAGGAGACACCAAAAACATCTCTCAGAAGCAGTAGGGGATGTTCCTTCTCTTTTCTTCCTGGACCATTGTCATTGTGTTCCAAAGCCATACAGTTTATACCCATGGCTCAGAAACATAGCTAAAAAAAAAAAAAAAAAAAAAAAAAAAACAACTTTGCCCACCAGTGCTCAGGTATTCTTCCATGGACTATGCAGAGGGACATGTACTTTTCTGTGTAACTATTTTAAGACCCTCCCTCTGTATATCAAAGCAATAAAATGTGGTGGGGAAGGGTGCTGGTTGCTGTTTAAAGAAGATTTCAAGCTTTACTTAGACCCTAACATTCTTTTGACACATTCTTATCTCTCAAACTCATCAATTTCAAAACACTAGCCAAAAATTTACAGTGTTCTACATGCCATGCTGATAGAATACAAAAGACATGCCAGGCCAGGATGACTTCAGCACATTCAGAGTCCAGTGGAGGTGATCAGGTCCACAGATGTCAGCAGCAGAGAGAGTGAGCACAATTCATATTGTACACTGAGGCATATTCCTAACTCTACCCATAATTAAAGCCCTAGAATGTAAAATGCATTTGTATAGTGATGGCTAAGTTTCCCCAGATCTGCTCATAAAATTCTACCCATGTGATGATTCGATGAACTGGTTTAAGATGGTTACAGTACTGGGAATAGCATGGATACTAGTTAAGCAGTAACTAGTTGTACTAGTTGTGTTAACTAGTCAAACTAACAGCACTAGTTGAGCTGTGATTTCATTCATCTTGAAATCACAGGGAAGAAATTGGAAGATCTATCAGCTGAGAGACAATGCGTGACTCTTAGCAGCAGAGGGGGTTTGAGCTGTTTGAGATGCATAAGCATCCTTGTGCCATAGGCTCCTGGACAGTGTCTTAGTCTGTTGTCAGATGCTGAAACAGAGTTCTGGAGAACAGCTAATCAATAAAGAACTGATATTTACTTGGCTCAAGATGCTGCAGTCTGGTGAGTCTGCTGTGGACTGTAGTACCTTGACATCCCATGCCAGAAGGCAGAAGAGAAAGAAAAAGTGAAAGCCAGAGAGAAAGATAGGACGAAATTCATATCTGTGACCCACACAATCAACAGGAGCTAATTTCCTCCCATGATATTAATGGGAACCATTTACGGGGCAGAGCTACAATGACCTGCTCACTGGGGCTTATGTTTTTAACACTTAAATTTGGGGGAACACATTCAAACCACAGCAAGCACTCTCATAAAGTCTATAAATTCCAGAACAATGTTTTTCTCATGAGATTATAAAGAAAACATGGTAAAACACATTTCTGTTTTTATTTTGTTTTCTCTGTATATCTTAGGCCTACCTCAAACTCAGAATCCTCCTGCTTCAGCCTCCATCACAATGCCTGGCTACATCAAACTTCTTAAGAAAATTCAACCCTTTGGTATTCTAATCCTGAGATCAGAAATGTGTTTCAACCTGGGCCTAGTGTCATATATATATAATGTATACGTAATTACAGCAGTCAGGAGGCTGAGCTGACAGGGTCATGAGTTCAAGGTCAGCTGGAGAGAGGGAGAGAGAGATATTATATTTTGGGGTGCCATAACATGGACCTTCTGCTTCCCTCATTTACATTTGTTTAACCTTCTACATTGTGGCATGATGTTCTCACTTATAACTTTACTATTCTAGACCTGTGTGATTGAGTTACCCAAAGGTGGAAAAAACTCCCAAAAATATCATGTTTTATGTAAGTTAATTTATATGAGACAACATTTGCAGCTGTCCTAGGGGTCATGTAGCCAAAGGGTTACCACTTGAACAAGCCTAAAGGATGAGGTGTTTAAAGGTTTACCTAGTTGTCCTGAGGTATTAAGCAAAGCAAACTGCAAAGACAGTTAAATAAAAGATTTTAAAAGGTGTAAGTCTAAACCCCAAAGCATTCTACTCAATGGAAATGGCAGACACAAAAGGTCACAACTTGCATGATTCCATTTTTATTAAATAGCCAAAATAAGAAAATCTATAGAGACAGAAAGCATGTTAGTAATTGCCAGGAGCTTATGGTAGAGAGACATAGGGAGGGATTGTTTAATGAACATGAGGCTTCCTTTGAGGCCATGAAAATAGCTGGGAGCATGGATCGAGTTGAGAACTGCGTAGCATTGAGAATGTATTATCCTTCACCAAACCGTATACCTTACAATGGCTCACTTTATGTTGTGTAAATTTTACCTCTTTTTAAAAGTATGTAAGTCCATGAAAAATATTGCTTATAGAATAACTAGGTGACCTGAGGGAGGCTAAAATAGAAAAACAAAGGATTTTCCAGCTCTGAGGGCATACAGAGAGACATGGGTGGAGTTCTCATGGGTGGAGGTGGGCTCTCTAGCAAGCTCCAGTATTATGCTTGCTGGGAGGGCCTTGAGAGCAGCCTAGAGGGAAGGGGATTGAGGTGGGGAAAGGAAGCTTCTCTAGCCCTTTGCAAGCTGGTAAAATAGAGGAGAGGAGAAAATATTCTATGTACGTTGGTACTGCCAACAGAAAACCAACATGAGAAACAGAAAATTGGCACAGAAGGAACATAGTTATGGATATTATAGATTAAGATATAATAAATAAGCATACTGGCAAGAAAGCTCAGTCTCTAAGATGATCTTCCTGAATTAGATCATGAGGTTCTACAGAGTAGAGGGAGAGCCAGTTCCTCCAAATTATACTCTGACTTCCACACACATGCCATAGCACATGTACACACACACATATTTATACTCATATGTTCACGTGCAGTAAGTAATTTTTTTAAAAAAAAAAAAAGACATAACTAAGCCATAGATGAATTTGATTAAGATGAATATGCTGAAGAGCAAAGAGTTAGCTACAGGAAGAATTTCTACTATTCATCTATCAAGATGCTTTCGGCAACAGTCAGTCAGGAAAGCACACTTTAGGGGGATGTTCGTCTTGCTTTTAAAGGGGTCATGTTATATAGTGAGACACGGTGGATTCACACACACACACACACACACCCATAGATATGGGTTTCCCATTCATAGTGTGTCTATCATCTCTTCTTCAGGTTCCCATACCAACCACCTCAACCCTGGACCCCCTGAGGATGCTGACTGATGATGCTGCTGTGGCTGCCTGGCAGAATGAGGGCCTCCCTGCTGACCGCATGTCCATGGAGAATGCTACCATCCTCATCAATTGTGAGCGCTGGCCGCTCATGGTCGATCCTCAACTGCAAGGCATCAAATGGATCAAGAACAAGTATGGAGAGGAACTCCGAGTCACCCAGATCGGCCAGAAAGGGTAGGTAGCTGGGCACACACATTCACACTGTTGCTGTTTGTATAAGAATGAAACATTGCATGAAGCAGACTTAAGCTCTAGTGGATTTTTTTTTTCTTCTTCTGACCCCTCCATCATAAATTTCCTGAATTCTTGCAGGTTTTCTTCTCAGTTTAGTATTTCAGCAAGATGCTTGGATAACAGTTCTGTGGTCTTTTTCATTAAGAATTATGTGGTCAGTAGGATGATAATAGTTCATAATTTATTATACATTTTATAGGAAGAGAAGAATTCAAAGGTCCTCTAACACAAAGAAATGGTGAAGTGTTTAAGGAAGCAGAAACCCTGTTTACCCAGACTACTGCATAAAGTATACATGTATCAAATCATCACTCTAAACCCCACAAGGACATACATCTATCATATACCAGTTAAAAGGTAACTGGTCTTATCTGGGTGTGCACTATCACCATCTCTGGTGGTGATAATTTTCTCTTTGACAATTCAAATAGACAGTATCAGAATCACTGAGGAGATAAACTTCTGGGCATGCCTGTTGAGAATCATCTTGACTATGTTTGTTTCTGGTCCTTGATTGAGGTAATTAAAGGAGAAGACCTACCCTAAAAGTGGGTAGCTCCATTCCCTAGTCTTGGGTCCTGGTCTATACAAAATGGAGAAATCTAACTGTGGTAGTTTGAACAAAAATGGTCCCCATAAACTCATAAGGAGTGGTATTATTTGAAGGGTTAGAATGTGTAGCCATGTTGGAGTAGGTGTGGCCTTATTGAAGGAAGCACATCATTAGGGGCGGGCTTTGGGGTTTCAGATGCTCAAGCCAGTCCCAATAACTCACACTCTTTCTGCTGCCTGCTGATCCAGACTTAGGACTCTTTAGCTACCTCTCTAGCACCATGTCTGTCTACATGCCACCATGTTTTCCATCATGATGATAATGGACTAAACTTCTTAACTGTAAGCCAGCTCAATTAAATGTTTTCCTTTATAAAAGTTGCTGTGGTCATGTTATCTTTTCACAGCAATAGAACACTGACTAAAATAGAAGTTGATTCCAGGGACTTGGGCATTGCTGGGATAGGTCTGACTGTGCTTTTGTTTGGAGGGATGTGGACTTTGGGACTTAGAAATAGGAAAGTAGTTGAATGTTTTAGGCAGAGTTTAATGGGTTATTCTAGTAGGGACATGAAAGATAGTGGTGCTGAGAGTGATCTGAAGTATGAAAGCCTGGCCCAAGAGGTTTCAGAGGAGAAGACGATTAGAATGTGGCCTATAGATCCTTTTTGTGATATTTCGGTAATGAATGTGGCTGTTTTCTGCCTTTGTCCTAAAAATCTACCTGAGGCCAAATTAAAGAGTCTTGGATTAACAACATTAGTGAAGGAAATTTCAAAATAGCCTAGTACTAACTGTGTCACATGGTTATTAGCACTACTCTTAAGTAGATATAAGGAAAAGAAGCTAGGCGAGCAAGGAAAAATACAAAATATACAGTTTGAGGAAAAAGGGGGCACTAGGATGTCTTGTGCTCAAACAGATAAACAAATTAAAGAAAAATTTACTGCTAAATAGAATAAAGGGAATGGTGACTTCAGGGCAAGATTCTAACCAGTTTAGCTTTTAACTTGTGAAAAAGACTCAAAGAAAAGCATAGGGCTGGGTGTGGTCACACACATCTTTTATCCCAGCACTCAGAATTCAGAGGCAGGCAGATTTTTGAGTTCAAGGTCAGCCTGGTCTACAGAACAATATTCAGGACCGTCAAGCTTAAGAAGTGAAGGAAACAATTGAAAACAGAAAGCTGGGGAAAATATATTTGAATTAGGGGCCATGTCCCAGTCCTAGAAAACAGAAGACCTCTTCAGTCACGTAGTCTGACTTTAGAGTCAAAGATACAAAAAAAAAGGGGTTATGGAATTTCCGTCTATGACTTTGAAAAGCTACTGAGGCTAAGTATATAGCAAAGGTGTCCCTGCACGGAGGCCCAGAGAGGAAACTGAGTGAAGCTGTGAAGACGAAGGCTGGATTTTGCTGCAGACCCCAAGATGCTGGAGATGCCAAAGTCATGGAATACCTGCCAAGAAGAGCTGCTAACAGGGTGAAGAAAATATATTTCAGTCAACAAAGCTGAAAGGAATTGGAGATCTGAAGAAAGTTTTGATATCAGACATGGAGATGCACAGTTTGGAGTTTCCCCAGATGATTTTTGGTCTTCCTTTGATTCAGTATTTCCTCATTATGCACCTCTTCCTGCCTTTTGGAATGATAATGTATATCCTGTGCCT
Source organism: Sigmodon hispidus (assembly GCA_004025045.1). Classification (NCBI taxonomy): domain Eukaryota; kingdom Metazoa; phylum Chordata; class Mammalia; order Rodentia; family Cricetidae; genus Sigmodon; species Sigmodon hispidus. Next base: position 281,412 of record PVIH01000126.1, read on the forward strand.
TTGTATTTTGGAAGTATATGATCTCTTTTCTCATTTTGATTTTAAGGGGGATTATAGTTAAGAGACTTTGCTGAGTATCAGAGACTTTGAACTGTGGACTTTTAAGCAGTGTTGAGACTGTGATAGACTGTGGGGACTTTTGAAATTAGACTAAATACATTATGATATGGTTACAAGCCTATGGAGATCAGATAGTGGAATGTGGTAGTTTGAATGAAAATGGCCCCCATAGGCTCATGGGGAGTGGCTTTATTTGAAGAATTGGGACATATTGCCTTGTTGGAGTAGAGGTGGCTTTATTGGAGAAAATGTGTCACTGAGGGTTGGGTTTGAGGCTTCAGAAACTCAAGGCTCACTCTCTTCCTGCTACCTGCTGATCAAGATGTAGGACTCTCAGGTACCTCTCCAGCACCGCGTTTGTCTTCATGCTGCCATGCTTCCCATCATGATTATAATGAACTAAATTTCTGAACTGTAAACCAGCTCCAATGAAATGTTTTCCTCTGTAAAAGTTGCTGTGGTAATGTTGTCTCTTCACAGCAATAGATCATTGACTAAGGTATTGACTGAGTATGGGCATTCAACTTTCTCTGATTGGGGGGCTGTGAATGCAACTTAATCAGCTACCTCAAGCTCTTCCCTATAGGCTTCCCCTGATGGACTATACCCACCAGCCAAAATAGACTCTTTTCTCTTGATCCAGATCAGGTCTGGAGGTCCATGCAGGCCAGCAGCAATTGGGACTAGCTCTTGATGGAGGAGAGCAGCCTGGCCACTACAGTGGGTTCACTCTGTTCAGCCTGGCTGTTAGGTTCTTGGCCTTTGCTGCCATTTCTCATGAGACTCTTCAGGAAGCTGACAGGCACAGTGCTTATCTTTGACCTGGTTTGGCAGTTAAGTAAGCATCAGCTTCTCTTTCCTCCATATCATGACTTTCATGATGTTCAACATGAGCTGGCAGGCTCATACTGAGATCAATGGAGGCTGTCCTGACTGGCATCTATCACTCTATTTTCACTGCATCAGAAAATACAAAGCATGAGGGAAATCTGGATGGACAAAAGAGAGTCCCCATGGACCTTCCTGGCAAAAATTAATGTCAGGAGGAAATGACTATACCAGACTATTATGTGGCCTTAAAAAAAGATCACAGAAGGGGAGCCCTGGCCCATGAATAGGACTGGCAAAGATAAATGTGAAATCACCGGATGAGATTGTGTCATTGAAAATGAAAAATGGCCTAAGACAAGGCTGGCCTCCAGCCCCAGAGTGGCTGCAAAGTGCTTCCATACCCATAGGAATTGATGGGAAGTAATTGAGTTCTGGCAGCAGCTCCAAGCACCACCATGGTTCTGTCCCCTTATCCTATAGAAAAAGAAAATGACTTGCTAGGTTGTTATACAACTTTAGGAAAGAATTATCCTGGAAAAGTGACTGTAGGGTAAGAAGGCCAGGAGCCACTGACAATCATGGAGGACAGTATCTCTAAAGGAAAGCCATGGGAGTCTAAGCCAGATCATCCCAAACTATGGTCCATGTGGTCTTTATGGTGAGCTACCAGGACTTTCTTCTAAGGGACCAGAAGTAAAAGGCACTGTCTTGTGTGTGGTTTGAGTGGTTTCCAGATTTGTGTGCTAGTGCTAAAGTTCTCTGAAAAGATGGGAGAAGATGAGTTTTCTTGATTTTCTGAATCCTGTCCTCAGTCCAAACAACAGAAAGCAAGTAGGCCCTATCATGTGTAAAAAGTACCCCATGCTCTGCACATAATAGTGGCACAATTGGCTCTGTCACCTTTCCAACTAGCAAGGCTTCAATGCCAAGGTTAAGGTGCCAGAATGATCAAAATAGAGTGGACTTTCAGCACTGCCTTCTAGCGACTTCCTATAGCCTTAGATCTGCATGTACACGGTATAGCTGTGCAGCTATTCTTTTATCTGCATAGTCACACAAACCATAGTTCAGTTTGAACTTCCTAAAAACTGGGTGATGTAGAGGATACTCTTGAACATGTTTTTTAACTATTCTGGAAAGACACTCAGAACTGAAAACCTTTCAAGAGATTATTTCTATGTCTTATGTTATGTCAGATGAGAATGTGGGAATTATTACGAAGTTCTTTTGAGTTTTTTTTTTTCTTCCTTTGAGATAGAGTCTTAGATAGCCTGGGCTGGCCTTGAACTTCTGATCCTCCTCCCTCCACTGCTCTAATGCTAGGACTAGAGTAAGCCACAATGCCCAGTTATATGGTAATAGATATAAAACCCACTGCTTCACTCATGCTAAGCAAGCACTCTGTCAACTGAGCAACAGTGCAGCTTTTCATGAGGTTCTTAATGCATCTTGAATTCACACACTGAAGGGATCTTGTCTGAGATATTATTTGTCTTAGCTTGTCTCTGGTCACTCAATAGAAGTAGATATTTGTAATAATTCCCTGTTCAATGTGGGGTGACCTGTTATAGAACCATTTTGATCAGCACTTAAAATGCAGTCTAAATGGAGGTTCTGTGATAGAGCTGTAACATTAAATTTAGAATAATCTTCCCAAGCTAGGAACTCTAGAAACCCAGAAAACGTCACATACCTCCCTTAAAAACTTCCCAGTCCTAAGAGATTCTTTTTCTATGTTTTGTTTTTTATATTTAGTTACTTCGAGTTGGGGTAAATATGCCACAGCGGATGTTGTGGAGGTCAGAGAAAAACTTGCAGGAGTCTGTTCTCTCTTTCCACTATGTGGGTTCTGTAAGTGGTACAGTTGTGAGAGGAAAGGCTTCCCCAATATAGTGTTTCAGCTCTGCTCTGATGGAGGAAGGTTCCCCTAAAGTGTTACAGCTCTGCTCTGACAGAGGAAGGTTCCCCCTAAAGTGTTACAGCTCTGCTCTGACAGAGGAAGGTTCCCCTAAATGTTACAGCTCTGCTCTGATGGAGAAAAGTGTCCCCAAAGTGTTACAGCTCTGCTCTGACAGAGGAAGGTTTCCCCTAAAGTGTTACAGCTCTGCTCTGACAGAGGAAGGTTCCCCTAAAGTGTTACAGCTCTGCTCTGACAGAGGAAGGTTCCCCTAAAGTGTTACAGCTCTGCTCTGACAGAGGAAGGTTCCCCCTAAAGTGTTACAGCTCTGCTCTGATGGAGGAAGGTTCCCCTAAAGTGTTACAGCTCTGCTCTGATGGAGGAAGGTCCCCTAAAGGGTTACAGCTCTGCTCTGATGGAGGAAGGTCCCCTAAAGTGTTACAGCTCTGCTCTGACAGAGGAAGGTTCCCCTAAAGTGTTACAGCTCTGCTCTGACAGAGGAAGGTTCCCCCTAAAGTGTTACAGCTCTGCTCTGATGGAGGAAGGTTCCCCTAAAGTGTTACAGCTCTGCTCTGACAGAGGAAGGTTCCCCTAAAGTGTTACAGCTCTGCTCTGATGGAGGAAGGTCCCCCTAAAGTGTTACAGCTCTGCTCTGATGGAGGAAGGTTCCCCTAAAGTGTTACAACTCTGCTCTGACGGAGGAAGGTTCCCCCTAAAGTGTTACAGCTCTGCTCTGATGGAGGAAGGTTCCCCCTAAAGTGTTACAGCTCTGCTCTGACAGAGGAAGGTTTCCCCTAAAGTGTTACAGCTCTGCTCTGATAGAGGAAGGTTCCCCTAAAGTGTTACAGCTCTGCTCTGATGGAGGAAGGTCCCCCTAAAGTGTTACAGCTCTGCTCTGACAAAGGAAGGTTCCCCTAAATGTTACAGCTCTGCTCTGATGGAGAAAGGTGTCCCCCAAAGTGTTACAGCTCTGAAGGGAAAGGTATCCTGGCAGCTGGGAGCCAAGCAATACCACAAAGTCAACTGCACAACAAACCTCACACAGATTTTATAAGGATTTATAGGGAACAAAGAATCCAGGAAAGTAGCTGTCTTTGCTTAGATGAGAAGCAGCAGAGAACTGAGCAGAAGTCAGAGATTTTATAGTATTTCTTAGGGGTGGAGATTTCAAGTATTCAGCTTGGGTTTTTTACTCTGCAGTGTGGGAGCTGGGCCCAGCTATTAGGACAGTTAGAGTGTTCTGTGGGTGGAATCTGGCAGCTGGAAGGCCTCAGAGGAGGGGCTTGGCCATCCATACTCCTTGACGGGCTTGCAGGGACCAGGAATCATACTCACATTGTCATCATTGGTGGAAGGTGATTTTATCCACTGAGCCATCTCACCAGCCCCAAAGTCTCTTTTACATTAAGATTTCTCTGAAATGATCCCCTTGTTGTGTTTAAACAATTTAATAAAAGTTATTTTAAAATGTAGTTTAGAGATCAGTCTTCTGTCACTTGTAGGGTTGGTAAAAATCTTTTCCCATTCTGTAGGCTGTCATTTTGTCTTATTGACTATGTCCTTGGCCTTACAAAAGCTTCTCAGTTTTAGGAGACCCCACTTACTGATAGTTGTTCTTAGTGTCTGTGCTACTGGTTTTATATTTAGGAAGTGGTCACCTGTGCCAATGCATTGGAGGGTATTTCTCACTTTCTTTTCTATCAAGTTCAGTATAGCTGAGTTTATGTTGAGGTCTTTGATCCACTTGGATTTGAGTTTTGTGCAGGGTGATAGGTTTGGATCTATTTGCATTTTTCTACACGCTACCATCCAGCTATGCCAATACCATTTGTTAAAGATACTATCTTTTTTCCACTGAATATTTTTGGCTTCTTTGTCAAAAATCAGGTGTCTATAGGTGTGTGGGTTAATGTCAGAAAAATTCTCATAGTGATGGCTGGCTGGAGCTCTGGGGAAAACTCACTGAATCAAGAACAGCAACCTGGGAACCATCTGGAAAAGGAACTAAGCCTTCCAAGGATAGGCAACTGACATGGAGCCTCAAGGGGAGGGTTCAGACTATGTTTCTGTGCATGGACTGGCACCTTGGAGCCCATTCCCTCCAGAGGAACACCTACTTCAGTCTTGATATTAGGATGAGGAAATCAGACTTTTCTGGAGTGGATACTGAGCTAATCTACCTTGAGACCTCTTGCCCTTTCTGGGAAGGTGATTGAGGAGTGGGGAGGAGGGAGGCTGAAGACTGACTGGGAAGGGTCAGGAGGGGGAAAGGAGTTGGAACAAGGGGGTACATGGATTAAAAAAAGTGAGAATTTTTTTCTATAAAAATAAAAATTAAAAAAGATGTTTAGGAAGACTGGAGAGCCATCACTACGCTGCCAGAAGATCCAAGTTCAATTCCCAGCTCACATACCATCTGTAACTTCAGTACCAAAGGATTGGATTCCTCTTCTTTTGGCCTTCACTCATGTAAATAATAAAAACAAGTCTTTAAAAAAATAGATAAATAAAATAGTGTATGTTTTCTAAGACTTGTAGGTTAAAAGAGTCAAGAAAAAATACCCTGACCCTGGCATGACCCTGAGACTAGAGCAAAGGAAAACTCCCAGACCCTGACTTGACCCTGAGACCCCAAAGAAAAGAATACGCTTGACATTGACTTGACTCCAAGACCACGACCAAGGAACAGAATTCCACTAATCTCTGAGTTTGCCTCAAGATCACACCACAGAATTTCACCAATCCCTAAACTTGTCCCAAGATCAGACCATCCAAAATCCCTCCAATCCCAGGCACCCTGGAAAGCTCCAGACTCCAAGAAACTCTATATACATTCCTCCCTTTTCTCAGGTCTCTGCTGCTTCTCACTTAAGCAAAAGCAGTCACACTCCTGGCTTCTTTCCCCCCAATAAATCTCTTTGAGGCTTATTGTGTAGTGTGACTTCATGGTATTCCTTGGCTCCCAATTGCCAGGAGACCTTTCACTTCAGAGCTGTTACTCTTGCATTGGAGAAACCTTCCCTGCTGGGGGAGATAATGTTTCTATTGCAGAAACCTTTCCCTTCAGAGCTGCAAAGCTTACAAGACTCCCAAAGTGAGACTTAAAAACTGCTATCTCTGGGTTAACTGGTGGCATATACCAACTTTTACTGTGTACTAAAGGGATATACCATGTGCCATTTTAGTTTTTCATAAATGGATAAAAATCTGCTCTTAAGTATAATAAGTCATACTTACATGTGTAAAAATTACTTTGGAAGAATATTAAATGTGTTGAGGAAATGCTTACATTTTATGTTAAAAAAAAATAACTGGGTTATAAAGCAAAAGCGCCATATGAGTTTAATGATATAAAAACTAAAGTTGAGAATGTAATGTAGTCAGCCCTTCATTCAAAAAAGTTGCATGAAGAGCCATCCATATACTTGGGAGCAATTGTTCCCTGGACTGAACATATGCAGACTTTGCCCCTGTCCTTAGTCCTGGAGGCTTCTAAGGACCTGGGGACCAGGCTGGCCTTAGCCAATTCAAACTGGTTATAACTGATGACTCAAAGCATGTGCTCACAACACTTTCTCATAAGCCAGCCTGGGGTGTGCCTGGATGCAGAGTCCTGATGTGAGATGACCTGGACCACTGAAAGGTAACACCATAGCAACAGATGCCAACAAATCACAGCCCTTCTCCCTGGCTGGGTGAGGGTATATAAGGCTTTGCTCTTTCTCAATAAACTGAGCTTGCTTATTCAACTTTCTCCCCGAGACTGAGCCATTGTTCTCAGAGCCTTCTCTTCCCCTCCCCCAAGGAGAATCAGCAGGGCCCAAAAAAGCAAAAGTTAATAATCCTATGCAGCCACCATTCCATAGCATTTCTCTGAATCAAGTGTTATAAATAAGTTTATGGAAGAATGGCTGCAGATGATATGCAAACATAATGCCATTTCATGTAAAGTGCAATAGAGCACTTGTTGATTTTGTTACACATGGGACCCCAAACCAATCACCCAGTACTGAAGGACCACTCAGATAGCCAGATGTCCACAGTAAGCGCTGAATTGTACAAAACAGACAGAGGGGTTGTGGTTAATTTCTACATCCTTTTTTTTTGTCATCTCTACTTCTAAAAGATGTAAAAGTATATATCAATATCAGATATGTAGTTTAAGGTAGGAAAAAGTGTGATAAATGAAGAGATTTTCAGGAGCTGTGCCTCCCTGCCCAGCACTGCACTTCCGTCTGAGGCATGGTGGTCTTGTTACATTGCTTTGGATCCATGCATTTATGGACTCACACTGCCCAACATGCTCCCTAGCTGCCTTCAGACCATAGAGCGTGCCCTGGAAGCTGGAGATGTGGTGCTGATTGAGAACCTTGAGGAGACCGTTGATCCTGTCCTGGGACCTCTGCTTGGGAGAGAATTCATTAAGAAAGGACGGTGAGACTCCATGCATACCTGCCCTGTGCTTAGTGCTAGTCCACTGCTCTGGTTAGAGTTGTGGGGAGAGGGCCTCTCTAGAACCTCTTACCTTGGCTCAGGGCAGGGAATTCTCTGCAGCTGACCTACCTTCCCCTTCTCTAGCAGCAGGCCATTTCATTGCCTTTGGATTCTGGAGAGGCTTATGGCCACCTGCACTTTCTCACCCTCTTTCTAATGGCCATGATGCACAGTTTATCAGGAACTCTAAGGTAATATGGTCAAAAGCAGACAGACGTCTAAGACAAACATTGTATTCAAGTCAGATGTATGAGTTTCAAAACTCTGCTTCCTATTAGTTTGATGACCCTTAGCAAGTACAGGGCAGAAAGAGATGATTGATATGAATGAGAAAATGAGGAATAGAAGGCCTTTCACCTCATATGATAAAAGGGCTAATGAGCATGAAGGTGTGGTTGACTCTGGGCTCAACCTTACCTGTGTTCTGTTACTATAGCAAAATACTCAAGACTAAGTAGTTTATTAAGAAAATTCATTTGTACACAGTTTTGGAAACAGAAAGTCCAAGACTGACAATCTACATCTGACAAGAGTCTTTTTACAATATCACAACATGGCAGATGGCATCATGGTGGAAGTACATGAGACGGGGACCATATAGTGAGACAGAGACCAAGAGATTGTGGAGGAGCCAGGTTTACTTCCTACTCTTGCTAGGGCCAACCCCTTCCCAAAAGATAGCATTAACCCCTTCCAATTACCTTCCACTAGGCCCTACCTCTCAGACACACACACACACACACACACACACACACACACACACACACCCCAAAATCATACAGAAGACCAAGCTTCCAGTCCATGGATCTTTGGGGACAAACCATACCCAAGTCTTAGTAGAAACCTAACCAGTTGGACAGTCCCCAAGTTACCTTTCTATATTTTAGGCTGTACCTGCTTCTGTGTTTAATTATTTTCACCCATCAAAATCATTCCCTTGCTGGCTGAGAAGAAGGAAGCCCTCTGGCATGCCTAGAAAGCTCTTCTTGACAACTGCAAGCAGATGCCCCTTCCACCACACTCTGTGCTGCCATCTGCTGGGACATTTACATAATATTTTAATCTATATTGACACAGTGCAGACAGCTTGGTGCCTAGAGTTTCACCCTGTAATGAAATATGGTAACTCTGACACAAGACATAATACTTCTAAACTGCTTCCAACATTAAGGCAAAGATGGGTTCTAGGTAGTTAGTTGTTAGACATAATTAGAAAAATTATATGATAATACTGCTCTTGTTTTTTTAAAAAAAAAATATACAAAACATCTAAAATTGTACCTGAAAGGCACCCTGCCTTCAATTGAGCCTTTGTGTTCCAGGTTCATTAAGATTGGAGACAAAGAGTGTGAATTCAATCCCAAATTCCGGCTCATCCTTCACACCAAGCTGGCCAATCCTCACTACCAGCCTGAGCTGCAGGCTCAAGCCACCCTGATCAACTTCACAGTGACCAGGGATGGCCTGGAGGACCAGTTGCTGGCTGCTGTGGTCAGCATGGAGAGACCAGACCTGGAGCAGCTGAAGGTGTGTTAGAGATTCCCTGAGGAAGGAAAGAGTGTTCTGCTACTCGGGTCACCACTGTGGGAACAGGGGTGGGCAGTTTTTCTGGAAATTCAGCACAGTGGGTTCTTCAAGACACTGGATGAGCCCAAACCCTACCTGTGAATACCTAGTTGTGAAAGGGGGACTGTGGTGAGCTGAAGAACAGAAGCAGGATAGCTAGGAGACTGGGCATTCCTGTCCCCAAGGAGGGAGGACCTGGCTCAGGGATCTGATATGTGGGCATCTGATCTCACATCCTCACCAGGAGAGATCTAGAACTAAGTAGGGTTAAATTGTGTATGGGTAGGAGAAACATGGAGTTGTGTCAGCTCACAGCACTGCTCAGGCAGCAGGAACCTAGATCCTATCAGTTCTGAAGACTGGGAGTCAAGCTGGCATGGCTGTTCCTTGTGAGGGTTTCTTCTTTCTGGCAGTGCCTGCTCACGTGACCTCTTAAACATGTGTGGATTTAGGAGCCTTTCTCTTGTTTTTATTCTAGAAACATTAATCCCATTGAGCAAGGGCTCCCTCTGACATCTAAGCACTTTCCTGTATAGTCAGTCCGGGGATTAGAGCCTTAGCATATTGAGAGGAGCATAATTCAGTCCATAGCATGAGCATGTTTTTCTTCCTCTCTTTAAATGTGATTAGCTTAGATAATACAGGTCAAGAAGAGAAAGCAACCTTCCATGGCAAATATGTGATGAGTTTAAGGCTCCCCAGAACATTCCCCTAAACCACCATTTGTTATTCAAGAGATGCCCTGAAATCTAAGTTCACAACAAACAAGATTATAGCATGGAAGAGCCAGCAAAGCCCAAGAAAGACCATGTAGCTATTTGTACAGCTTATAGCCAAACAGAGAAACATAGAAAGTAGAAATGCAAACTGAGAAATAATGTCTTTGTGGCTACTAGTAAGAATTTTCAGGAAATGAAACAAGGTAATATGGAAATTAAGAAAAACAAGGAAATATGAGGCCCATGCTGGCTTCAAACTCATCATTCTCATGCCTGTCTCCATTTGCCAGACTCTCGTGTGTGTGTGTGTGTGTGTGTGTGTGTGTGTGTGTGTGTGTGCGCGCGCGCGCATGAACTAGCAGCCCTAGCTTCAGGGGGCTAATTTAAACAGTACTCATCAGAAAGCTTCTGTGAAGTGTTGGCATCTGAGCTAACTCATAAGTGATTTGAAAGTGTCTGGGTACAGTGTGTTCCCAGAAGAGAGCAGCACATCCTAGCCTCAGGCTGAACGGAGATCTGAGTTTGTAAAAGATGGAACAGGGGCTCAGCAGTTAGGAATGCTTAGTACTCTTGTAAGGGACCCAAGTTCATCCCCTATCAGCCATGCTTATAACCATCTGTAACTCCAGCCCCAGGAGATCTGATGCTTTCTGGCCTCTTTGTGCACCTATGCACATGTGCAAATACATACACACATATACAAAATTAAAAATAATAAGGTAAAGAGGCAGGGGTGAGTAAGGGTTGGCATGGCTAAAAGTCCTAACATGTAAGTTGCTCTTAACTGCGATCAGAAAGTTTCACAGGTCAGATACTAGAGCCACCTGGACTTAACTCCCAACTGCCAGCATACAAATAAAAGATGCCCAGTGCTTTGGGTACCAGCCTGATGATCACAAAGCAAAGAGACTGAGAGCTGCTCAGATTCCAATCCCACCTCAGCCTCGAGGAAGGATATCATGGGAACTGTGTGAGGCAGACAGGTTTGTCTTTCAAGTACTTCTTTATTGTTCATCCAATCCTAGTGCAGTGAGAACTTGAAGTGTTACTCTACTCCGTTCTGCTCACAAGGTCCTTTTAGGGCATTAGCACTGTCCTAAGGATAGTATAGAACTCTTAGGTATAAGGACCAGGAGTCACAAATTCAGAACACAAAAGAGCATAAACCAGGCCATGTATCCTGGAGTCCCTCAAATACCAGACCGGCTGATACTCCAGTCCCTTATGTAAATGATGTGGTATTTGTATAGAACATGCCCACATCCTCCCACACACTTTAAATAACCTCTAGATGACTTCTAACACCTAATGCAAAGTAAATGTTACAGCTGTCACTCATAGACTGCTGTTCGGGAACAATGATGTGAGATCATCTGAGCATATTCAATTCAGCTGTAACTTTAAGCCAGGCTACATGCATTTCACACCCACAATTACAACAGCTAACTTCACAGCTGCAGCTTGGAGCCCACTCACCTGCTCACTTCCACTCATGGCCAAAAGCACTCTGCTGTTTTAGCCTTGCTTCGCTGGCTGGAAGGGACTCTGGCTCTTCCAACATTTATTTATTCAGGCCTATCCAAGAGTACAATGCTTTGTCAACTCTACCTGACTCCTCCCTGTTTGCTATTTACAGTCAGAACTCACAAAGCAGCAGAATGGATTCAAAATCACCCTCAAAACCTTAGAGGACAATCTGCTATCTCGCCTCTCTTCAGCCTCGGGGAACTTTCTGGGAGAAACAGCCTTGGTGGAGAACCTGGAGGTCACCAAACAGACTGCTGCGGAAGTGGAAGATAAGGTACAGCCACTCTGAAGTTCCAGAAGGCCCAAGCCAGATGTTCCGTTGATTTCCACATCTCTGCTTTCATTACCTGAATCTGGTTTCTGTTTCTATCTTCCCAAGTTTCTTCTAAAAAGTCCATACATAAATGGGTAGTACAGTGAGGATGTAGTGGGTTGTCAGGAAAGACCTACAGTTGGGAGACAGGCATGTTGAGAGTAGTGTAGGGGGATTGCAGATGGAAAACAGAGGACAGTGGCTATGATCATGTTCATTATGTGCAGTTCTCAAGAATAAAGAAAAGTTATAATTTGTTTAAAGTTGTTTTAAAAATCCAGGCACAGTCCTGGAGTGACCCCTGCCCTGGGTTTCAGGACTCTCACCTTCTAGAAAAGACTTTTGATATTTTCACTTTACAAACAGGGGCCTGATTTTTCTGCAGGGAATGGTGCCCACAGAGGATGCCTTAGTTTGTGGGATAGCCCCAAAGTTGTATAAATTAATAATCCAGATTATGCACTGGGCTGGCAAAAAAATAAATAAATAAAAATCTTAAAGTCTGATTTTAATGAGAAAATGTTGGTCACATTCCAGGAAAGTCAACCATCAATGACAGTAGCATCCTGTGAAACAGTCATGTTGCATAGCCTCTTTCCTACATAGCATGGTAGGAAGAAGACTTCCCCATGGAGACTTGATGAAAAAGACACTCAGCTTTTCACCCTTCCCACCAAACCTCCAACCATGCATGGCCCTTCTGTATTTCCTCGCTGCCCAGATCAGACCAGTTATAAAACTGGCTCTGATGAGGACGTCATACATCTGCAGTGGGGACAGGAGTAAGGTCTCCAAATGAATGTGCTACTGACTGCCCCTTCCTGAGATTCGTACAAACAAGAAAGTCTTTGTACCAAGCAGAAACAAAATATGAATGAATGAATGAATGTAGAGCTGTGGTTCATTAAATCAATTACCTCATAGGCACCAGACCCTGTGTTCAGTCAGACATGTTAAAAACAGAACAAGTTGAAAGTCATAATCAGCCAGGTCATTCTTACTCTGAGCTAAGAAATAACGGTGATGACTTTGAGAAGTCCAGCCTAGTTCAGTGGCTGCTCTGTGACCAAGGTTTACCATCCGTTATCTTGGCAGCTGTATCACCGGAGGAGACCATGCAAGCTTGTAACGTGTAAGTGGTCCACAGCTCTAGGCAGAGAGACCCAGCTCACATAGAAGGAGTAGGTCAACCGTGCCCATCTCTCCTGCCCCTTCATCCTTCCTTCTCTCATCTTTCCTTTCAAATCAATGAGCCACTGGGTGCTACGTATCCTATGGAACTTTCTCATCTATTTTGTCCCCCCTTTTAGGGGCTCTTTATTTTTTCTTTCTCATCTATCTAATAGATATTTCTTTGGCAGCTGTTATATTCCAAATTTAGTAACAGTGGTTGGGACACTAACATGCAGCATGTGAGGGTTGTAAGGGAAGATAGGCATTTGAAGAAGAGCCCTGAATTCACAGCAGTGTGAGAGGATGTTTAATACAATGGAGCTGGTGAGAATGTCCACTTCAGAGTAGATGAAAAGCTTATCTATGGAAAAATGGAGAAACAGTTTCCAATGTCATAAGTTGTAAGGGGCAAATGTGAGTCTACAATTGGTCTGTAGGTCCTTGTGTGCAAAGAGGAGACACAGATAACTAAAGAATGGCAGCAGGCAATGGAGGTAGCTCGTTTCTGATTGTTTCTATAAACAGTCATGGGTGCTTGGCAACAAGGCTGCATTCTGAGAAGTGTATCATTTTGAGGATATTGCAGTGTACTTACATAGAAACCCACAGATAGGCCATCATTGGACAGTATGCCATTGGACTCCATTATATCTGCATTCTGTCTTTGACCAAAAACATTATGTGACTGTACTTTGGGAATCTAGGAGTCAGTCTTTCTGCTACAAGTGAGGGAGCAGGGATGAAATATGTGTGAGAGGTGAAAATTTTCAATATTTATGGAAAATTAGAACAAAACTTGACTAGAGGCATAGAGATTAATGAGCAGTGCCAAGCAGCTGGGGGCACTAAAAACTAAATCCGTAATGACATTGACTGAAAATTATGTGATTTTTTTTATGCTCTTCTAAGGTTCAGCGACTGAACTTAACCAATTTATATTTATTAACATTATTGACATATGGTAGTTGGGGTTTTCTTAGAGTTTCACATTAATTAGCATTTTCTTCTCAAGTATTACTGCTTGTGTGTTCTTCAACCTTTCATCTCCTCCTGATGAGTTTGGAATAGATCACAAATTCTTATAGATACTAGGCTATAGGATGCTAGAACTATTTGTGGGGGCATCTCTTCTCAAACTCCTCCCTTGTTACTCCTGCACTGTGCCCTTCTTCAGGCGATCACCAATCCACTCTCTCCTCCTATGTCATCTGTTTCACAAGCCTCACAAATGAGTGAAAACACAGAGGGATTGGGTTTCTGTGTCTGGTTTATTTTACTTAACACAGTTGCTTTTAGTTTCATCTACTTTGATACCAATAGCAGAACTAGAATCCTCCTTTTAGGTGAATAATATTCCCTTGTGGATATCTACCACATTTTTCTTTATGTAGTCATGCATCAGTGGGGATCTTGGCTGATTCTATAAATCGGCTATAGTGAATTGAGAATGTTGTTTGCAGCCAACTACCTCTTGACACATGATTTCATCCTTTAGATATGTGCGAAGTGGTAGATTATAAATGAACTATGAAGTTTCCTTGTTGTTTTTTTTTACTGGTTTTCATATTTACTTATTATTTTATGTGTATGAATGTTTATATGTATGTATGCATGTGTAATATGTGAATTCATAGTGCCTTCAGAAGCCAGAAGACCATACCAGATTCTCTGTAACTGGAGTTATGAACAGGTGTATAACTAGAGTTATGAACAGGTGTATAACTGGAGTTATAAGCGTGGAGGCTAGGGGCCAATCCAGGATGCCCTTGCAAGAACTTTATTTATAGTCTTGGCTATAATACTTTACATTCCCATCAATAATACATAAAATTTCCCATTCAACATCTCTATAAAAGTGTTCATTTTTTTAAAGATTTATTGAAATTAAGAAAATGAACCATTTTCTTAAAACTTTTTGATTAAATTTTTTCTTTCTTTTTGAGAATTTCATATATGTATACAATTAAATATAATCATATTTAATGGTATTTAATATTTAATCATATATGTATACAATTAAATATAATCATATTTAATGGTATTTAATATTTAATCATATTATGGTAGGTTGAATAAGAATGACCCTATTAAACTTATATATTTGAATGCTTAGTCACCAAGGAATGACACTATTTAAAAGGTTTGGCACTATTAAGGATTAGTAGATGTGTCTTTATTAAAGAAAATGTGTCATTGAGGGTGGGCTTTGAGATTTCAAAGACCTATCCCTCCCTCCCTCCCTCTCTCTCTTTCTTTCTCTCTCTCTCTCTCTCTCTCTCTCTCTCTCTCTCTCTCTCTCTCTCTCTCTCTGTGTGTGTGTGTGTGTGTGTGTGTGTGTGTGTGTGTGTTCCTGGAGATCTAGAGATCAAGATGTAGCTCTCAGCTACTGCTCCAATACTTGCCCTCATGTCACCATGCTGTCACCATGATGATAATGGACTAGACCTCTGAAACTGCAAGGAAGTCATAAATTAAATGATTTTTTTCATAAGTTGCTATGACTGATCATGGAGTCTCTTGACAGCAATATAACAGTGGCAAAGGCAAATATCCACCTCCTCATTTCCCCTGAAACTTCTCCCAAATCTTTCTATTCCTCAAACCTTTTTCACTTTATTTTTATGTTTTGATAACCAATAAGTCCAATTAGAGCTGCCCATTTGTTCCTGGGGGTAGCTTTACTCACCAGAACATAGGAAACCTAGCAGTGGTCAATAAAGAATGAATCTCCCTCCCCAGCAGCCATCCACTGCCAATAGCACCTCAGTAAGGGGTGGAACCTAGAGATCATCTACTCTGTCTACGCCAAGATCGGGCTGGTTGATCTTCTGTAGCTCAACCATATGGTGAAGGTAACCATAGTTGTTTTGAGTTAATGATTCTGATAGCTATGTCATGTCCAGAAGACAGCATTTCACAATACTCCCCATCCATGGGCACTTACAATCTTTCTGCCTTTTCTGTGATGTCCTCTGAGCCCTGAATGTAGTATAGATGTGCTGTTTGGGGATGAATGCTCCATCTCTTCTTCTCAGAACTTTGACCAACCATGTATTTTTCCATTGGCTCTCATTGCAAATAGAAGCTTCTCTGACTAATGCTGAGAACAGCCCAGGTCTATGGGTATACACATAAATATTTAGAAATCATCTTGATATGGCGTTCATTTAGCAAAATAACAATAGCAGGTTTTAACTCTTTGACCTCTCTGGCCGTGGGTTTTAATTAAGATTAAAGTAACAGACATGCATACATGCCTACATAGCAGGCCTCAAATCCAACCAGAAAGTGGTTAGTTACCCCCGTAACAGCCATTTTACTATTACACAAATGGACATGTCTCACCTGGTAGGTCAACATTGTACTATGAAGTGTCAAACACTAGCTAAGACTACTGATGCCTTTTCTTCCCAGCAGCCACACCATACTTTCCAGTACTGTGAAAGCTAGCCAGCAAGGACAAATTTTCAATTTTGGTTTGAGGTGGCATTTCTATGTCCTTGCAGACAGCCTGTGCTGTCTTCAGCCATAGGTCTTGCCATATAATTGTGGTAAGTAACAAGGGCAATAGTTTGAGGGATCTCAGAAGCAT
Source organism: Sigmodon hispidus (assembly GCA_004025045.1). Lineage (NCBI taxonomy): Eukaryota > Metazoa > Chordata > Mammalia > Rodentia > Cricetidae > Sigmodon > Sigmodon hispidus. The sequence goes on from PVIH01000126.1 coordinate 297,584, forward strand.
CTTTGAATAAATAATTTACAGGGAGGTATCTCATACCTTGTATTGTGATTTTCATGTTAACCTGTGTCTTCTGGGATCAACATTATTCACCTGGACAGAGTAATTCCATCTCAGCTCTCTTTTTAAAAAAAAAGTTTTATTTTGAAATTATTATACTAACTACTATGTACATCCTTAGTTTGAGCTAATACCGATTCTAATTATAGTGAGAGTTTTTTTCCTTCTTCACTAATTTTTTTTCCATTATTCTTCTCTTCGACTTTGAAGATTTGACAGATTCACTGTATTTTATTGTAGTATTTTTCTTACATATAAAATGAATTTCATTTTAAATGTGACTTTAATATATATGTTTTAATGAGGTCTAAAATTAAGCAATATATCTAGCACAGACAAAGTCTCACTGTGTGGCCCAGGCCAGCCTTGATCTTGTGATTTTCCTGCCTCAGACTTTCAAGTGCTGAATGCAAGTCTTCTAATCGACTGCTTTGGTAGCTAACTTTCTGTTGTTATGATGAAACACCATGACCAAAGCAACATATAAATGAAAAACATTTACTCTGGGGCTCATGGTTCCAGAGGGTTAGAACCCATAACAGTCATGGTAAGGAGCATGGCAGCAGGCAGTCAGATATGATCCCAGGGTAGTAAGTGAAAGCTTACACCTTAATCAACAAGCACAAAGCTGAGACAGTTTACTAGAAACTGCATGTACTTTCGAGACCTCAAAACCACCTTCAGTGACACATTTCCAACAAGACTGCACCTCCTATTCCCAAAATTTCCACTGCCTGGCAACCAATAATTCAAACATATGAGCCAGTGGAGACCATTCTCATGCAAACCACCACATTTCATTCCCCAGCCCCCAAAGCTTATGGCCACATAATAATGCAAAATGCATTTAGTCTAATTTCAAAAGTCCCCATAGTCATTCACAGTTTCAAAGTCCAAAATCTCTTCTGAGACTCATGGCAATCTCTCAGCTGTAATCCCCTACAAAATAAAAAAGCAAATTGCATGCTTCCAACACACAATGTCATAGGACATGCATTAACGTTCCAAGAGGAAAGAAAGGGGGTATAGTGAGGAAGCAAGACTGAAACCCAGTATGGCAGACTCTAAATCTTGTATTTCTATGTCCATTGTCAATGGCCTCTTTGTGGCTCTTCCCTCTGTAGTTGTCCTTGGCAGGTATCCCATGGCTCTGGTATCACCAACATCATTAGGTCTCCAATACAATTCACTTTTACAGCTCCACACTGTGACCACTAAGTCTCAAAGCAGGAACTTCCCACCCACACACTTTGCCTCTGCAGCTTTTTTTAAACACAGAAGATTTTTGTATCCTTCATGGCTCTAAAGCCAGAATCATAGGAGTGATTACTGAAACCAAGTGACAGAATCAGTATAGGGCTGTCTTGAAATGTCCTCTGCCAATGAAATTTGCCCTATACTCTTCAATTTAGCCTCAAGGAGATTCCTAGTATAAGGGCAAAAAGAAGCCATATTCTTTGTCAAAATATCACAAAAAAATTATCTCTACTCAGTTGTTAATATTTTCTACCCCTGAAATCTCTCAAACTAGACCTTCATAGAGGACTATGCTTTCAGCACTGCTGTTTTCCCTGCTCCTATTAAAATAGCCTATTAAGCCCTGTTACAATGTTCAACTACTTTTCTAGTCCAAAGTCCCAATGTCGTCCACATTCTTCCAAAAACCAGCATGTCAGACCTGTCACAATTACCCACTTGTAATACAAACTTCTATCTTATTTTTCTTTTGCTGTGATAAAATGCCATGACCAAGGCAACTTATAAAATAAAGCATTTAATTTGGGATCCGCAGTTCCAGAGGATTAGACTCCAACTTGGTGGGGAGCATAGTGGCAGGAGACCAGATATAATGATAGAGCAGCAGCCAAAAGCTTAATTCTTGATCCACAAGCAAAAGGCAGAGATAGCTATCTGAGAATGGCTTGGACTTTGGAAACCAAAAAGCCCACTATCAATGACACAGGTCACCCAGCAAAACCACACCTCCTAATCCTTCCCGAACTGTTCCACCAACTGGGGATCAAGTATTCAAACATATGAGCCAGTCTTAATGGGAACCATTTTCATTTAAACCAACACAACTTCCAATAATTTGTAATCATTTTATCTGAGAATATGAATCATGATGGACTCTCCAGTTACCAATAGTTTTATTCTATTTTAGAATCTAAGAACAAAACAAGCTAAAGGCAATATTTAGAGACACATTCTTACAGAAATATATATTCTGGATACTTAAGTCTCTTCTTATTAGAACTCCTCTGAAAACAAAATAATCTTCTGAAAGAGATTCTCCTTATGATTCAGTATATAATTATTATTCCATTAAAATTAAGAAAAGGGCTAAGTTTGTAGTTTAATGGTGAAATACTTTCTAGCATATACATGACTCTGCAATCAACTCCCAGCAACACACACACACGCAAATGAAAATTATGCTGTGACTCCTTCCTGAAGTGATATGTTACATAGTTAATAAAACCTGGAATACCAAGAGGTTTGTAGTGATATATTACATAGTTAGTAAAACCTGGAATATCAAGAGATCAACCCACAGTCAAACTAGGCAGAGGATGCTCCAGTGGTTCAAGGGATAACAGAGCAGTGGTAACCCATATAGCCCCTGGAGTTCTGGATCTCTGTGAGTACAAGGCCAAACAGCTGGGCTTCAACAGCACACACCTTTAATCCCAGCACAGGGAAAGCTAGGAGTGGTAACCTCTCCAGAGACAGAGATCTTTCTGTATTTCTGTGAGTTCAAGGCTGATTACCAAATAGAGTAGCTCACACCTTTAATCTTAACCTGGATGGGATACAGCTGGGTAACGAGGGCATTTAAGGCAGGCTTGGGAAAACAGCAGGAATTAGAAGCAGCAAGAGCAAGGCTGAGCAAGCTGAAAGATAGCTGGGTGAGATATGACTGTGGTATTTCCTCTCTCTGATATTTCAGCCTTTCCCTGTTATCTGGCTCTGACTCTCTTTCATTACAATCAGAATTCGTGCTACATCTACTGCTTCTTACTTTAGAGTGATATGCATCTTGGTTCATCCCATGAGACATGGTGCTTGGAGGTTTTCATACTTCCCAACTCAAGGAATTATGTCGCCCTCAACTGACACTCTTACTGACATGAAAAGCTAGGAGAATTCAATCTTTTACATTTGAGTTCTACTAAGGACTACCATAGGGGCTTTTTGAACTTCTACCCATTTAACCCCACCCCAGTTCACTGTACTCCATATGCAGACAGGTATCTACACATATGGAAGACCCAGGCTACTTCCCTTGAAGTCCTGATTGGTTTGAACAATGAATTGTTATTTATGTTTCCAGGTCCAGGAGGCCAAATTAACCGAGGTGAAAATTAATGAGGCCCGAGAGCACTATCGACCAGCAGCTGCCCGGGCATCTCTGCTCTACTTCATCATGAATGACCTCAGCAAGATCCACCCAATGTACCAGTTCTCCCTCAAGGTAACTTACACCTAGAGTTTTTCCATAATCATAATATAGCAAAGTATATAAATAGCAATGGTGCACTACCAACCTAGGGCACCATGAGAGCTTACCCACACACTTCATTAGTGATGGCAGATCTCAAGACTGAGCAGCTATATTGACCTTAGATCTATGTGACAGACCCCATCTCTTTGATCTCATCTTACATGGCTTACTCTAACAGAAAAAGATGCTGCAAGTGAATCTTAGCCTCATTTGTTCAATAAGCACATTGAATATCCATTAATACTGGATGACACATAGCAGAGGGTACCAGAAAAGCAGAAAAAAAATATAAGAAGCTATTCTGTCCCCAAAGAGCTTAAGACATAATGGAGATGATCCAAAATTTATATTGTTTTTATTGATAAAAGGCCAACTCTATCTATTAGAATGGACCAGCATTAAATTACTTTTCTTATTATCCTAATATTCCCAAAGCTACTACTTAGGGTTGTTAAAATACCCATAAAACGAAAGTTCTTAGCACATTTAAATGCTGACTAAACTTATCTTACTCATGAAAAAATAAAGACCTATAAATTTGGTGGACTCTCTGAAACTACATCTTATCCCCTAGTGCATTCATCAAAAAACCGTAGTTAAAGACATTAAGAGGTTGTGTGCGGGGTGGAGGGTTCTGAACAGAGATTTGAAACAACAAGCAGAAAGGTTGTACCCAGAGAGAGACAGATAGAGGCAGAGACACAAACACTGGCATTTCCCTCAAGATGGAACATGAATGCACAGAGAGCACACCTCAGTTCCATAAAATATTCCCAGTTAAACCAACATGTGGAAGCCAAGGCCAAGGTATAGGGTTGGTGACAAAAAACAACAACAAAAACAAAAACAAAAAACCCTGAGAAATATCCAGGCTTCCAATCCAATCCCTAAGGCTGATCGAATTGGAGCTGGCATGTCACCACTTCCTAGGCTTTCTCTTATAGCCTTGAGTCTCTGCAGCTGCAGATGAACTGTGCTTTTGGTGTTTCATGGTTTTAAAAAGAAACATAAGTTTATATTCATATCCTAGGAACAGGCAAGTGAATTAAATATAGTAAAAGGCCAGCATAAAAGTGTGCATGGCTAACTACAAAGTGATGTCCTTAGTTCAAGAGTAGTTGAAAATCACAGTAATATCAGGAACCTGACACAGTGATGCTTTCTAAAAACAAGAATTCACCTGAAACCTGTGAATATATGTTAAGAAAAAATAGATTGTAAGGTGTTTATCGGTAATAGCATTCTGATGCAGGAGGCTCTGAAGTATGACTTCTAAAAGAGAAAGAGGTCACCTGGCATGTTAGCCCACCTGTAATGCCAATCTTAAGGTGTGTGACTGAGGCCCAAGGGATTATGAATTCAGTTTAGTCTTCAGAACCTATCTAAAAATAAAGGAAATGTATTTTTGATTCTTATATCATTGTGAAGAATTGCCAAAGGCAGTTGTTGACTGGCCAACTTGATCTTTGAAAACATATCTAAATGTGTAATGATTAAATAGTTATGAAAGGACCTTGAGAAATACAAAACAACAGAGAGAGGGGAGAGAATAAGAGAGAGAAGCAGGGAGGAAGGGAGGAAAAGAGGAAGGGGAGAAGAAAGAGATTGACCCTTCTGGACTCCATGGGCACTAGGCAAAATGTGGTACAGAGATATACAAGCAGGAAAAACATCCATACAGACAAAAATTTAATTAGATAACTCTTTAAAATACATAATTACGGGGCTGGAGAGATGGTTCAGCGGTTAAGAGCACTGACTGTTCTTCCAAAGGATCTGAGTTCAATTCCCAGCATCCACATGGCAGCAAACAACTGTCTGTAATTTCAAGATCTGATGCCCTTACACAGTTATACATGCAGGAAAAACACCAATTCACATAAAATAAAATAAAAATAAATAAATAAATATTTGAAAAAATACATAATTACAATTATGATGACGAGATTTGAACCTAGCACCTAGCTCTAGCATGTATGAGAACCTGAATTTGGTCTCTAACACTAAAGACATTAATGGCAATAGAGACTCATACAACTCCAGTTCCTGGCTTCTTGTGAATATTAGAAAGACTGGCAACAGCAATCTCACTGTCCATGTGGTATGAATGTGCCAGAGCTAAGGCTGCTGATCCCTAGACCCATATGTGCCCTCTACAGTGAAGCCCCAACCCTTTCCTGTTTGGTCTTATATGTCAGGCTCCTTAAAGCATTTGACTTTTAGCTCCTTGACTCAGCACACCTTAACCTTTTTCTAATATCCTTCTGGCATTAGCAGGACACAGTCAGCCATTCATTGTTTTCCAGTGCCTCTACTGAGACATGGGTGGGATTCTGGGAAACACAAGCATAAGAGCAAGCCCTGTTCTCAAAGTACTCATACCATCTTCAGATAAGTGGAAGAAATGTTTTAAATGCTACTAAGTTGGAATTTTTATTAAGCCTCTCAAAGTTTCAGAACAGCTACTAAGGATCTTCCAGGAGAGCCAGAGTCAGTGACAAAACCCTCTGTCACTGACCTTCTGGGAGTGAATTTGGGTATCAGGCCCAGGCTCAGAACAGACCACACACCAACCAGGGGAGAAGCTAGTGGCCACAGTTATACTCAGTGTGAAGAAAAGGGGAAGTGTTAGCCAGGAGTTATATTTTCTTTAGTTATTTTCTTGGGTTATGAATCACCTTTCTCAAACTCAGTGATTCAAGTTTCACTATTGATCACTACCCATGGATAGAATTTTAGAGCAAATGAACAGTAATGGCCTGAAGAAAGCTAACCACCCCATTCTATGCAATGGCTCAGAGTAGAAGCTTCACAGCCTCTAATGAGCTATTATTTTATTTAAAATCTACCAAGGGAAGGTAAACCCCACAATAGGTTAGGTTAGGCATGGGAAGATTTGTTGAGATCATCAGCAAATGAAAAAGGCTCTGAGGACTTCATTAACAAGCAACACTCCAGCACTGTGAGAGAGAGAGCTTCATCGCACATTCTTAATTAAAGAATACCCAGACTCAGACCTTACATGGCTTCCATTGAGGTCCAAATACTGATGCTATAAAGACTAAAAGGTTTTTGGTTGTATTCTTGGAGCCACAAAAGAAAAATAGAGAAAAAAGCAGAGATCTGCAGAAGTAAAAATTAAGTCCAATTATAATATTCCATTTTTATTTCCTTTTATTATTTGTTCTATCCATATCACAATTAAAAAGTAGTATTCCCAAATATTTATTTTTCTAAGAAATCACTAATTTTAAAGTGATAGTGTGGTGGGATGGTTTTTCTGTATACTGTAAATATGTGTTGCTACTACTGGCTAATAAAGAAGCTGTGCTGGCCGATGACAAGACAGGACAGCCAGGCTGGGAATCCAAGAGAGATGGAAGAAGAAAGGGTCAGGGTAGAGGTGGTCCAGCTACCCAAGAAGCAAGATGTGAAAGTACCGGTAAGCCACCAGCTATGTGGTGATACATAGATTAATAAAAATGGGTTAATTTAAGATGTAAAACCTAGTTATCAAGAAGCCTGATCAGAATAAACAGTTTGTAATTAATATAGGCCTCTGAGTGATTATTTTATAAGTGGCTGAGAGACCACAGGGGCCGGGTGGGGCAGAGAGTAACTTCTGGCTACATAAGTTAGTGGTCACATAATTTTTATTTCATACCATGCCTTGTTGTAGTTCAGAGAAGAATCTTAAAAGGGCTTGTGCTTCCACCACTGTAGAAAGAGACAATGGGTCAAAAGATACTTACAAGGACGCATGAGAATAAGTACAAACCTAATAGAAATAAACACATGGCATCTGAGGTTCTGATAGAAAAGTCATGAACTGAAATAATTCTCACTACCCATTATGTGCTAGGGTCAGTTTTAGAAAATGAAGTTGTTTAGAACATGTTTTTTAATGGTACAGGAATTTTGTCATCTATTAGATAACATCACTAACTCAAATAGACATTGCTGGCTGTATCATCTTTGTATTTAGGTAATTATCCAATAAAAGCTTACTGGGTCAAGTACTTTGGCTACAGTACATTTTTTCATTGATTTCACTGCTCAACATTCAATATGCACATTTATTAAACTACTTTGTGTTGCTAATAACACAGACTGGGTGAGTCATGAAGATAAGAAGTTTATTTTGGCACACAGTTTTTAGTCCAAGGTCTAGAGGCAAGATCTAGTGACAGTCTGCTTGTTGGCATAGTCCAGAAGTTGCACAGGACATCACTTGGTACAGGAAGCCTACCTTTGTTCCCAGTTCTTTCTCTCTATAAAGCTACCAAGATTCAGTTTTAGAAGACCTACTGCCAGTGACCTCACCTCCCAAAGGCCCCACCTCTGAATACTATAATCAAAATAAGTTTTCACCCTCCTATTAACTCAGAATAAGGATTAAATTCCAATATGAGTTTTGGGAAGGACTAAGAGCTAATAAAATGTCTGGTGCCTTCAGAGGGTGTCCAATCCCCTGGGACTGGAGTTACAGACAGTTGTGAACAGCCATATGGGTGCTGGGAACCAAACTTGGGTCCCTGGAAGAGTGGCCAGTGCCCTAACCTTTGAGCCCTCTCTCCAGTCCCTAATAGCATGGCGACTTCTCACTAGTGACTCCTCTTAACAGAAAGTACTGGAAGAAGCTTCCAATGAGTAGACTAGAAAATTATAATAGTTTTCACAGGAAAGAGGATTTTATAAATCGCCTATGATGCATCTCTCCTAGGCCTTCAGCATTGTCTTCCAGAAAGCTGTGGAGAAGGCAGCTCCCAGTGAAAATGTCAAAGAGAGAGTGAACTATCTAATGGACAGCATAACCTTCTCAGTGTACCAGTATACCACGCGTGGCCTCTTTGAGTGTGATAAACTGACCTACCTTGCCCAGCTTGCCTTTCAGGTAAAAGCAAATCAAAAATGGTCCCACAAGTCATATTTACCATTCAGTTGGTAGAAGATAAGGAAGCATTTTTTGATATGGTTTCTCAAACAAGCTCAATCTGGCCAGTGCACATGTGCTAACCTACCATTGTCCAACTCACGGCAAACACTCTTAACGACCATTGTCTCACCCAGAGCAGACTTTCTTAATCAATCATTGTGCTTTTTCCTACTGATACAGGATAATGTGAGATCTTCTCAAAATAGTACTCCAGAACCATTACAAGGCAGTCAGATTGGTGCTGACCACGCAGGCCTTCCTATTGCTATAGCCACCATACATTTGGAGAGTTTCCAATAACTTTGGTTTAGGAGCTTGGAAATTTAGGACTTCCCATGTCAGTGCATTATTAGGACTGGACCTTGATCTGCTACTTAATCCCAACATCAAAAGGCCTTAAAACATCCCTTCTCTGTATATACCTTCCTCCCCACTTAGAATTGGGATGTTTCAATGTATAAGTAAGTGTACTCTATGAGCCAGGGCCCCCTCCAATGTCCAAAGTAGATAGTCTGTCATCCATTTGTGCTGTTTGTATGTTTTAATGTCTGGGTTTATGATGCATGCAAGAATGCCTGTATCACTCATCCTCTGTATTCCTGGCTGTGACCCAGACAGCTTCACTTCCCAGAGAAACCTGGATCCCACCTCTCATTGTGAATTATATCCACAGCCAAGCCAAAGGCTTTCCATCCTGTGCACACACACCTCTCTAAGTGCCCCCCACGTCCCTGAACCTTCAATCCCCCTTCCCCGGAAAGCTCTCCCTTCCTGTTTCAATATCTCTGTCTCTTAGCTGCTCCAAGACTCCAAGACAGAAAGCTTAGCTGGATTAATCTTGTCCCTCTCCTACCTACTAGCTATTCCTGTACTTCAGAACCCTTTTCACATTATTGATTTATATATGCATTTCTATTTTGCATATATTCATATGTCGCTTTGACACTTGCCTCAAATCATGTCGTTTGTATGTGTCATCTGCTCAATTAAATTACAGGCACATACTCCATGGCATTTATGATTGATATATAATATACTTGCTAACCAGGATATATAGTCATCCTCTGTGTGCATTTAAGTCTCTCTGGTGTTTTGGCTGAAAACAGATGCACATAGAAGAAATTTGCATGAATATACACTTCTAATCCACCCTCTTTAAACAACCAAAATTGATGGGCAAGCTTTTGAGCTAAAGGCAGCAGTAATTACATGAGTGACAATCCCCAAGATCTCTAGCCACCATGACCACAGCTGAAAAACCACAGTGTTGTTTTTTCCACATTGCAGATTCTCCTCGTGAACCAGGAAGTCAATGCAGCAGAGTTAGACTTCCTCCTTCGGGCTCCAGTACAGACAGGAACCCCCAGCCCAATGGAGTTCCTCTCCCACCAGGCCTGGGGAGGTATCAAGGTCAGTACCAACCCCCAGCAAAAATCAAGTTCTCTCAAAGGTTTGACTTGTAACTTCAAGACATCAGTGTGTCTTTCTGAGTTGAACCATAGAGTTGTGTTGAACACAGATGAATTCCCTCCCTTCCTTGTACCACAGAACAATCTCATCCTCCCAAGCTTGCTAAGAAGAAACAAGTACATTTGGGGGTGAGTGCTCTCCCTTTAGGATAGGAGAGAACCAAAGGTCTTAATGGGGATTTTTGGCCAGCTAAACTGTCTTTCATCTCCAAAGCATAGGGCTAGGGTCTGGAATCAGATCACTCCAGAGGTAAAGATGATGTCATACCACTTCCAGAAGTCAGGCAGGGACTGGAGCTCTGCTGAGCATCTGTTAGTCTGAACTGAAACTCCAAGCAGAGGATCCTTTCCAAGCTTCGATTCTTAGCGCTAAGGGTAGCTCATTGAGTTCATTGACCATACATTGCTGTTTTATCCTCTTGTCCAGCTGGGAAGTAGGTCTTGTTTGTTCCCATATTAAATGACCCTACCACTTACAAATATCAAAACCAGGACACAAACCCATGTTAGGCAGATGAGTCTAGTTGGGATTTTATGAAAGTTGAAGAGATCACAAGCTATAATGTCTTTTCAACAGGGACTAATTCCACATTCAGAGCCAGATCTGATGTCTCCCAGGAAATGAGGGCTAAGTGACTTCCAGCCCCAGAGGGCTTACACCTGCCCTCGATGGAGGTGGCTTCCTAGTCCATACCCACGGGCGCACATTAAATAGCATATGTGTAAGATGAACCCTGTGTATTCTCTCTCAAGTTTGTTCTCACATTGCACAGATGTTTACTAATACAAAAAGTGTAAATCTAAAGCAACATAACAAGCTTTTTATATATTTCTAACTCATTTTTTAAAGGTACTTGTGTATTCAGAAGCAGTTGTAAGAAATGATCCGCAGACATCCCTCATACCCTGTTTCCTATAATGTTTTAGCCTTGGAATATTGTTCTACAATAACATATCTGGGAAACTGACACTGAGATAATTACTACAGTCTCCCTCTGGTTTCACTAGTCTTCACATTCTTGTGTGTGTGTGTGTGTGTGTGTGTGTGTGTGTGTGTGATGTATGTACCTGTGTATATTTGGTTTTATTATATGTATTCTTGAACATTTTATAAATTGCTTTGGCTTGCTATTGTGAATGGAATACGTCTTTATTTCTCTCTCAATAAATGTTTTTTTCTCTTCTCATACAAGATTGGGCATGTGTAGATTGAAATAATCACTACTATCAAAATTCAACAAGTCCTGTCACTACAATGACTCCTAATGGGCTCCCTCTATCCTTAGTACCAGCCAACCACCAACCTGTTCTCCATTTGCAGAATTATTATTACTTCAGGGATGTCATATGAACAGAAACACAGTATTAGTGGATTAGACCATCCATTTGTCCTAATAACCTTAAGGTTAATCCAAGCGAATTTATGCCTAAAATGTAATCATTGATAAACATGCTGCCCACATAAGTGGGGTCACCTTAGGAAATTTAAAGCTAATTCTGCAAATGTTACTATTGCTCAACATCCTTCCTTTTTGGAGAATCTGTAGCTACTCGTACAGTCTTCAAGTCTGCATTTGCTACCTTCCTCATTGGTGCTATAAGACCCCTGACAAATGAGGTCAGAGAAGAGTTTACTTTGGCTCAGTTTGAGTATTCAGTCAGCCATGATGGGAAAGTCATGAGGCAGCTGGTCATGTGGCATCCACAGTCTGGAAAACAGCGGTGAATGCTGGGATTTCACTCATTTCCTTTTTTTTGTATTTAGGCCAGTACTTAGCAGGTGGAATGGTACTGTATACCTTTAGGTGGGTCTTCCCACCTTACTTAATCCAATCTAGAAACTTCTTTACGAGCATGCCCAGAGGCTTGTTTCCATGGAGACATTAAATCCTATTAAGTTGTCCACCAAAATTAACCATCCCAAATCTAGTTCTTATCAAGTTGACATTCAAACGCATCACCTTCAGACACATCACCTTCAAGCCATAGTCTTTTATTACTTGTCACCAAAAGCTCTTGGTCATCTAATAATGCAAGATGTATTCAATCCATTTCTAAAAGTCCCTGTAGTCTTCAAGAGCCCTAACACTGTATGCATTTCTTGTAAGACTCATGCAGTCTCTTTCCTGTGAGCTCCTATAAGATAAAAAAAAAATCACATATTTCTGTCATAATAAAGCTTAAATAGAAGCAAAATAAGCTGAAAATGAGGACATATATCTTTGGCTCACAATTTTAGAGGGTCTTGTACATGGCTTCTTAGCTCCCACTGCTTTCATTTCTGTTCCTATTTTGTTTTTATCATTAGTATACAAAGTAATCAGTTCATTATGAAATTTACACACATGTTTTTTATTTTAAGATAGAGTCTCACTATATAGCCCAAACTGGTCTTGAACTCAACAATCCTCTGCCTCGGCTTCCCAGTTGCTGGAATTAAAGATCCACACATCCATTCTTGGCATTCCCATTGCTTTGGGGCCTGTACTCTCATAGGATGAAGGAAAGCTTATGGCAGCCAAGAAACAGGCACAGAGGGAAAAACCCTTCAGAGGCTGCCCCTTGAGTGATCCAGCTTCCTGTCACCGGGCCTTACCTCCCAAAGCTTCTATGACCTCTCAATGGTTCCAGGAGGGACAACCAAACCTTTTAGAATGGGAGCCTGTATTAGGTATTTAGTACTCAACCATAACTATTATTAATGAGGTATTTTGTTTTCACCCTGTCTTTGAAACTTGCTGAATATTTTGCACATTTGCAATTAACTCATATAGTAATCTTTCTTTCAAAATATTTCTATTTAGATTGTATGTTATTGTTAAAACTGTTGACTCAGACATCCAAATTATTCCAAACATCCCTCTATAAGTTTTCTAATTACTAACATGAGTCTAGTTTCTTCATTCAAGGTGTAAAATCATTCAAATTAAATACAGTTGAAAACTGAGCCCTACCTCAATTGGATATGCCAGATGGAATTGACTCACCTTGGGATTCCTTGCCCTCTCTGCAGAGTGAAGGGGGAGCTGAGGGAGGTATGGGAATTAAAAAAAAAAAACAAAAAAACTGAGATTCTGAGTTAGGCAAGTGGCTTTTGCCTGTGTAGTCCCAGCTGTCTAAACACTGAAGTATGATCTCATGAGTTCAGGAGATCAAAGACAACCTGGAATCCAGAGAGAGGCACACAGCTTTAATACCAGCATTTGAGAGGCAGAGGCAGATGAATCTCTGTGAGTTCAAGGCTAGCCTTGTCTACAGTACAAGTACCAAAATAGCCAGAGTTACACAAAGAAACCCTGTCTGAAACAAACAAACAAACCAAAACAGTCCTTCCATTACACTAACCCTATTCTTCATGGCCAGAGCCTGGACTTGTTGTTGGACTTGGAAATTCTGACTCAGAGACTGTTGCTTTATGGAAAGTATGGTCTAGAAGCAAGTCTGGATGAACCCATGTGCAAAACAAAAGCAGCAATGGCGATTGACAGACCTGGATTCAGGCATACCTGGATCCAAGTGTAAGAGTGTGGGGAGGGAGGGAGGGAGAAAGGGAGGGAGAGGGAGAGAGAGAGAGAGAGAGAGAGAGAGAGAGAGAGAGAGAGAGAGAGACTATATATGTGAGTGTGGGTGTATGTGAGCGTATATGAGAGTATGTGTGTATACATGTGTATTATGTGAGTGTGAATGTGTGTGAGAGTGTATGTATGTGTGAATGTGTGTGTAAAAGAAAGGGAGGGAGAGAGGGAGAGGGGAAAAGGGGAGAGAGAGAGACCTCTGGCATGTTATCTAACTCTTTACTTCCTTATCTGCAAAATGGCCATCATAGCATCAGATGTTCAGAGGTCAGAATGCGCCAATGCACTGTAAGCTGAGTTTCCTAAAATGACAGAAGTGTACAGTTGTGGAGCCCAGAAATCAGAAATGATGACATAGGCAGAACCAGGCTGCCTCCAAATCCTCTGGGAGGAACTTTTGTCTTTTCATCTTCCAGTTTCTGGTAACCTCTGGCATTCCTCAGTTAAGGGCACAGAGACCCAGTCTCAGTCTCCAACTGCACCCCAACACAGAGCTGCCTTTCCTCTGCATGTCTCTGTGTCCTCCTCCTCCTTCTGGAAAGGCACCAGTCGTGTGGGTTAGGACCCACCCTAGTAAAAACTTTAAATTGAGTATACTGACCAATATCCTATTAATTTTTAAATTTTATTTTATTGAAAGGAAAACTATGCTGGAGGATAATTCTTCAATATATCTTTTGAAGAACACAACTCATAATCATCCTAATTATCAATTTTCCCAAAATAAAGGACATGCATGCTGTGGCTGATGCTGGTCGGCCTAATAGAATCTGTCCACAGAAAGAAAAACTTTCAGGCACTGTGAATTGCCCAAATGAGCCAAATCTAGTTGACTCTCTTGAATTCTTTCCCACTATGCCCTCCACGACCAAAGTGAAGAAGATCCAAAAGCAATGGGATTGCTGAGAATGGATGTGCCTATCTTTTTTATTCCCAGCAGTCAGGAAGCTGGAGCTTCCATCTTACACAGCTTACCTCAAGCTAGTCTCTAGATTCTTTCTTCCCTTCATAGGACGCATTCTTGCCTTGGCATGGCTTCCCCCTGCTTTTGTGTTTTGCTTTGTGGGCTGAGCTCCTCTGACTGTTTAAAGTCTTCTGTAAATGAACAAAGCATTCTCTCTCTCTCTCTCTCTCTCTCTCTCTCTCTCTCTCTCTCTCTCTCTCTCTCTGAGTTTGTTATGTAGAACAACAGATCCAGATCTATCAAACTCAAGCACAGCCTGGGATGTGCACAGGTAGGGTACAAAGCAATATGTGGTACATATTGTGGAAGCTTTGATGAATGCTTTTCAAGTGTACGCTTGGATTTTAGCCTAAAGAAACAAACTGAGTATAATTGAATAGGAGATAAGGAAAAAACAAACATTTTTAAAAGATTCTATCTAATGAGGAAGGTTGATTGCCTTGCTTCCTTCCCCAGAAGAACTAATAAGCAGTTAATGAATGACATTTCTGTGATAAAATCATGCTTTCATTGTTATCCTTTGTAAGGATGTTTTCAGTCCCCTCAAATGTTGAACTTTCAGGTAATGGGCATGTTCTGTTCTTCATTAGAAAAATCTCATCTGTGCTGAATTTCTTTGTTCGCCTTTGAAAAGGCCCCTTACTGCCACTCTGGATGCCAATTTAGTGCTGTTGTATTTTGCTGCACAGTCCAAAGTAATTAGGTTAATTAGTCATTTCCATTTAGCTTATTAGAAGGCTAGAAATCCCTTTTCCTCATTTGGAAGATTAAATGGTGCAATTGTGATCACCAAAGAACTTCAAGGATGTGGCTTTAGACCCTGTCCTGGCAGCTCAGAGCTCTGGTCATGGTGTAATTTGCTCTGTCTTGTGGAGACACGGTAAGGGTAATTGGACACAAAAGGGTTAATGATGCTGCAGGCCTAGAAGTGGAACAGCCTAGAAGTAGAGGAGAGTCAGCTACTGGGCACACAGAGAAAATGACAGCAGCTACTGCTTTGACCAGACCCCAGATCCCACACCTCAGACTCAGACCCAGACACCCTGGGCCCAGGACCCCAGACCCCGGGCCCCAGACCCCAGACTCTAGACCCCAGACCCCAGACCCAAACCCCAGACCCAGCCCAGATCCAGACCAGTCTCAGCCCCAGACCCAGCCTCAGCCCCAGCCCCAGCCCAGTCCCAGCCCTCATGTGGCTCTGCAAATATCAGACTTCCTTAATTTAACATTTCCCAAAGACTGCCCATGCCTGAGGAAGTTCTTGCCCAGAGGAACTCACAATCTTGTGGGAATTAGATACAAATAATTTGACAGTTGAAATCCAATAGCTACCAAGCCTCCATAGAAGGAACTTTTATAGTCTTCAAAGTTTTGTGTCCATGCTAGGATATAAGATATGGCACTTAATCACCTGGCCACATTTTTTTTTTTTTTTTGCATGAGCGAACCCAAGCCCAAGTAAACTACAAGGTCAATGGGCTGTTAATGGGGATGCTAGGACTGAACTCTGTCTCCTGTGCCCCATCCACCTTCCCTCACCATTTATCATACAAGACAGTATTTCTTACACTGTGTAGTTGGGGTGGAACTGATAATCCATAGAGCCCAGGTGAAGGATGTGTGTTAGTCCCCACAGGAGAAGACACACCAGGGCCAGTGTCTGTGGCCTTCCGCAGCCTCCTCTGCCCTTGTTCCCAGTAAGGAATCCCTGCTGTCCTCTTCTGTTCACAGTCCCATCTCACCCTCGATAGTTTGGCTCATTTTTACCTTACCCTTAAAATGCTTTCTTATTATCTTATTATCTGTGCCCTTCTACAGAATCTACACACTTTCCAAGACTCCCTCATCTCCTTTCTTCTTAAAAATTAAAGCTACTTGAAGACACGTATCTTTTCTTCCCCACCCCACCCCTGACTATTTTATTCTGATGTTCTTGGATTGTACTAGAATGTCAATAAATATTGAAAGAATATATAAATAGATGGGAGGATTCACATAATGATAATAACTTTGAGCTCCTTAACCTTCCTTGCGTTGTATAGGTACTTTAGACCCTCAGTCTACAGTTGGTAAAATAAAATATAAAGGTAGAGGGGAAGCACTGCCCATCACTAAATGTATAAGGGGGTGGTTCTATGCAAATCTCCACTGAATTCATTTGCTTTATGTCACTAGGATGAAATACCTAACAGTACAACTTAAGGTGGCAATATGGTAGTAGAGGGCTCAGTTTACCAGGCTGGGGAAGGCGTGAGGGACAGCTTGATTTACACTATGGTAGACCAGAAATAGAACAAGACAGAAAGTGGCCAGTGACAAAATGCCCACAAATATTCACTCCCAGAAACCTTCCAGCTAGCCCTTACCTCAAGTTTCCAAAATAATGCCACAAGCTGGGTATTAAGATTTCAAAACATAAGCTATATTTAAGCCATAATACCCGCTCAAAATTTCAATATCAAGATTGATGATGTCATAGATATACTAAGATGGTATAATAGGGTTTACAACTCTTTGCTTCCCCTAAAATGAAGCATCTGTTTTACATCCCTGACCTAGAGGGTTAGGAGTTTTTGCAGAAGAAAGGATAGAAAGATCTTAAGAGCAAGATGAGACGGTAGATAGCTGCAAACAGACAGTATTTGTTTTCTGGACACACAGAGCATTTGCACATACGAACTCACGGTGACTGTGGCAGCACACAAGACCTGGGTTTGCTTAACCAGACAAAACCCCCAGCATGGAGGGAGGGGGGTGAGAGCTAGTTTCCTAAACTGTAGGTCTATTGGCTTTTGATAGCTGCTGGGAAAGGAAGATTTAATTTTCTTTAAGAGGGTGACCTCTGGTAGACCTGCCACATTCCAGGGCAGGCGTTATTACCCAAGAGTATATGGACAACACAATTTGGGCTCAGTTTGGGGATAGAGGTGGAGAAAGAGAGAGAAAAAAAAAAAAAAAAAACAAAGTTGGGTATATAAAAAGTGTCGCAGCTCTGAGGAAAGGTATCCTGCCAAGCCAGACTAGACCTATAGCTATGAAGGAAAGGTATCCTGGATACAGCTCTAAAGAGAAAGGCAAGAACCAAGCTATAACGATAGCTGGGTTCCCGTGGAGGGTAGTTTCCCTGAAGGAATGTAGCAACCCTGCTCCTCTCTGAGAGACTGTTACAGCTGAGCTCTGC
Organism: Sigmodon hispidus; assembly: GCA_004025045.1. Taxonomy (NCBI): domain Eukaryota; kingdom Metazoa; phylum Chordata; class Mammalia; order Rodentia; family Cricetidae; genus Sigmodon; species Sigmodon hispidus. Next base: position 315,271 of record PVIH01000126.1, read on the forward strand.
TCTGCTAAAAGAGTTTTCCAGCAGAAATGTCAGTTGCTTCTCTACTTTGGTGAAATTTGTTACTTCTCTGCTTTACGCTGCTAAGGGGGACACCCCCTGCCAATGTAGTAGTTTGCTCCTCCTCCCGTGAAAATTGTTACTTCTGCTCCTTCACTAAAGGAGTTTCCCAGCTGAGATGTTCATTGCTTCTTTGTTCCGCTCCAATCTGGCAAAAGAAATTGTTCACTCAAAACTTATCCAAGAGATTTATTGGGAGGGAGGAATCCAGGAGAGTGGCCGCCTCTGCTAGGGTAGAAAAGGGCAGCTCCCAAATGAACAGGTAAGAGTTTATATATGGCTCCTTAGGGCAGAGTTTTTCTAGGGTGAATATTTTCAGGGTGGCAATTGGTAGGATTCCAGTTTCTAGATTGGCTAGATTTTGTGCTCAGTGATTTGTTGGTTTTGTGCTCAGAGATTTTTTTTTGGTTTTCCTGCTCAGTGATTGGCTGGTTCATGCTCAGTTTGCTGAGGGTGTTTTCTTGGCTCTGGTTTCAGGGCCAAAGTGTGTTTCTTTCATTGACCTTTTTTAAACCTGTTGACTCCCCTTTCAAAGCCAGGGTATGTTTCTTTCACTGGCTCTGGTTCCATGGTCAAGGTATGTTTCTTTGGCTGGCCCTTTTACCCTATAGGGTGGGTAGGAAGGTGTAGGTGGATCTGGGAGAAGTTAAGGGGAGGAGATAAATATGAATATAGTACTTTATATTACTATGAGAATGAAGTTTTCTGGGAGGAAAGGGGGAGTGTTGTGCCCACGTGTAAGAATTTCCACCAGGGAGGCTGGACACATTGTTATGAGTGGGGATTTTATTGCTGCCTACAGAGAATGAGAACCCAGGTTGATCACCTAGCTCTGTACAGCAGAAGCGGGTAAGAGACCATTGTCCCAATGGGCGGGGTTTTTTAAAGAAAAACTTATGTAATCAAGATGCGACACACCTTGATGTTCCAGGATTGGGCAAAGGTGTAAGATACAGCAGCTGTCAAAGTTTTCTACCATGAATCCAACCTTTGAATCCATTGGCTGCTGCAGAAGTTCACTCACAGACCTGGGCCCTACCCCTAGAATGAATCCAGGTCCTTACAAGAGTTTCCAAGTAATGCAAAAAAAGGTTAGAGCTCCAGAAATGAAGACCGCCTTGAGGTGATAGGAGCTATGAATGACCCAGGGTAAAAGCTCCTGTGCATGGACAGAGGTTGCATGGTACAGGTTCCCTTCAGCTTCAGAGGAAGAAGTATCCTAGCTTACTTCCTAGCCTTCCCAAATATGAGGAAAAAGGAATAAGACACATGCTATCAGAAATCAAACATCTGTAAGCTGAGTGATTGCTTAGTGGAAATTTCAGCTTTATGAATAGTTATAAGTGCTCTACAAAAAAAAAAAAAAGGTGCAAGGATATCTTGCTCTAATTTACAAGAAAATGTGCTATGTTTGCTGATTTAGAACTGGACTTCGTAGAGCTTTAAGAAATAGTAAGCATGACTGTAGGGAGCTGCATTGTACCACGCCCTAAAGGTGGTGCTGGTTTCTGCCTTCCACCTTTCTCAATGGTGAGTGCTCTCGGGAGTAAACAACTCCTTATTGGCTGTAGGCGAGGATGGTGGCTTGCTTCCGGCGCCTGGGGACCTATGGGCAATGTCTATGTGGCTTACCAGGATTGGAAGCCCAGAGGGTATTTAGCCACGAACGGACTTCCCCCTGGGGTCATTCATCGTTAGTGAGAGAGTGTGTGAGAGAGTGAGTCGTTCGTCATACGTCTGAGAGTGAGAGTGAGTGAGTGAGTGAGTGAGAGACAAGAAGATAATTAAAGGCCCGAATAAACTGCAAAGAGAAGGATCTGGTGTTGCGTGTTCCTTGCGGGACGAGGTGGCGTGCGACACATGACGCAGTGCAAGAAAATGAAGGCATGAAAATTAGTGGAGAAGAGAACAGAACTGTAACTGAATTGGTAGAGTCAAACACACACCCACGGTTCACACAGGAAAGCTCAAATGGGAAAGACAACTTGGAGGAGGCCATTAAATGAAGTGTGGTTCCCTTGCTCTGTATTTGAAGTTGGTGTTTGTAGACCAGGCAGCCCATAGAAATGTTGGATGGGCATTCTAGAGACATTTGAGAGGTTGATGGATAGAGTATGGTGGTACCATGAGTGTAAAAGTGCAAAGAAGAGTCTCTGACTTAGCTGTTGGGGCTCAGTGACCAAAAAACAACAGCACCTACTTTGACCCATTGCTCATGTCACAGTGTGCTGCTGGGTGTGACCCAGTCACAAATATTTTATTTGCAACTGCTGCATTGTACTGGTGGGCAGTGTGTTATGGATGGACATGTATATATTCTTCCTTCTTTTTGTCTTTTTCTAGAGGAAGATCCAATATTCTAGGCCACTATTGCACAAATTTTGTTTGGTACTATAATAAAAACCCATAGCTAGATATTGGGGAAAAGTTGAACTATCAGAGAGACAGGAAACAAACCACAGCCATTTCTTACCTAGCCCACTCCTCAGGCTTTTTTCTGAATCTCTCTGTCCTCAGCTGACAAGGGAAATGTCTCTCTGCCCAGCTATCTTCCTGCTTTAACTTTATTAGAGCTAGGATTAAAGGTATGTGCCACCACTGCCTGGGGGCTAGGCCTTGGTCTCACAGAGATACAGATAGATCTCTGCCTCCTGGATGATGGGATTAAAGGATGCCTTAATGGGGTCACCACTCCCTGACCTTCCTGGCTTGTCTCTGTGGGCTGCTCTGTCCTCTGATATTACTGACTATTTTTATTAAGTATACAATATATCACCACAGATCAGATTATATATGAGACCTGTCTGTATAATGAATGCCACTTGCTTCTCATCCCTCTGTCCCCAATGCAGTACAAACCACATCTTTCTCAAGAAACTGCATTTTAGAACAAGATTCTCTGACATTCCCTAGGCACTTTCATCAATGGAAGAATTCTGCAATCTGGCTCGAGATATTGAAGGATCTGCCAAGAGCTGGAAAAAGTTTGTGGAGTCAGAGTGTCCTGAGAAGGAGAAGTTTCCCCAGGAGTGGAAGAACAAGTCAGCCCTGCAGCGCCTCTGCATGATGAGGGCCATGAGGCCGGACCGGATGACCTATGCCATGAGGTAGGGGACAGGCCGCAGGCTCTGGGAGGGCACTGTACAGGGCAATCTCTGGAAGGCCAGTCTGACATAGCTGAACTTCAAGGCCATGTTTATATAGTACTGGGCACCTTTGCACCAAGACTAAAACCCATGAGACCAGTTGCCTTGGGTATGCCATCTGTTATGGGCATGTCATCTGTTGTCTTGATATCTTCATAGAAAGTTTGGGAAAAAAATACTCATTGATATTAGCATTGAAAAAGATGCCAGTCACCTATAATATGAAGAAAGATAGAAGGATCCAGAAAGCATTGGAGAGTTTGCCTTTAGCAACACAGAGACAGAGAAAGTGAGGTCATTATAACCTTAGGCTGATGAATGAATGGCAGAGAATTAATAAGGTTATCTAACTTCTAACTTCTCTGAGAAGTAGGATGATTAGTTAAATGGAGTTAAAATCAGAGAATGGAGAAGGCTTGAAAGGAGGTCTGTGGCTAAGAGGTATGATAAAGAATACCAAGCAAATGTGAACCAGATTCTGGAACCTCACAATCCATACACATGTTAAATGGGTGTGACAGCCCTCTTATAGTCCCAGTGAATGGGCACAGAGACAGGGAATCCCTAAAACAAGCCAAAGCCAGCTAGTCAAAGACAATGAGATCTGAATACCAATGAGATACCCTGTCTCAGTATGTATGGTAGGGAGCAACTGAAGATGTTCAATGTCAACATTGGCCTTCCACAAAGACATGCACATATATGCATGCACCCATGTGTATGTGAAAATGCATAATGCACACATATGCAAAAAAGGTCTGTGATAATGAGAGAGAAAGGGGATAGAGATGAGCTTGGCTGGTGTAATGCTTGCCTAGCATACATACAGCCCCTAGCTAGACCCCCAGCCTCACTACACTGGGCATGGTGGCACAAGCCTCTAATCCCAACACTCAGAAGGTAGAGGCAGGTGGATCATCAGAAGTTCAAGGTCATCCTCAGATTCATAGTAAGTTTGAGGCCCGCCTGGGATACAGGAGACCCTGTATCAAAAGAAAGGAATAACAGAAGAGGGGGAAGCAAATGATGGAGAAATGGAGGGAAGGCAAGAAGAAATAAGACAGAAGTATGTCCAGGGAAATGCAAAGAATCCCAAAGCTACACTGTTAGTGGTGCCAGACATCACCGTTGGATATTTTTCTCCCTAAAGATGTAAGAGTCAGAGGCACATGGCTCCCAGGCTAAAGGTCCAGTGACTTCAAAACAATGAAATAGAATTGGGAAAGGCAGGTTAGGATAGCATTGGAAGTCAAAGCCCATGGAGTCTACAAAGGCAGAAAGTAGCTTAGCAATCACTTGGGAAATATCTCAATGTGAAAGGCCTCACTGGTGCAATGAGAATATTCTAATACTGAACTTTCAAGAAGATTACACAACTTGGTAAATTTATGTTCAAAAAATCATTGGGTAATACACATACATGGATGAGTCATAGATATTTGTCATACCTAAAGTCATTACTTTTTAAGGAAAGGAATTATAAGATACAGCATTTACACTGTGTGAAAAAAGGAAGAAGAATGGACAGATGGGAAATCATCAGAGGGGCCAAGAAATTGAAATGCCTGTACTTTCCATGACATTCATTCAGGCAAAGGTTTATTGAGATAAAGATATAGTGCCAGTGACTGCAAGGATTGAAGATTTTGGACTGAAAAAGAGCTGGTTCAGACTTAGAAAAATTTCTCAAGTAATGACATGGAATGAAGGATGGCTATAAACTGGGTAGAGGAGGGTATGGAATGAAAATCAGTTGGTTTAAGGTCTGTTCACGCGGATGTTGATGTCACTCAGGCTGGAGAAAAGTTCATGAGCCAAGAGACCGTGTTGAGTGAATGGGTAAATTACCAAATGGAATGATCGATGGTTCTAGTGTGTGTGACTAGTGGTGATACAGTCAGGAAAAAACGAGTCTCAGTCAAGCCACACAAATGGAAAGATGTTGCCTTGAAGATAACTATTAGACAGTGAATTTTATGTGGATACTGTTCACCCCGAGATCCATCTAGTGCAAGAGAATAAGCCCAGCCAAGAAGGATATAGAAGCTATGTCTTGGGGAAGAGTGGAAGGGTCAGTGAATGTCAGGAGTTTGTTGAGACATCTGGTAAGCTGGATGGATTTGTTTCACACAAAATGGTACTCTTTAGAAAAGAGCACTGTGGGCAGGAGCAGGGAAAAAAAAACAGTGGAGAATAGAAAATTAAAGAGTCTTGTAGGACCTTAAATCTTGCTCATTTTGGCACATTGTAGGATATCAGATTTAGCTGACCACAGTCATTCAAAGAGGTTGGTCCTAACAGTCTCAAGAAGGGTGAGATGATGTGAGAAGAGAACAGGTCTACAGAGGGAGGCAGCAATGGTCTGGGTGGAGAGCAGTCTGGAGACTAGATATATGGCTTGGAACTAGCAGTCTAGATAGAAAGTACTAACAAGTTGTGAACTTGGGAGCGGTCCTCACTCTTTGACTGTCTGAGAGTGGTGACTTTTTATTTTTAATCTCACAACTTTAAAGACAGAACTTTTGTCTTTGTGAGTTTAAGGCTACACACTGTTAATCTTAACCTGGATGGGTATATAAGGGCTTGTAGAAACCTAGAAAAGGCAGAAGCGACTGAGGAAAGCCACTGCCAAAGTGACTAACAAAAGCAACTAGGAGCGAGGCTGAAGAAGTTACAAGACAGCTGGGTGAGAATTGACTGTGGTGCTTCGTCTCTCTGATATTTCAGCCTTCCCCCGATATTTGGCTCTGTGTCTCATTTGTGATACTACCCCATGTGTCAGTCCCATGAGCTTGAACATGCTTTTTTATTTCTAGAAGCCTCCATTTCTCAAATGTTAGGATTTTAGACTGACACGTATGTTTATCTCCTCCTGCAGAGACTTTGTTGAGGAGAAGTTAGGAAGCAAATACGTAACAGGAAGAGCACTGGATTTTGTAGCCTCATTTGAAGAGTCAGGACCAGCCACGCCCATGTTCTTCATCCTGTCTCCAGGGGTGGACCCACTGAAGGATGTGGAAAACCACGGTGAGGAAAGCTTGTTTTGGATCCAAGGCTGCAGTAGTCTGTGCCCTTTCGTTCTTTGGGTCTGTTGGTTTCTCTTTTCTACAATCAAGGCTCATTGTGAAAAACTATCTTTGCAGGCCAGACAGAAGTCAAAGTTATAGCTAAAACAAAACCACAGCATCATGAACCAGAGAGAAGACTGGATTTCTTTTTAGCTATTCTGTGTAGATCTGTGATTTATATTGTATATAGTATGATAAGCCATCCAATTTTATCCTGTCGTGTGTAGATACTTTGTTGCCAGATCAGCTGTCGAAAAGATTGAATTGTCTGGGAATACTGGTCAAAGTTAAGTTCATCCAGGGAAGGAAAAGTAAGTCAGCAGTTGAGAATGCTTGCTGCTTTTGCAGAAGACCTGAGTCCACTTCCCAGCACCTACAGCAGATGGCCCACAAACACCTTTTCAGGTCCAGAGACGTGACGCCCTATTCTGGCCTCCACAGGCACCCCACTAACATACATCCACACAGATACATACACATAAATAAAAATAGCAATCAGTATTTAGTTTGTTAAAATTGATTGTGTAAGAACTCGTTTGGGGACTATTAATTCTCTTCTGTTGACTATGTGTTTATGTATGCCAACAGCACTACTGACATTGGAGCTTTATGGTAAAATTTTAAGTCAAGAAATGAGTCCTCCAGCATTTTTCTTTAAGATTATTTCATCTCCTTTTAGGCTCTTGTAGTCCCATACAACTTTTAAAATTAGCTTGTCAAGTTCTATAAAGAAGGACTGGAGAGATGGCTCAGAGGTTGGTAGCACTGGCTGCTCCTCCAGATGTTCTGAGTTCGATTCTTAGCAACCACGTGGTGGCTCACAAGCATCTGTAATGAGATCTGGTGCCCTCTTCTGGTGTGCAGGTATACATGCAGACAAAACACTGTATACATAATGAATAAGGGAATATTTTTTAAAAAAGAAAAAAATTTTAAAAAGAAACTAAAGAGAAGTCCATTCAGACTACCATGAGAATCAACTGAGAACATGCCACTAACTTAACGATATGAAGTGCTCTAACACATGAACATGAATTGTCTTTCCATGAAATGTTTTTAATTCAGTTTCTTTTGACAGTATTGCATAGTTTGTAGAGCATGTATCTTGCACTTATGTTAATTCTATTATATATAAAATTATTTTATTAATTTCAATTTCATTGATAGTGAAATTTTATATATAAACTTCTGTTACAAAAGTCCAAACTTGTGTGTTGGCTTGAGTGTTCTTACATCTGAAGTACTTAAGGATTTCTAGGTACCAGATTCCATACACATACACACACACATCAACACACATATACACATACACACAAATATATACATATATACACACATACACACACACTTGATTTTCTAAACATAAAACTATGTCCTACACAAGTAGAAATAATACCTTTTTACACTCTGAATGCTTTTTATTTCTTTTTATTTCCTAACTTCCATGATAAAAATTTCAGTATAAAAGTGAATAATAAAAGTGGCTAATCTGAGAATCTTGTTCTTAGTCTTAGGAGAAGGAAAATTTTCAACCTTCCCCATTAAATATGTTAGCTGTGAGTCTTTTGTAGACATCCTTTATCAGACTCAGTGAAGTGATTCTAATTCTTACTTCTTACAGTTTTTCTTTTATTGTGAAAACATGTTAGATTTTGGAAACTGTTTGATCTTCTAATGAGGAAATAATGCAGGGGCTTTTTCTTCATTGTATTAATACAACATGTTATATTATTGTTTGTTTAATCAAGCCAACCTTGCTTCCTAAGGATTCTGAATGTTCCTGCTATTTAATTCATTTTCTACAGTACTAGATTCAGCTTGCCAGTATTTTGTTAAGAGTATTGGTGAGTATCTTTATCAAGGATATCGAGCTACCTTTTTCCTTAACTCTTTCTGGTTTTCATTACAGAATAGCACTAGGAATCTATTTATTTGGCTAAGTATTCTTTCCTCTGTGTGGAGTTAGAATGGACTCTATAGGTCCAGGTGTTTGGTCCCTAGTTGGTAGGACTGAGAAGGATTAGAAGGTGATGCCTAGTTGGAGGAGGTTATGTCACTGGGTGTGAGCTTTGGAATTTCAAAAGACTTGTGCCATTCCCAGTGTACTTTCTGCCATTCCTAGTGTGTTCTCTACCTCCTATTTGTGAACTAAGATGTGACTCTCAGCTGCTGCCATGCCTTCATTCCATTATCTTAGACTAATCCTCTGGATCTGTCAGCCCAGTTAAACTTATTCTGTTATAAGTTGCCTTGGTCATGGTATCTTATCCCAGCAATAGAAAACTAAACAAAGCTAATGTAGTCTGTCATTGGCCTGAAGCTCACTAAATAGTCCAGGTTTGCTGGCCAGTGGGACTCAGAGATTCACCTGTCTATGCCTTCCCAGCAGTATTACAAGTATGCACCAACATAGCTGGCTCTTTTATGTGGGTTCCTGGAATTGAACTCAGGTCTTGGCAAGCATTTAACCAACTAAGTCATCTTCTAAGCATCAAAGAAATAGTTTACTCCACCAGTGTTAGAGAATTCTCCTTGACTTCCCTCTACATAAGCTTCCATTTTCCAAATGTGAAGCTGTGGTTTTATTTTTACATAATCAAAGCCAAGTATATGGTCATTTTCCTCTGTTACTATCATTAATTCTATACATACCCAATCTATTGTATTCACATTTAAATTTGAAAATAATACGTAGCCCTATCCTAGTTAATAGAAAAGTCCTCCTCTGAGACCAATAATGCAGCACACACACGTGGTATTGGGGAGTGAAGATATGGACCACTAGAGAATGTAGAGATCAGAGGACAGTCTTGTGGAGTGGGTGGCCCCTAAGACATCTCACTGGCCTCACTGACCTAATTAGGGCTTCTGTTCCTGTTTTGGAACACCACAACCAAAAGCAACTTAGGGAAGAAAAGGTTTATTTTGCTTACTCTTCCATATCACAGTCAATAATTAAAAGCAGTCAGAGTAGAAACTCCAAAAGGGTGGGAACCTGGAGGCAGGAACTGAAGTAGAGGCTGTGGGGAATGCTGCTTACTGGCTTGTTCCTTATGCCTTGCTCAGCTTGCTTTCCTATAGCACCCAGGACTACCTGGGGTGGAGACAACACCCCCTATAGGATGCGCACCTACATCCATCATCAATCAAGAATATGCACCACAGACTTTTCCATAGGCTAATCAGATGGGGACATTTTTCCAATTGATGTCCTATCTTCCAAAATGATTCAAGCCTGTGTCAAGTTGACATAAAAACTAGCCAGTATATCCACGTTCTCTGGGTTTGGGTTCAATGTCATGACCTCTAGATAGCCTCAAAAAGATTTTTTTTGAACAGGCATTTAAACCCACATAAAATTCCACTTTGTTTCATATGTAAATGAAGATTTTCTTTGTGAGCTTCCAATTTTTCCTGGAGTTGCAAATTCCCTTGAGAGAAGAAATAAATATCATAATTATCACTAGCTTCATACTCATTCTATATATTGAAAGGCATTCTCTTTTTTACTCTAGAAGGCATTCTTACTAGAGTTATTAGCATTCTCTTACAATATAAATGTATTCTATTTTAGCTGTCTAGGAAGCTGATATCCCTGGGTTTATTTTCTTGACATTCTACCTTAATTATATATTTTATATTTCTACTTATTTTTGATTTTCCATCTTCATTTTACACATCATCAAAAAAGAATCCTAAGAACCTTTGTTTGACCCCAGATTTGTTGGATAGTTTTTTCTGGGTACAAAATGATTTCTACTTAAAACTTTGGCGACCTGGACCTGCTATAGTCTAGAAGCTGGTTTTGTTTGTGAGTGAGCATATGTCATGTTTCTTGGTCAATGGGACCCATTTTTATCCCCTGGGAACTTTGGGATCATCTGCTCTGTGTTCTGTACTTTGGTGAGCTGTGTCTACCTGTGGGTCCTTCCCACTCATCTGCTGAGCTCTCATATGTCTGTTCAGGAAGAACAGTGTTTCTTAGCTTCACTCTATTACTTTTGGTAAATGCTAACACTGGTTATCAAGAAGGAATATGTCATCTTAAATGGCCCTTCCCAAGCCCTATCTAATTGCCTCGATTTTTTTTTTTTGATTCTGCTAAATGGCCATCATCTCTCACCTGACTTACCTCCTGACTGATTTCTGCCCCCTCCCCTAAAAATACTTTGCTACCCTATCAGCAGAGTCCCCTTGCTAAATCTCAATTCCTTTATATCACTGTGCTCTTTAAAAGGTTCTTGTGGACTGCCATCAACCTAAAGGTTAAGTCAAACATCCTTCACATGATCAATGTAGCCTGTGGCACCTGGCCTTCCTGTCCAGACTTAGATCTTATCTGCCTCCAGATTTCCTCTTTTAGATCTTCAACCGTATTTCATCTGAAATATTCTCAATGGCGGAGTATTTACTTATTGTCTTAGTTAGGGTTTCTATTGCTATGAAGAGACACAATGACCATAGCAACTCTTATAAAGAAAAAATATTTAGTTGGGGTGGTGGTTTGCAGCTCAGAAGTTTGGTCCATTATCATCATGGCAGGGAGCATGGTAGTTGGGAAAGTGTGAACATGCAGACAGACATGATGCAGGAGAATTCTACATCTTGATCCAAAGGCAACAGGAAATGAACTGTCTCTGGGGGAATGGCTTGAGTATACATGAGACTTCAAAGCCTCCTTCCACAGTGTCACACTTTCTCCAATAAGACCACACTTAATAATGCCACTCTTTTTGGGGACCATTTTTTTTTTCAAACCACTGTATTCCACTCCCTGGCTCCCAAAGGCTTGTAGCCATATTATAATGAAAAAATGCATTCAGTCCAACTTCAAAAGTCCCCATATTCTATTACAGTTCCAAACTTATTTAAAAGTCTAAAGTTCAAAGTCTCTTCTGAGATTCATGTAATCTCTTAACTGTAATCCTCTGTAAAATCAAAAAGCAGATTACATACTCCAACATCTAAAGGCACAGGGTATATATTACCATTCCAAAATGTAGGGAAGGAAGCATAATGAAGAAATACTAAACCAAAGCAAGAATGAAAACCACCAGCTGGGCAAACTTCAAACTTTTTATCTCTACTTCTGATATAACAAAGTGCTCTTCACATCCAAACCCCTTTCAGCTTTGTTGATTGCTATACACTTCTTTCTCTTGGGCTGGCTCCAGTCTCTGTTAGCTGCTTTCCTGTGCAAGTATCCCACAACTCTGGCATCTCCAACATCTTAGGGTCTCCAAGGAAATTCAGGCTTCAACTTCACAGATTCTCGCAATGGACTCTCTAGGCCTCCATGAAGGACACCCTAATATACACCTAGATTCAGCACTTTCTCTTAGTAGCTCTTTGACCCTAAAGCCAGAAGCACATGGCTGAAGAGCTTCTGCTACTTGCTAGCTACAGAACATGGACCCCTTGTTAAATTACATCATGGTTACCTTCTCTGCCTAAGTGTGGCTGTCCTGAAATTTGCTCTGTAGACTTAGGGTAACCTCAAACTCAGAGATCTATCAGCCTCTGCCTCCCAAGTGCTGGGATTAAAGGTATGCACCACCACTAAGCTTTTTCTTAAATTCCTTTTCACAAATTGGAAACTCGGCTGGATGGGATCTTGCCCTGAGGTCACTCCCTTTATTCCATTTCTTAATCTGTTTATCTCCTGGAACACAGGATTTAGCTCCAGTCCACTTCAAAGTACCCCTTTTCTCAATCTGTGCATTCTGTATTTTTATTTACTCATCTTGTTCCTTTTCATTAAAAATCTTCATCAGAGTCAACACTTATAACCACGTGACAGAGTCTATACTAGGCTGTTATGAAGTTTCCTCTGCCAAGGGAATTTTAACCACAAACTCTTCACTTTAACCTCAGGCAGACTTTTTGGAAAGGACAAAAAGTGAAGAGACACTTCAGCTGTGAAGAGACACCATAACCATGGCAACTCTTATAAAGAAAAAAATGTTTAATGAAGTGATTTGATCAGTAGACAAAAGGAAGTAGACTGTCTCAGTGGGTGTGGCTTGCATATATGAGACCTCAAAGCCCGCCTCCATGGTGACATACTTCCTTCAATAAGACCACACCTACTCCAACAAGGCCACACCTTTTAATAGTGCCACTCCCTTTGGGGGCCATTTTCTTTCAAACCACTACATTCATCCTGCAAAGGTCAACTTACCCTGACCTCACCATTGTTTGAACATTTGGGTTTCCATTATGTAGTCTCGTGGCATTGCATATTTGTATCACAGCACTTAAGACAATTCTAATTTAATCATTCTCTTATTTTTGGATGTTCTGTTTGCCTGCCTGCTTGTCACTACAATGCTTGGGGTCAGAAACCATGTCATCTGGGTCCTCATCTTACCAGAGTCTCACAGATATGATAAGTACAGAGAATGCATTCAGTAAATATTTGTTAAATGAATGAATGAAAAATATAATCAGACATTTTTCATAACTACAATATCCCTGACTTCCATAAATTTACGGAACTCTGCCTTCCTTTTATCCACAGGAGCTCTGTTGGCTTCAGATGACTAAATTCAGTTTCCTAATTTCCATTCACTACTCTCTCTTTGAAAGCTTTCATATACTCTCTCTGTTTATAAGCAATTTTGCTCTTAGCCAATTGACCTCCAACTATTTCATCTTGTTATTTGAAGCTGTCTGTCATCTCAAGCAGATTAGCCCTCTCACTGATCTACATTGTTGATCTATCTCTGGCTGTGTTGCCTCAGCCTTGCCCTTGGCCTCATCTTAATGCACACTTCTAGAGATATATTGCTGTTCATCAACAGGAGATCACTTAGGCACCTGTGCCCCTCTCTTTTCTTACCTCCCTCTCTGACTCCTTGATGGTTTCATTTATTTTCTAATTTTCCCTTTTGGACATATATCCTGAGCCTACATATTTCCCATTTCTTAAATCTAATCATTTTGTCTGACGAGCCCCAGTTCTTGTTTGGAGTCCACACAGCTGACCCACGCACTTTCCCCAATCATCCTTAGTACCTGCATATTAAGTATTGTCTCCTCGCTTGGTTTCACAGTCTGTGCATCAGAAAATTCATCATATTCCTCTGCTTGGATACTTAAAACATTAGTATTCCCTCACATCCTTAGGCAGCTGGTTTATGCTCCTACCTTTTCCATTGATTTTTTTCCTTTGTTTTTTTCGTGACAGTTGTTATCACTGGGTGTTTAAAAACCCCAAAAATCAGATTGAAGATTTGTTTTCTTGTCTTCTTCATCTACTTCTTTGATGAAATGCGTGTGCCCTCATGTAACAGATCTGAGTCTGTTCAGCAGCCACAGCTTGTCTCTAATCCTTGCCTACGACTCTATACTTTTCTGATACTTTGTACCATTCAGACGCCCCAGGATGCTCCACCCTGAACACTGTGAAACAGGGGAGAGAAGGAAGGAGGGGGGAGGAGGAGAAATAGGAAAACAAATAAGATGGAGACAAGGACCAGGAAGGGGGAGGGAGAGGAAGGGTGAATTGGATCCATACTTCTTGGTCTCTGTTTGAACATGAACTCTGTCTCCTCCATTTGCATCTCCTCTTGCAAACTTTGATTAATCCCCGAACAGCACTTTTATGTTACCTGTCCTGTCTCTTTTCTCTTTTCTCCTTGTTTTCTATCACCCATCATGCCTCCCTAGCCCCTTGGGTTACTGTGAGGATAAAAATGAAATGTCTGATGTGCAAAGACTTTGAAAAGTTAAAAGCGAAGCAGCACGGACAGCACGATAATGACAGGGACGCAGCCTCTGTTCTCTGAGGCAGCGCAGTGCGCTCCTTCCCTCGCATCCTGACACATCTTTCAAAGCTAGCTTCAGCTTCTCACATCTGCCTCCTCTCTGGTTTTTCCCACATCCATGGCATGGTCTTGCTTGGTCCTCTTTCTCCTTTGTCCAAGTACTTGGCTCTGAGCAAATGAGTTCAGCTGCTTCTGGTTTGTGATCAGAAAGTAGCCGTCTGCCTCACCCCTGGCTTCTTCAGTGTCCTCTCGTGTGTTCAGATTGGCAAGCTCACCTAGTTTAGGGTAGGCTACCATGAGTAAGTTCAGAGATGAAGATTTCATCTAGAGTCTTTGCGACCAGATTATCAATCTGTTGCTTAGGTCTCTTCTGTGTGTTTCTAACCCTATTCTTTTCTCTTTGAGAGGGAGGCAGTCAAGTGTGGCTTACACTGGCCAAGACTGGCCTCTAGAGGGCACTGTGAGGATTGATGCAGTATTGCTTTTGGTGGTGAGAAAACGTGTGTGTTCCTGTGCCAGGAAGCAAAAGAGCAAAGAGAAAAGTTGAAGGTACAAAGAGACAGTATTTAGAGGACACACTAATGAACAGAAAGAGGGTGTCTCTTCTATTAAAGAGGGAAGCACACAGGAGGAGATACAATGGCAACCAATTGAAGGGGTTCCTGCCAGAGGGTGGCACAATTTGCCGCATATAGGAAGGAGACTTAAAAACAGAGAAGGGAGGACATGGCTTACAGCTGAACACATAAAAAACTTTTCTAACAGCATGAGGCTGAAGGCCACAAGCTTGTGGTAGCAACAATTGAACAAAGGCATTTGTCAGTTTTCTCTTTTCCTAATGTTTGAGTTTACATAGAGCTAAAGTGCTCAAAAGTTCCATAATGACTTAGAAGGAAACCATGGGATTGAAGATTTTATGAGATCATGGATCAAATTCAGCATAATTGGATACATATTACACTAAGCCCAATGGTCAAGGTGAAGATAAGGAAAAATATGGAGGAGCCAGAATTCTGGACATTTGATTGAAGCAGAGTAATAGGTAGAAAGGGTATCAGCTGTGATAGACTTGAGGCTGCATAAGAATAATATAACTTAGCCACGCACCAGTTCTCAGTGACGAGAACATCCTTCAGAGGGGTGGCAGCAATGGTGCCAAGATAAGTTCTCTAAGCTTGAAGAAAATAAGAAAGCATGAAGGCAGATGTTGGCCAGCGCATCCTTCATGGCATTAATGACCATGATGTAACACAGACCAAGTTAAGCCCTTGATAACAGTCAGTCTCACCAGGAAGCCAGTAGGATACACAGAACATGAAAGTTAATAACCAAAATATGCATATGTTAAAAGAGGGAGCTTTTCCTAGCAAGTAGTGAGAGAGTTTTAGAAAAGCATTCCCCTTTCTCAGAACACCATAGACACATGGCACTCAGTGTGCTCCTGGATCTGTGGGAACCTCACAGAGTAGGTGGGGAGACAAAACAGAAGACATAACCCATCTGGAGAGGTCAGAAATAGGAAAGTGTGTCACACACAGTAAGGTGAGAACATGGAAGCCAAGTCACAAAGCAGTGTGAATGTGAACCTCATAAAAGTAATACCTTGGGGAAACTTGCTAATCACCTACGTGGTACCTATGGGTCTCACAGCTGTGAATGAAAAGACTCCAGATGTTCACCTCACACACCACAAGGCTCATGTCTGATATAGTCCGCTGAGTGTGAAATAAGCAGAACCCCATCAATTGCCCCCTTCTTACCACTTATGGAATCCATTTCTTTTTTGGTCAGCCTGGATCGATGTAGATTGGTCTAAGCTGCCTGTGCAATGCCAGGCTTTGTCTCACCATGACCCCTCTAGTCTGCCATTTTTCAACTAATCTTTATTAAGCACCTTTCCCCCATATCCTTCTCCAGCAAATAAAGGAAATAAATAGGCTCTTTGTGAGCAAAAAACATCAAGAAAAACATTGCAAAAGCCATGTAATAATCCCCACACCTTTTATCCTGGTGTTTGCTCTGGAATTAGGTGTTTATCTCCCAGTTCTAAAGCTGACATCAAATGCTTGCCATGTAGGATTTATCGAGTTTAATAAAGGTCTTTCTTGGGTTCATCTCAGTTGAATCTATAGTAACTATTTCTCAATATAAAAGTCATCATCCTCCTTGTATGTGGTTGAAAGAGAACATACATACTTTTTAGTATTTCAAAGAACTATACAATATAAACATTTCCTTTCCAAAGCTTTCTTACATGAGTATAAAATTATACCTATAATTTTAGTTTTTCTGGAAGTAAATTTTTTATACAGCTTTGTATTCCTTTTCTTTTTTTTAACCTTTCTTCTCCCTGGTCTATTTTACCTTCCCAGAAAAATTGTTCAATGATTCTTTCATGGTATTACACAGTTTTATGATACTTTTATGTAATGAATGACATACACTTTTCCCAAACTTTATTGGATTGTGCTAACAGATAATGAGTGGGTAGAATTGGTCCTCTATATTAAGGTCATTTTTTAGGTTCTGTTGTTGTTGGGCTTGAGGAACAACTCCATGACATTGGCTATTTTTATTATTATTATTATTATTGTATCTTGTTTCCTACACTAGCAGCATAATATGACATCCACATCAGGCCTTGCTCTTGTTTTCTCTCTTGTCTTTTTTCCATGTAAGGATGGTGCAAATCTTCTTAGGAATTGTGTCTAGCAAAGAAGGGGGATGATAAGGGTGAAGCCAGGACTGACTGAATTCTGCCCATACCACTCGCCTAGAAAGTCTCAAAGAAGATGGGATGTATTCAGAAGACAGTAAAACACCAGAAGAGAACACAGCCACATGCCTTTTTATATCAGCTCTTTGTGAACCAGTCTTCAAATAGGGACTATTTGAGAAGCAGGGGTGGGGTGATGTGGATGTGAACACATTTTCTTTTACCTGCGATTGCACATCTGAAAGATTTAGTTTCCTATTAAAAGAAGAAAAATATGAGGCTTGGATCTGGATTCAGGCACACCTGGTTTTGAGGGGATGATAACTGGGCACAGTTCTTAGGAATAACAGTTCGAATGATTAAATCTATGAAATTCCATTCTTGTTTTAGGAAAGAAACTTGGCTATACATTCAACAATCGAAACTTCCACAATGTGTCTCTGGGGCAAGGACAAGAAGTGGTTGCTGAGGCTGCATTGGACCTGGCTGCCAAGAAAGGTCACTGGGTTATTCTGCAGGTACAACCTCCCTGCCCAGATCTGGATCAGGCTGCATCCCATAGACTCTGAGCTTCCCATGGCCTCTGATCCTCCTCCCCCTCTGTTCCTCATGCCTTGACTTCCCCCTGGCTTCCTACCCTGCCTTAACTCTCCTCTGTCTCATTTTCCTCCCCAGTGACTCTTCTTCCCTACACCTACTCTACCATCCGCTCCAAACAGTTCTGAATTCTCCTCACAAAAGGAAGTGTATTCCACTCTGATATATGCTCAAGAAATTAGCATTTGATTAAAGGCCTTTGCAGCTGGGTACTTTCAGAGGCTGATCACTTCCTATGAATGTGTGGCATTTTCCTCTATGGTATGTATGTATGTATGTATTTGATAATCTCTTAGTTAGTTACCTTAAGACTAAAAGTTAGCTCACGCTGGTGTCTGGAAATGTGGAAGCTTACTGCTGTGATTCTACGGAACAAGGGTGAGAAGAAAAAGCTACCATTCTTCTACTGAAGCCGGTCCCCCATATAGCTCTTTTAAAAACTGCGGCTGAGTTAGAACAAGCAGCTTATTATTCTTTTCTCTGAAAGCCCTCTGCAGTCAATCCCATCAGGGCATCCATTGGCATGTTGACTGATTTGTTATGACATGTTCTTCACCAAATTTCCTTAGAGGAAATGATGTTTCTTATTTACCTTTGCCATCAAGATCAATGCCTCGAACTGCTCAGCAAAAGCCTATGGGGGAGGGGTAGAGGGATGGGTACGTGGTCAAGAGTGCTTGCTCTTTGACTAGAGGACCAGAGGTCCATTCTAGTACCTATGTCAGGTGGCTGTGACAGCCACTTCTGGACTCTGCAGGCACCTGTATCCATATACACATTCTCTCTCTCTCTTCCTCTCCCCCCCCCACACTAAAGAAATCATGTTTTAGAAAGCCTATTGGCTAGTGAGAGTAGCAAGGAGGGTAAATATGATTAAAATATATATCAAGCATTTTCCAAACCTGTTGGGTGACAGAATTAATGAGGAAACTGAAGAAAGTATAGCAGCAAAATCCAGTCATCCACCATCCTGACTTCATTACCAAGAACTTCATCAATCCCCTGATTAGTCCCCCACATCTTGCTGCTGATTTTTTCTTAATTACACTTTTATTTATGGGAATCCTGGCAGCTGAGAGATCTGCCATTCCCTGAAACTCCCTTTTCGGGAGCAGTAGGAATCCCCGGAGAAACAGTGACAGGAGCTACAGTTTCTGCTCCCTCGGTGAATCCGGAGATACAATCCCCGTGTTTGCAGACTCATCTGCCTGCCCAGTTCCTGGCCACTGGTGACTAAAGGAACCCAGCCTGCTGCCATAAAAGTCACAGTTTGTTTCAAAAACCGTGGTTCTGCTTCCAGTAAGGTTCCTCAGACAAGGAGCTGAGTTTCCTTCCTTAGCACCCACTGGCACCAGCACTCCCACTTCTTACGTCAGCACCGTGCCTCATTCCTTGAGGCTCTAAGGTCATAGCTCCTCTTTCATCCCTAGTGATTGGCATCTCCAGGGGAAATTGTTTCTCTGGATGAGGCTGGGCGATCTGAAGGCTCTTCCCTTTTCCTCTGGAAGGAAACATTGGGAATGTTGACTAGAACAGAGTCTATCTTCCTGAGACTCCTAGATATCCAGGTTTTAATATTTAGCTGTTGCTAACCAAGCATGGTGACACACGCATGCATCCCCAACAGTCAAGTGGGAAAGGTAGAAAAATCCTGAGGTTGAGGGTAACCTGGGCTGCCTATCAGGCTCCAGGCCAGCATGGCCTGTGTAGTAAGAACCGGTCTTAATACTCTACCCCAAAAAGTTCCCAGAAAAGAAAAAAAAAGCATTGAAGTCATTTTTTTTTTAAAACTGGAAAACTGAATAATAATAACCTTTTCAAGAAGAGTTTGCCGTCAACAGCCAAGTGCTTCTGAGAACGTGTGACACTGAACTCTGTTCAATCATTGTTTTCTGCAATGGCTATATACCATGTCATACTGGGAACACTGCCTCAGCTCCCAGCCCAAGAACAGCCAGTGATCTTCCTCGGGAGACTTGGTTTCCTGGGATCTGGAGACTGGCCAAGGCTTAGGAGGTCGCCAATCTTTCTGACTGTAATAGCTGTGGGTTGAGTTCTGGAAACCCTAGGGACCCTTGAATACTCCCTAGAGTTCCTTCCACAGAGAACAGGTCTTCCTCCCAGCTCTGCCCTACTCAAGCATGCCCTGTTCTGTGGGGACATGAAGTTCTGAGGCACCTACAGAATCACTCAGTGCTAGCTTGCTGGTATTACCACCTAACAGAAACCTTGGTCATCCAGAAGCTCGCTGAACTCAGCTTCAGTCATGTGATTCTAAATGAATTCCTTAACAAATTTTCATTTCACCCTTGGCTACTAACCTTCACATAGCAGTTTCCAGTATAAAGAGCCCTTTCAAATTCATTGCCTATGGGTCTTTGCAGAAACTTTGAAGTGAGTGTGGCCAGCATGATTGTTACTGCTCCTTCCATAGAAAAGAAAGCAGCATTCAGAGGCCAAATTACTGTGGTCCTCATACTGTGCTCAGCGTTGATCTGTGTATTTAAGGCTCTGAAAGCCTACTTGTTCAAATATTGATTGAGGAAACTTCATCTGTTCATCATAATGAAACATTGTAATAATTCTAAGGGATCTGCTTAATAAAGGGAAGGTGCTTCCTCCAAAGGAGTGTGAAGAACTAAGTATTGATCTTGATAAAAGACAGGAATCAGAATTGGTAGCAACAGACAGGCTCAAAAGCCACACAGAGAAGCCTGTGGTGAAATCAGGGACCCTTGTGGGCCTTTGACAGCAGTGTATCCCTGTGTTTTAGGGAGATAATTTTAGTAGCAATCAGCAGAATGGTTTGGTGAAGAGGAAGTTCCATAGAGAGAGTTTGAATCAGTGCCTTTCAAACGTGAACATGTTTACTACACCTTACTAAAGGGACTAGTTAACGCGATGATTCAGTAAGTCTGAATGGGACCTGAGATTTTGTCTCTTCCCTGCTCTCAGGCACTGCAGCAATGTTCATTCCTTTGGTTCTGAGGGGTTCAAATAATCCAGGGATCAGGGAGCAGAGAATTGGACTTAAAATGTAATTGGATAAAGTATAGTCCCTGTACCCACAGTGTGGTATCATCTGGGAGCTTACTGGAAATATGAATGGCCAGGCTCCACTCTAACTACTGAATCAGAAGTTTTAAGGAAGGGCCAGCAATCAGTGTTTTAAGCTGTCTGTCAGGGGATTCCCATGCAGTCAAGTCTGAGAACACAATGCTAGAAGATTTCTGATTATGAAGGACATGGTCCACTGGGTGAGGCTCAGAGGTCATCATTGCTGGTCTTTCTTTCTGGGTTGTGATTTCAGATGTTTCTGTCACTGAAGGCTATGTATCTCTTGGCAGTTTGGGTGAACATAATTCCACTGAATGCTTTAAAATATATGTTATAGGTCTAGGGCAGCTAAGTGAAAAAAAAAAAGTACGTCCCTGGCAAGTGTGAAGCATGAGTTTAATCCCTAGCACTACCCAAAATGATAACTGTACAATCAAAAGTGGTTGAGGTGGTAAATTTTACATTGCATCTATTTTACTAAAATTTTTTAAAAACTTATTTTAGGTTAAACCCAAACAATGACAATTCCAATAGTCACGTTACCACCCCTAGACAAAGAACCTAATTAACCACTGCTGAGAGAGAGAAATAGTCTCCAGGCAAAAGCCCCCAGGACCAAGTGGTCAGCCTTGAAATCATATACATGGAAGCAACACCAAATAGTCTCCTCGGCAGGTTGCATTTAGGTACTTACATATTTGTGTATGTATATGTGTGTGTAACAACAATAACCATAGAAACAGCAGTCACAAATTTGAGAGTGTGAAGGAGATGGGATAGGAGGGAAATGAAAGGGAAAATGATGAGACTATATCTTAACTAAAATTTAAAAATTACCAATAAAAGTTGAAGCTAGCAAAAGGTAAGATGTTCCCTCTAGCGGTTCACCAGATAACTCTTAACTGCTAATGGATATAAGCACACGACCATTTGGGATGTCTTTTGTTCCCAACAGAACATCCACCTGGTGGCCAAGTGGCTCGGTATCCTGGAGAAGAAGCTGGAGGAGCTCAGCAAGGAAAGTCACCCAGACTTCAGGGTCTTCATCAGTGCTGAGCCAGCACCCTCCCCTGAAGGCCACATCATTCCCCAGGGCATTCTGGAAAACTCTATTAAGATCACCAATGAGCCCCCCACGGGCATGCATGCCAACTTGCACAAAGCCCTGGACAACTTCACTCAGGTACTGCTTGGAGCAAAGGGCAAAGAGCACCCTACCGCACAAGGAGCCAATTCAAACCCAGTAGCAAAAAATTATGTGCTGGGGGCTGCCCATCAGCACTGACTATATGTGGGCAAACGTGCACCCTCTGGCATTGACTGCTACCTAGTGTGTCCACAAAGTAGCTTCCAGCTTTCAGTATATATATGTATGTATGTATATCAAGGTGCTGTAGGTAGGTCCTTTTTTTGCAAGAATGGAAAATTTCATGCAAGTCTATTAATTAATATTTCAGAATGAAAAAAGGCAAGCTACTATGCTTCTAACTGATATAAAACACCAGGTCACACACTGATTAACTAAGCACTCTGTCTTCAAGTAGGAGAATGAAGCTCCATTCAGCTATTATATCACTGGCCAGCTGCAATCATCCTCAATATTAAGGGATCAAATAATCTAAGTGTTGGGTAGTAGGAAGCTGGGTTGAATTATATCCATAAGTTATACTCATAAAGTATAGTCTCTGTCAGGAGCAGTACCTGTGGATTCAGTGGAAATACAAATTCTCAGGTATCTAATCCAGAAAATGAGGCTCACACACAGTCAGGTTGGAGAGCATTGTGCTCTAGAGAGAGGCAGAATATCAAGGCACAGGGCTCAAAACCTTACCACAATTCCATCTACTTATTAGCATCTGAGACTCATGTTATGGAGGGAGTTATTTAAAACCTAGTCCAGGAAATATATGTGAGTGTGGTGTGTGTGTGTGTGTGTGTGTGTGTGTGTGTGTGTGTTGTATATATCCTATATATGCTATAAAAGTAGAAGAAAAACTGTGGGGCAGGGAAGACAATGACAAAAAGAAAGGAAAGGAAGAACAAGAGAAGATAATAGAGGAAGAAAGACAAAATAGCATGCTTTCTGTTATCTGCAGAGTGTGTGTGTGTGTGTTTGCGTGTATATGTGTGTATGTTTGTGTATGTGTGTGTATGTGTGTATGTCTGTGTGTGTGTGTGTGTGTGTGTGACATGAAAGCAGAGAGAGAGTAGATGCCTGTGAAGAGGGAAAAGAAACACAGAACAGGGCAGTGTAGCAGGAAACTATAGGAAAATTCAGTGATATATGCATGTGAAAGTGTCATAATAAGACCTTTTTATTTGATAACCAAAAGCGTTAATTTTTAGAAAATCTCATGGATGGCTGAACCTTCTGTGCAGTGTTTTCAGTTCAGGGTTTTTCTAGCTGCTTGGGAAGATTCCGTTTCTTATTGCTTCTCCATGGGAAAGGGACTTACATGAAGGTATTCACCACAGGAGAGTAGGGGCAAGGGACCACCTTGAGGACCCAGTGGGCTTTATTAGAGTCTATGGAGAAGTTTCTAGGAGCTGTCAGAGGATCTTTCCCTCTGGTTTCCAGTCATGCAAACACATGTCACAGCCAGGAACTAAGTGGGTCATCCCACACTGCAAGTCCCCAGCTAGGCCGTGTGTGTGTGTAGGGGGGGGGGGGGTGTGTGAGACTTACCTTTGGACAATATGGTGAAGACAATGGCAGGGTCTCAGCAGGTTTTACTGACCCCATGTTACATCCCCAGCATAGAAGTCACAGAGTTTGAAAAGCGACAACATGTGCACAAAGGCTGAAAAGCAAAACTTGTCTATTCTTCCTTTTCACCCCCCCACCAGCTACCTAATACCACCTGACAGTGATGAACACTATGAGCAGTTGTAGTGTTATTTTAGCTTGATATTTGGGGGAAGAAATATCCTACCCATTGCAAAACAGGACAGAAATTAGGGGAACCCTAACAGGGGGCATTTTCTTTACTTTCTCCATGTAATAAAACGTTATTAAATTCCTAGATACTCCTAGAAGCCAAGTACAGAGGTCAAACATCTAAGTTTTCTGTCTTTAATATTCCATGGGTGGAAATATACATGTTTAAGTCTACACCCAAATAGAGAAGCCTTGTCTTCAGAAGTGTTGAGTTGTACAGCAACACCAGCACATGTGGCGCCTGTGAACCATGCATTTAAAAGGGCAATGACAGGAAGTTGTATGTTTTGTCTGTTTAACACAGTCATTTTGTTTTTACTTAGAAGTTAGAAGATAGGGATGTAACCCAGTGCTAGGGTACTTACCTCACATGAGCAAGGCTCTGGATTCAATGCCCACTGCTTAGAGATGAAGGGAGGGAGATTGGAAGATGGTGGTAAGGAGAAAAGCATTAGAATGCTCTTAGCTGCCTCTAGACCCAAGGACCCAGCAGTAAACCTTTCTCAGTTGTACTGCCTTGAGGGTCTTGGACAGTAGGGAGGCAGCAGATCCTCACCTGCTCTACCTCCATAACATGAATTCTACCAGGCCTGCTTTTCACAGGGCTTCTCCCCTGCACTCCTGATATCCAGTCTTGGATACTGTGTAAATGGGAATAAATTTAAAGAAATATTCTCTCTTCCTGGCTATACCATTCCTGCTTCTAAAGGTTCATTCACAGTTTACAGCCACCTTAAGTAACTCATTCTGAGCAGGACAGATTCATGAGGCTGTTCATTGTTTAAGAGGAGGCCTTTGTAAATTCACCCTGCTCCCACAGAGGCCCACTTTAATCATGTAAGGGATAAATTCCTTGGCCTTCTTATTCCTGCTTCCCTGATACTTAGACTATTTGGGGGTTATTATTTTGTTCCAGCTTTTATGTGAGTATTTATCACTGTCAGTGGTCTGGGCATTAAAGGCATTTGTACTTAAAAACACTCCCACAGAATCTTTTTTCCCCCCAAATGCGTAAGAAATAACAAAGCATCCCACAGTTTATGGGGAAGTACTCTATCCAGAAAAAGTTGTTAATGTTTCACAAGGTAATATCTTTACCCTCCATACCACCTCCAACCCAGTGAGGGCACCACAGAGATGTCACATATTCAGGAGAAGTATATCCATGGGAACATGAGCAATATCAAAAGCTCCCACTGTTTCCTCTGTGGCCCCTGCCCTGTGTGAACACAGCTAAGAAGAACTCAGGACTGAACGAATCTAGTGGTGAGATCCTTGAGAGCACCTCCTTGGGCTCTGGCTGCAACATCTTGCTCCAAAATGAACAGAAAGAGTCTCATTCAGAGAAATAAATTTATTTATTTTAGAGGATCCAGAGATTGCCTTCCTACTGTCCCTTCAAGATGCAGGCTTACCCATCCTTCATCACTGCCATCTTCCTTAAGTCCACCAAACAAGAACCTCCTGACTTCCTCTGAAGCAGTGCCTGCTTCCTCCCTTCCTCCCGTTGCTTTTCTCCCTGTCATCATGGGCCCCACCCTTCCCCCTCCTCCTGCTCTTCAGCCACCACCCCTAGCCTGTTTGTTCACCCTCCTGCTTCATCTTCCTGCTCAGGCGATGAGGGCAGAGGAGAGCAGTGAGGACCATGGATGGCACAGCATCTCTCATTGCTGTGAATCAGGTTCCCGTCCTCTTCATCATTTCAAAAGCTTCTCAGTAAAGAAGCCAGGGGCCCCTTATTACATAGATAGAAGGATACATTCTCAGACCATGATGGGCAGGAAAGGAGTTTAGAGGTAAGGCTTTAGGGGTCCCCACCTTCCTGGGGCACAGTGACATTGACAGAATTGGTTTCGTGTGTGAGAAGAGACACACACTCACACTATTAAGGCCACACAAGGGTTTATTTAAGAGAGTTCCCAGGTGGGTACTAAAGCAGAGAAGCAACACAGGAGGAGAGACCATAGCATGGTGTCTCTTTTTAAGAGAAGGGATGTGCATGTGTTTCCGTAGCCACACCCAGGGGCGTGCCTCCATACGAGGTGCATCCCACCTGAGGCACGTTGGCTCATCCATATGGAGTGCCAGGAATACTTACATCTCACCATTTTGTTTATTATAAAAAGAAAACTAGGTTTATGTAGGGGGTAAGGGGGAAAATGATTTGGGGGGACACAGATCTCAAGGCTGCTTTAAGCTGTCTTAAGGGCAAAGTTTGTCTTTTCAGGGAACTGTATTTTTGAAGGTTGGTCTGTTGGATCTTGTGGTTCATTTTCTGCAGTCTGAATGAGCCTAAGACATGGAATGGTAAACTTTGATTTTCTGGAGCTTGAAAAGAAAATTATGTGTAAGAGAACCTTGAGAAGTGATAATATAGTGAGTGTACTCTGCTAGGTCTGGGGATGCAAAAAGGTTAAAATGGCTTTTGGTTCTTTTCTTTGGGTCCTGGGGAGGGGATGGGAAGTGGTCTGTTTTACCTGTATTGACTCTGAAAATAGCTCATGGGTATTTCTCATTTTCCAGAAGCAGGGGCTGGAGGGTTAGTCTGCGAGGAAAGTGGGGGAGGGGCGAGCCAAAATACCTCGGAGCCTTTTGTTGGTCACCATCTTAGAAGCAGGTTGGAATGTAAAACTCAGAGACAGGGGATTTTAAAGAAATGTGACTAGCAACACAAGGATTTTGGATGTTTTACTCTTGGTGGCCCACCTGGGAGACTGGAAGGCTAGAACTAACTAGTGTGAGCAGATAGCAAGGTGAATAGAGCCAGCTATAGCAGCTGGCCGAGTCTGGATTCAGGCAAAAATGTGACTAAAAATTAAAACAAAACAAAACAAAACAAAAAACCTCTTTTTTATTAGGGGTATGGGGCAGGTTGGCTTGACCAAAAATGAGTGATAGGGACATCTGTGAAAACATAATTAGGTGACAGTGTCTGATAAGGCCAGAATTATTTGCTTCTCACCCTAACAATGGAGAGGCTAGAAAGAGAGGTGAGATCTCAAAGCTCCTACAGGACTGTTTGTGGCTTTCAGTGTTCATGAGGAGATGGACTGCCCTGATATTATTATGACTACTCAAGGCTCCCTCTTTGCAATGAGGGTGGTCAGCTTAAGGAAGCCTTGGCAGTGCCAATTGCCCATGGCCAGGCTTTAGGAGATCAGTTGGGAGTGGTCTCTGTGTAATGTCTCCTTGCCATGTGGGGCTTAGGGACACTCACTTAGACCATAATTCCCTTGATGGTGCCCTGGACAAGGCCTGAACTGCCTTTGGGAGGCCAAGCAAGAGCAAGACAGTAGCTGGCCAGACAACTTTTGCCAGCTGGTGGTATCTTGTGGAGTATTTTTTCATCTTTCCTGTGATACACTTTAAAAGCCAACTTTTTGCCTGTGGAGTCTGCCTGTGATCCCCTTGGGTCTAAGTTTTAGCTCTGATGCCAGAGGAAAAAAAAAAAAAAACAAAAAAAAAACGGATCATGCACTCAGAGATCTAGTATACCGTGAAAGTGCTTTTGTGAGGCATTTAAAAACCTGATGAACTTTATCTGCATGAGTTCTGGCCTGTTCCCAAAGTCGCCTTTACTCTATAACCTAATTTTTTACTTGAGAAAGTTTTGACAGAGGAAACAAGGTGTAAACTTTTATTATCTATGCCAGTCACTTTTTGAAGAGGGAGAGCTGGGTATGAAAACATATAGGAAAACTCTTAAGAACAGAGAGCTGGAAGAGAAGATTTAGAACTGAGATATGAACAGAAATAAAAAAAGATATGGAAAAACCCTTCCTATCTGCCTGTGTGCTTGTAAAACTCAGCTCACATAAAATATCGGGGTTGGTGAGCCGTTAGGCAGCTATTTTGAGTAATCTAAGGGGTTAGGGTTAGGCCTTTTTGTGCAAAAAACAGATAAGCTTGGTGGTGTCTAGATATGGCAAAAGACTAAACAGCTTTAGAGTCTCCAGCACTCATCTTAAAGGTGACAATGGAGAAATACCTTTCACTTGCTTATTTCTCATTAATGAGACCTAAGGGGTCAGGGATGCCAAGCCTGGGTAAGGGGTCAGGGATGCCAAGCCTGGGTCGTCACCCGGTTGAACGATCCCATCCCACAGGGAAGTGGGACCACACTGAATGAGTTCTTCAAGTGCCAGGGTAGCCCACTTGGACAATGCCCAAAATTATGCATAAGCTCTTGCCAAAGCAAAGGAGAAGCTCCAAGGAGATACACCCCACTAACAATGGGTGCCACGAACCCATTGGCCCCAGCACCATGTATCTGCGCTCTATCCGTGGTGTCTGTCAGCAGGGGAAAAAAAATACCCTGCAGGCAAGTCCGTGGAAGGAACTCAGTACCAGGAAAAGCCAGGAGTGTGTGTTTGTCTTGGGGGGGGGTCACTTACCAAGCAAATACGCTGGTGTTCGAATATTGCAGCGGCTAGGCAGGTAGAAGGTGGCCTTGCAGTGAACCTCGGATCAGGTTCTCCTAGCTTATGTGCACCTAAACTCAGGAGAGAGCCTACCCGAGTCTCAGCACCAATATTGGTTTTGCCCATGAGAAGAGACACACACACTCACACTACCAAGGCACAAGAGGGTTTATTTAAGAGAGTTCCCAGGTGGGTACAGAAGCAGAGAAGCAGGACAGGAGGAGTGAGCGACCATAGCATGGTCTCTTTGGAAGAGAAAGGGTGTGCACTGGTTTATGCAGCCACGACCAGGGTTGTGCCTCCATATGAGGTGCATCCAAGGGAGCCATGTTGGCTCAACCACGTGGAGTGCCAGGAATACTTACAAGAATGAATAAGACATTCATATCCGCAGACTGTCTGCTGCTGTCATTAGCAATGATCAGGTACCTAAATAGTTAATCCATGTGCAGAAAGTCAAAATACAGACCAAATGCACTGTAGCTTGAATATGAACTTATACTCAAGTGTTAAACTGAAACTCCTCAAAATCACCTCAGTATGATGGCCAGTCCCTTCACCAGGCATCAAACCCTAAGCATGACATACCATAACTTTCCCCAGTGTGAACCTTGATCTTCATAACACCCTTACCTACCTACCCCAGGGAAAGAAAATGTGTTCGTATAGTTAATGCTGCTTCTCTTCCAGGACACTCTGGAAATGTGTTCCCGGGAGACAGAATTCAAGAGCATCCTCTTCGCTCTCTGTTACTTTCATGCGGTGGTGGCAGAAAGACGGAAGTTTGGGCCTCAGGGATGGAATCGTTCCTACCCTTTTAACACAGGGGACCTCACCATCTCTGTCAATGTGCTCTACAATTTCTTGGAGGCTAACACAAAGGTATACCAAAAGGGTATGGGTAGAGGTCATTATGATGTGGCTGTATGCATTAGTCGTATGGCATGAGGAAGGTCTAAGACCCCCACACAAGTGAGATAAGGAAGTTCCATGCCCAGTACCAACCTAAGGCTGAAAAGTATTACCATGAGGTAAGAGAACAGGAAGCAAAGGAACTAAACTGTCAGCTATAGTCAAAATTTCTGTCTTGCCAACAACTCCCAAGTATCCAGCAGCTGCTTCCCAAATAATTGACTCACTCAGAGGCTTAGTATTATAGTAAATGCTGGGCCAGTAGCTCAAACATATTACTATCTCTTTCACTTAAATTAACCCATAACTATTATCTATGTTTAGTTACATGGCTTGGTACCTCTGCTCAGTCCAGCATTCTCATCTTGATCCTCTGCATCTGGCTGGTGACTGTTTTGTTTTTGTTTTTTGCCTTTTCTCTTTCCAGAATTCTCCTAGTCTGGTTGCCCCACCTGTACTTCCTGCCTGGCTACTGGCCAATTAGCATTTTATTAAATCAACACGAGTGACAAATCTTTACAGTGTACAAGAGCATTTATCCCACAGCAGTCAGCCCCACGGGAATCCATCCAAACAACCATGAGACCACCTGTTTGTATTCACAGCATAGCAGAGACTTGTGGATTGACAGGAAGAGACCCCCATACTCACCTATTATAAATTCCCAACCCAATTTGATTAGGCAACAGGGCAGAGCTTTCATTGGTACACACAGTTCCTTCTGTTTTGCCACTGGTAGAAAAAAGGGCAAATGTACACTGCAGCCAGCCTCCTCTTTGTTCATTCCATTTCAGAGACACTTCTGCTAACAAAGTCCTGTCTAAAAGACTGCTCATACCATCAAGATGTCTGGAGCATCAGCAAGGACACCGTGGGCTCAAATCCCTGAGAAATCCTGCCTAGAGGATTTCTAGAGCCCTAGGTCCTAGGATGCCCAGCCCCATAGCTTTACCACTTTGTTGGCTTGTCTCAGACGCCTTCCCTTACCTCCCTAACTCCAGAGGTCTTCTAAGCTGTGTCTTATTTACTCTGAAATTTCAGAGGGGACAAATGATCCTGTTATTATGGCAGAAAATTTTAAAGGGGCTGTGGTCCTCATTTCCTCCATTTGATATTCATTGCCCATGTAAAGGGTTTCTAGGAAAAAGCCTGTTGTATTTCTTTAAGCCTTTAGTGATATTCCCAAGCATGCCTAATACTGTCAGGATCTAGGGGCACAAAGTTTAAAAAGGCATCACTTTTAATCTCAGGAAGTATCTAGCCCCAGCGTTTATAGAGAAATCATTCTTTCCTGTTCTCTCACCTATGACTCAGGTGCCCTATGATGACTTGCGCTACCTCTTTGGTGAGATCATGTATGGAGGCCATATCACAGATGACTGGGACAGGAGACTTTGCAGAACATATCTGGAGGAGTTCATTAGGCCAGAAATGCTCGAAGGAGAACTGTCCCTGGCCCCAGGGTTCCCACTCCCAGGCAACATGGATTACAGTGGTTATCATCAGGTGAGATACTGCTGTGCTTACAGCAGTGTGATGGTCTCATGGGGGTGGGGACTGAGTATTTCTTCTGTCTGTCCTGCATAGCTCAGCATGCACATGCTCACACTGAAACAAGACTGGGGGCCAGGGAAGAATGGCCAGAAGAGCTGAGCATATTTCAGCCTTGCTCTCTGCCCCAAGCTTGCTTTGTTCAACCCAAAAGGCTCAGGATTTCTAGCCTCAAATTAAAGATGGAATTAAGCCTGGAGATCTTTGTATCCTTAATGTTTAATTCCACAATTTTATTTGTTAATCTTTTCCACAAATAACATCTGGAGCAATTATTTACTTGTTTTTATTCAGGATGCTGACAAAAACAATATTAATAGGGAAAACTCTCAGATAAAAACTTCCAGACCTTTGCATAAACTTTATTAGTATCTTGATAAAAAATGATCTTATGTCCAGGTCACTCACTCTTCCTATTTCCTGTTGGTTGCTATGGACACAGGCATATATGCCCACATAAAAGAAAAACAAAAACAAAAAACATTTCACTGAGATTTTTATTATGAACATTTCAGTTTTTCATGTGCTATTATTGCATTTATTTTTAAAGCATTTAGCTCTCTTTTTAACCTGCCATGAGAAATCATGAGATTTCTGAGCAATATGGGGGGGGGGTTGACTTCTAAACACTCTGGAAAGAACTAAAACTTACTAAGGTTTATACCAAATTTAAGGGAAAAGATAAGTCATAGAAACTTAAAAAAATTTAATTCATAAAAGTTAAGAATCATAGTCATAGAAGTGATTTGATCCAGAAGAGTCATTCCCATAAGAAGAAATCCAAAAAGAGGGGAATTATTATGAGAAACAAGAAAGTTCTAACCACTTTGAAAGGCTTTACCCAAGATCATAGAGCAAGAGCATCCCCTGGTGTCCGTGGACAATCCACCTGCCAGAGCAGCATCCTTGAGCAGGCCTGGTCCCTTGCATCTCCTGGTAATAGGACTTGCACATTCCCAAAGGGCTGAGGTAGAACCCCTTCCTTGCACATCTCTGGAATCTGCCAGATCAAAAATGGTTTTAGTGCACCTGCCAAGGGTCCAGGAATGGACTGGAGAAAATGCAAGGATAAAACCATAAAATTGGTCTTTTAATAATGAGCAATGTTTAAACTAGTCGGTAACAACACCAAGAGATCTCAAAAGCCCCTAAGAAGCTTAACTTGGGATGTAGCTTTTTGCCTTTAAAAAAAGAACCAAGAAGGGGTATAAAAACCCGTCTGTGAAGAAAGTGGCTTCTATAAACTGGACAAGATTCTTGGGCAGTCTAACTGGCTACGAATATTAACCAGAGATGTGTGTGATAGTGTTTTAGAATGTTTCATCTCCAAATCCTTTTCTTAGGCGTGTGAGTTCTTCAGTTTGTATGGGAGTTTATATTTTGTATTTTTTTTTTAACGTTTATATTTTGTATGGGAGTGTGGGGAGCTGGTCTGGTGGGAGAACAGAATGACATCAAGGGCAGACTAGGAGAAACTGTGCCCAGTGAGTGAAATATGCTGTGATCCTCCACCAGGATGTTGGTACTGTGGAAACAAGTTAGTTAATCCTTGGCTGATCTTGCCCTTGGTTTCAGTATATTGATGCTGAGCTGCCCCCTGAGTCTCCCTACCTGTACGGTCTCCACCCGAATGCCGAGATTGGCTTCCTTACCCAGACATCGGAAAAGCTCTTCCGAACGGTACTGGAGATGCAGCCTCGGGACCAGCAAGCTGGAGATGGAGCCGGCATTACAAGAGAAGAAAAGGTGTGTGCTGGGCATTGTCTGAGGTAGTTTGGGGATCCCAAGGTTTGCAAGTGGATGCCTTCTTCTGCTAACAACATCAGGAGGAAGTCCTTGACCTTGAGCATGGCCGGTGTTTTTGCCAGTTCAAAGTCCTATTTCATTTGGCTTGTCTGCTGAAATGTGGGAAGGTCAGGGCTGAGCAGGAAGGGCTTGAGGGTATTGATACCAACTTCTGGATTTGGGGATCAAAGTAAATGATGCTACAGCTATCTGTAAAACCCCTCTTCACTCACCAGCCAACCAGACCCCATCTGGACAGCCACACTCATCTCAGCGTGAGTAACTTCCAGCTCCAGTGTTTGTTAATGGATGCAAAATGCTTCAAGCACAAAGTGGGGAAGATTCATGAATCAGGGAGAAATTGGAGTAGAAAGCAAACTAGGTGGCTGGCATCTGGGTTTGAGGGTAACCAAAGGCAATGTGGGGGAGGGAAAGGGGTTTGACATGATGTAGGGGGACAGAGGAATGAAGAATGAGTCACCAGAGTGAAACTTATTGATAATTTTTTTTCTGAGACTAGTGCATTCTACTTAGATGAAATGAGTGTCCACCAACTCACATCTAGCCCATAGCACTGCCAGGTCCCTCTAACTCAGTGGCTCTCAACCTCCCTAATGCTGAGACCCTTGAAGACAGTTCCTTATGTTATGATGACCCCTAACCATAAAATGATTTCATTGCTACTTCATCACTTTAATTTTGCTGGTGTTATGATTTGTAATGTAAGAATCTGATGTGAGGCACCTCACAGGTTGAGAACCATGCTCAACTGCAGCCACAATGGGACTCATAAGAAGCATAAGGAACCAGCCTTAGGGGGTTGGGGTAGAAAAGCCGGGCACTTACCAAACATCCATGCTGCAGGGGCTGATTCTGAGAAAACAAACTGACTGATGCTGAGGATTTTTGTTAATATTGGGAGTGATAATCTTCAAACCGTAGTTATTATAATATGCCTAAGCATGAGATACAGGGTTTTAAAAAGCACAGTTCTGAGGGCTATGTGTAAAGTTTAGTGATAGAGTACTTGTCTGGTATGTGCAAGGCCCCCAAATTCAATCTTCAGAACCCAGAAAAAAGAAAAGGGAACTGGGTCTTAGATGGGAGGTGATTGGTTACTTACACATCTCTGTGACCAGAATACCTGACAGAGACAGCTTAGGAAGAGCGAGCTTTGTCTGAGGCCTTCAGAGGGAATCCTACTCCCCTAGCACAGAAGGCAGTGTAGAACAGCTCTGTCCACAGTGGTGGGAGCATGGAGTAGATATGTTCTTCACACCAAGATAGACCGTGAGGCAGAGAGAGCATGGTCAGAAGCAGGGGTGAAGAACAGACCCCAGTGGCCTTCTTCGGTCAGCTCGGCCCTACCTGCCTCCCAGAGATCATCAGCCTTCAAAATGAATCCATGGGGATTCAGATTTGAATTCAGATTCAAACTATGACACAGGGTTAGGCCCAGGAGTTGGTACACTAATGATTTTGATAGAGATGAGCATATTAATTGGCCTTTTCCACCATTCCATGTGTCAGATAAAATCAGAGAATGAGGGGAAGCAGTGAAGTGACCTAGAAAGAAAAATGCTGACAACAGTCAGGTTGTGTAAGGTTCAGCTGCCATCATGCATAGCATACATGCAGGTTATTGGGTACATGTCCCATCATGCCTTGTCCCATGTTTTGGCCATGGCTCTTGTGTTCTTAGAGCTCTGCAGGTCAGGAGGAGAGCCAGAGCTTGCCTTTTTACCCACACTCTTGAAACCTTGAACCAAGTCTACTGACTGCTCACACTTTCATGAGGGGAAGCTGGTTAGTGTGACTAGCTGCTGTGAGCCTAAAAGAGAGGAAGGCAAGGGTTGGGAAGACTGGAGAGGAGACAGTGTCTACCATACTTTAACCCAAGTACATTTCTTTGAGGATACTATGGGCTTCCTAGATAACCTGGCCTCTAATAGCCATGAAGAGAGCATCCTGTATATCCTCTGCTAAGACCACTATAACAAACCTCCACAGTATGGGTAACTTAAACAACAGAAAGTCAACTCCTCATATATCTAAAAATTAGAAACTCCATTATGATACAGGTGGATGTGATTATTTCTGAGGTGTCATTCGTTGCTTTCAGTGGCCATTTCCTTAGTCATTTCCTCATGTGGCTTTGTTTTCTTTTTTTGTATGTGCCCAACCCTCTTCTTCACCAATAAGACTAAATTAGAGCCAATCCTAAGAGGCCCATTATCATATAATTTCCTCTATAAAGGTCTGTGTTCAAATCCAGTCATATTCTGAGGCACTGAGGATTGGGTTTCAACATCTGAACCTGGAGGGGACTCTGATCAGCCAGAGCACTGGTCTCCCCTATTAGTGCCCTGGGGTGCAAGCCTTTCTCCCTTCTGGTGAGGAAGCAGTTTGGTGCTAAAATACAGGATTTCTTAGGGCTGAAAAACAAACAAACAAAAAAACCAACTAGCCATTTGGAGAAAGTAAACCAGATATATTTTGATGAAAGTATAGCTTAAATGTTTCACATATTTAAATGCGAACCAGAAAAACCACAAATGCATTGTCAGCCCAGTTGTATGAATGGTTTTATAACTATACAAAGCAGGTACTTTGCAACTTTTTAGAAACCTCAAAATCTAGGAACACAAAGGTTGATACTTTTGATGGATTAAATTTCTTTAGCTACAAGGGATGGTTTAGATGTTAAATGCACTTGCTGCTTGGGTTCAGGTCCCAGCACCCACATCAGGCAGCTCACAACCACCTGTAATTTTAGTTCCAGGGAATCAAAGATAAGCATCCAATAAGGAAAGTGATACTATCCTAGTGACACCTGAGGGAAGCAAAATGTCATTTTCCATAATGCTAAAGGTTTTCAAATGTGGTGATCCACAGTGGTGAGATCTAAGAAGGTCAGCCTATTCACCTCTATTGGCAAAGGTTAAATTGACAGAACAATTTGAGCTACCAAAGCTCAAAATGTTCATATTTTCCACTCACGATTCTATTTCTTAGAAATCAGTCGCTGAAAGCACTCAAAAACATACATAGATGATTTTAGGATGTATTCACATTTACTTATTGCCGAATTTTTATGGTGTAGAAATGAACAGAATAATTACCAATAGAAGAACAATAAATTATGTATGCCAAAACAGCAAAATAATACTCACTTTGAATGAAGAGAGCCATTTCTTTTTTTTTTAACTTTATTTATTTATTATTTACTTATTTATTTGCCTTGGTGTTTGCCTGGAACTGGAACTACAGACAGTTGTTAGCTGCCATGTGGGTGCTGGGAATCGAACCCGGGTCCTCTGGAAGAGCAGACGGTGCTCTTAACTGCTGAGCCATCTCTCCAGCCCCCGAAGAGAGCCATTTCATATGTAGGCACAGAGGGGTGCACTCAAGATTTATAGGAAAACCAGCCACGATAGCACATACCGTTAATCCCAGCACTTGGGAGGCAGAAGCAGGCAGATCTCAGTAAATTCAAGACCAGCCTGATCTATGTAGCAAGTTCCAGGCCAGCCAGGACTACAAAGAAAGAACCCATCTCCGTAAGTAAATAAATAATAAAAGATTTATAGGGACAGCTCTGTAGCTCAGTGGTAGAATGCCTTCTTAGCATGCTTAAGATCCTGGGTTCAACCCTCAGTACTGAGGGAGAGAAAAGACTTTTAAAAAAATGTGTGTGGGCGGGGAGAGAGAGGAGAGGAGAGAAAGGGAGGGAGAGAGAGAGGAGAGGAGAGAGAGGGAGGGAGAGGCTGGTAGGCATGGTGGTGGATGGATGGGTGATAAATGCATAGATGATAATTGAGTGACCATGACTAGCTGACTGATTGATAAGACAGTGTTCTTTACATTGAAGGAATTCTGCACAACTCAATCGAGTATTAATTAGCAGCTTAACAGTATTTCCCCTCTTATAAGAAAAAATTTTAGAAGGTGTTTTCCTGGTATTTCTGGTAACATGTATTACTTTCCCAAAGAGAAGGAAAAGCAAAGGTGTTGGTTTATGGGAATGACGTAGGCCTAGTCCGTAGGATCCCACTCCTCCCTTCTGAAGGACTGACCCACGAGGCTCCGTGAGCACAAGAGAGTCTTCCTTTGGCTGTGTCCAGCTTCTCTCCATCCACAGCTCCTTCTCAGGCCTGCAAACCCCTTCTGACCTGATGAGAGGCAGGAAAGAACTCTGTGTCCCCATCCTCATGTATTTTGGAGCAATGCCTCTAGACCATCTTTTCATCTCTTTGTGAGTCACAGCCAAATGGCCGCTCACTGATACAGAACTGTTTCTTCAATTCCACTCCAGAGACAGAAATATAATATAAATTTAGCCATTTGTCTTCAACTCTGGCAGCAGCTTTCAGGTACCATTAAATTTCCATTCTACTTTTTGCTATGACAGCAACCAGAGACCCATTTGGCTTGGGGTTACAGGCTTTCGGTTTCTTTCTTATTTTTTTTTCTTTTTTTTCCCCTACCATCAGCTCTATCAGCTCTTTTCCTGGGGAATGGATTGTGTGTTAGCAATTCAAGGCAAGGTGAATATTAATCATCCTTTACATTTATAGAGTCCTTTAAAGCTTTCAGATGCTGCGACATCCATCAGCTCATTTGATTTGATCTTCAAGTCAACCCTGAGTTCAGGGAGGGAAGCCATCGAAGAAAGACTCTGGTGGATATGTTTATGGGTGAAAACCTGAGGCCTAACTGACTGGCTTGCATCCCTTGAGAACTGAGTAAGGAGATGCTTACTGGACCTAGTGACTGTGTCCAGAAACATGGGAATGAAATCATTTCTCAAAGGAGATAGAGACCTGCCCTTAGAGAAAGGGACTGAGATGGTAAAGCTGGTCAAGGCCAGGCAGGTGCAGGCCCCTGGAGCTCAGCTCTTGGGACTTGGAAGGGCTGGTGCTTGCTCACCTCCTCTCACTGTTCTGCTCCCACCATCCCCTCTGCTGCCCATATGGCCATTACATGTGCACAGCTTCATTTGTCTTTCTCTGCTAACAAACCTCTGGGGGTTAGTCATTTACTCCAGAATGGCAGACTCAGCCTCTGAGTGCTTGCCCTCAAATAACCCACAGTATCTGTAGCTCAGTTCCAATTTTCTGGGAGAGAAATCTGGGTTATTCTGGCTCCCCTGGACTAATTAGCTGATAGTTTGTGTGGAAAGAAAAAAATGGGGGAAGGAGTTTAAGTGATAGATGGCTGTGTCTCATTCAGAATTCCCAAACAGAAAACCACAGTATTACCTCTTAGAAATACAGAATAGAGGAAAATGGGGGTGGGGGATTCCTCAATATCCATGTCCTTCCCTATAGATGCCAAAGCCCCGAATGCCTTATGTTGATGGATTAGTATCTGCATATAAGTTATGAATGCCCCCTGGCATACTTTTATGCAGTGCGGGGCCTCATATATGCTAGGCAAGTGCTTTACAGAGGTGCAGCCCACCCATTTCATTTACCTTAGGACAGCTATAATGTCTAAGGTTGTACAAAGTTATACTATTTATAGACTAGTGACAAGGAATGTTTGGGTTTTGATCCATGGTTCGCTGGACCTGAGGATGTGGGAACCGCTGACTTGGAAGGCTGTGGATGTATACATGTGCACCCACACACACATATTTTTCACTGTTGCCGATCACTTCAGCCCCATGTGGCCTATGAGGGGCATCTTAGGTCAAAGTCTAAAGCTTTCCAGTTTAGTTCCTGTAGCTACCTGGGTTGGTCGGCCTGTGAGGTTTTCAACATCAATTCTTAGAAAGGTGTGTTTATCTTTATGGTGACATCACAGGAGCTAGCTAGCCTCTGGAGAGGAGTGTCCTGAGGTCCCTCCTCCACCCTGAGCTGGCTGACCTATGCAAGCAACTGGAGTGTGACGTGAGGAAGGGCAGCAGGTGACAGGTGACTGTCATCTGGTATCCATTACAGAAGGATGGGATAGCTTGGTTTTAAAAATACTTTAATTCTTTGAGAACTTCACACAGTATACTTTGATCATATTCACCCCCCACTCATTCCCCTAACTCCAGATTCAGAACACTCAGCTCCAAACACCCTCAACTCCATGTCTTTTTTTTTTTCCTTAATAATCAACTCAAGGGTCAGAGCTGACTCACTTGATCTTTTGCAAGCAATCACAGCTGCTACTGAGTTTAAAAGTATAATAGTCCTATCATGTCCTGACTCTGCTTTGCTCAGGTCCTCACCAGCTTCTGGCCATAACAATCATCCTGATCCCTGGAGTGACACAGATGTCCCATGTGTGGCTGAGCACTCCGCGCTCCGTTATTCTCAGCACGCTGACTGGTTTTGAGTCTCTGTGCTAACCCTCATCTGCTGCACAGAGCAACTTCTCTGATGAGGCTG
Source organism: Sigmodon hispidus (assembly GCA_004025045.1). Taxonomy (NCBI): domain Eukaryota; kingdom Metazoa; phylum Chordata; class Mammalia; order Rodentia; family Cricetidae; genus Sigmodon; species Sigmodon hispidus. The sequence continues at coordinate 353,671 of PVIH01000126.1, forward strand.
AAGAGCTGCGCCAATAATCCGTGGGTAGAGAACTAGGGATTTAGAAGGCAGTTTGAAACTATGTCCATTTAGCAGATTAATAAAAGCAGGAGCTTAATACTCCTGAGGCTGTGAGGTCCCTAATCATGAGATTATTGGCCAGATTTATCATACCAGGCATGCATTTCCATGGAGTCTCACGTTAATCCCTTATTTTTCTGCCATGGAGCAGGTCAAGGCCCTTCTGGAAGAAATACTGGATCGGGTGACAGATGAGTTTAACATCTCAGAGCTGATGGCCAAGGTGGAGGAACGCACCCCCTACATTGTAGTTGCCTTCCAGGAGTGTGAACGCATGAACATCCTTACCAGAGAGATCCAGCGCTCACTAAGAGAGCTACACCTCGGTTTACAGGTGAGCAAGGTCATGAGTAAGAGAAACATTGCCAGAGGACATGGCTGGAACCCATAGGAACAGAGTGGCAGGCACACCAAGGGGCCTGGGAGCTGAAGGGCAACTGTCCCAAAGTCACCTAAATGCCTGAAAGGTGTCACTCCACAGAAGCCAGAGTCTGGCATGGGGACATCATTCTTAGTCTGTATTCAGTGGGGTCTTCTATGTCCATGGGTAATGACTTACAGGCAACTACAACTGGCATCTTTAGTAAAAGGGTTATAATCTCTGCCTGGTAGAACCAGCTCAGTGATAGAGCTTGTCCAGAATATACAAGGCCCTGGGTTTGACTCCAAGTATCTTAGAAGGGTGTGTGTGTTACCCAAAAACTGATTTTGTATAAATCCAAATCTGGATTCTGCAGGTGCTTCACGGTGAGTTATTGGAATTACACAATCACAGTCTTGTGTGGAAAAACAACTGAATTTTCTATAGGTGAACCAAGGCTACCAAGTAGCACAAATCTAAGGTGGTTTTAATTTTTCTTCTTTTAATCTCTAACCCCCACATACATGCATAATATGCACAGAGGGAAATAATATGGAAGATAAGATGGAAATGCCCGGCTTATTGAGGATAGGCAGTTTTTGATGGCTTTCAAGTTCCATGCCAGCATATAACCAGATAAATGCAAAATTCTATGGTGGTCTCAAATGTAAAGCAGACCCTTGCCTGTTATATTTTGTATCTCCGGTCTTGAGGAGCAGGTATACAGTAGCAATTATCTTGAGTAGACTTGCTGCAGTCATAACTTAATGAAGCCATGCAATTTGGTGCGTGCTATTTACCCATTCGACTTCCAATTTGTGCACTCATTTTTCTTCTGGAAGCCTCCGCTGTGGCTCCGTGTAGTCATTCCTGAAGAATGCCTGAGCAGAGATGGGAAGGCAGTGTAGAGTTGCCCTCCTTTCAGCCTAGTTCCCACAATGATGGGCTCTGTGGGGAAGGAGGCAAAGGCTAAAGAGAAGCCTTCGCTGCCAGGACAGCCTGATATGAGGTGGGGTCCGTTAACAGAGGTTAGAGGAGGATTCGCACAAAGGCCCAGAGACAACCTTTGAGGAAGGGTAGATAGGGACAGTTGAGGACAAAAGGGCAAGGCTTCTAGAGACCCAGAGCCTGCTTCAAGGGTTCACCCAGACAAGCAAATGTGTAAGTAAGGTAAACTTCTAGAACAATGATCTAGAAGTAGTGAGAAGCCTGTATGACCTGGAGGGTATTTTCCAATCAGAATCCTCTCAGGAAACAGTTGGATGGTCCCCAGAGTAGTTTAGTCATCAGACTTATACCACATGCTCCCATCTCTATGTCTGACCACCAGTCCTGCTGTCCTGAGTAACGACAGTGTCAGGCAGCCCAGGGGTAAGTGCAGCTTCTGCAGCACAGAAAAAGAGGAAAGTCAGAAGATGCCCTCCATGACAAAAAGAAGCAAGTTAAGGGCAGGGACCGCAGCAGGGGAAGGAACTGCAGGAGCATGACTACAACAGGTAGGACCCCAGATGGGCTGGCCAGGACACAGAGCACACCAGCACCTGCTAGATGGGACAGTGCTGATTCCAAGCTTGGGGGTTGAGAGGGGCAGGTGACCTGCTGACCTAGAGGTCAAGAGGAGGAAATGCTGCTGACCTTTTCCTTTGTCCTTTCCTTCTCTTAAGCAGTCATTTCACCACTCAAGGCTGCTGCTGGTTCAGTGTAGGAAAAGTGGGCACCTCCAGCCCCCCAGCACATGAGACAAGCCAAATGACACCCCAAACTAGGCACCAGTTACAAAATGCCTGACTCTTTGAGTCATTAACCAAACACTCTTAGCCTTTATGATAAAAACAAACAGACTGGCTATAAGATCATGTTCCCAGAAAGCCCTTACTGATCTGCCACATACGGCCCTGTAAGCCTGGAGCGGCTCAAAGCACCAGAATTGGGTAGGGTAGAAATCTGGGAGAAAGCCAGCCAGCCACAGACATGTTTCACAGAGAGGATTTCTCATGGGAATTCACCACGGTCAAACATTTGGCTTTCAGCCTCCCTAGGAGATCTCATTCCCATTAGCCAGATGCACAAAAGCCTGATCTACAAAATACTTAAATGATGGTTCATTCTTTTTCACTATTTGTAATTTTCAAAAGAGCATATACTTATAGACTACTAAGAAGGTTCTCTTCCTACAGAGGTAAACACATGAATTTAAGTTTTTAGACTTGTCCAATATAGTAGACACTAATGTGAATGGCATATCAGATTTAGAAGATAAAAGACCAAAAACTGTAAAATATGTCACTAGTAATTTATATTGATTGTAAATTCAAATATTTGGTATTTTAGGTATATTGCATTAGAAGAAACATTAGAAAAATTAAACTCATCTGTTTTCATGCTTTGAAATGCAGCTGCCAGAAAAAATCTTGGAACCCCATGGGTCCCATTTCACATGGCTAGCCTAGCATCTGGGCATGTCTGGAATTTCTTGTTATTGAAATGATTAATTGCCTTGGATTTTTTCACTATGCTTTAAGTTTTTATAAATTTATTTACCTGTTCAAATGCAAAGGCTGGCTTTGTGTCTTGACTCCCTCCTGAAGACTATGCTGATTCAAGTATGAGGGGCATCACACTTTAATCCTCTGATAAAATCCATTCAGCAGCTACCCAGGCCTGATACCTTAAGCTATCTTGTTCTCTACCACAAATTAAAATAAGCAAGCCACTGCCAACCTCAGTCTGGAAGCCTCAGTGAGAGATGTGAAGCCCTTATTCTACTTATTCTAGTAACTTATGTAAATCAAAGTGAGAGGCCAGGGGTAATGATGTGTGTGTATTAGCAATGGTAGCACTTGCAAGGTGAGATTACAAATTCAAGGTCAGCTTTAACTATGGAGTGAAACTCCATTTCCCAACATTAAGGGTTGGAGAGGTAGCAGTTCAGTGATATAGTGCTAACCTTGAATCTGGTGTGTGAAAGCATCAGATTCAAGCCCCAGCATGGAGTGAAGAAAAGCTAGTTACAAAAAAACATTTTCCTGAAAAGAATGGATAGGGATCTGACCCTGACCCTGAGCACAGGCTATGACATGAAGCCCTCAAGGAAATGTTATCCCCAGCCTGTCCTCTATGGACTGAATGCTGATGCTGCCATGTGACTACAGCCTGGCTACTGATGACCTTCCACAGGAAGGTTTTCAGTCTTTCCTATGCCTTCCTCCTTAGCTTTGAACTGACTGCAGCCTATGAATCTAGATTCTAACACATCATGTCTTAAAGGAATGAAACCCTACAGGAAAAATAAAGTTTCCATTCTACTGTACCAAAGGAAGTTTCTGCAAGCACTTATTTATAGGACTGAGTAAAGTGGGTAAGGTCACAGACAAGCAGCCTTCATCATACCTGGGAAAGGTGCCACATGGACTGCAGTGTTCTCCCAGTTTCCCATCAGTGTGGAAACCAAGGAAGCGTATCACGGGACCCTGGACCACAGGCTGCAGAATAGATGGATGAAAGAGCCAATTTTCAAGTTTTCTTTTTGCTGACCCACCCTGAGAGCAGTTAGGCTTAGATATTAACCAGTGCTGCTCAGAGCCAGACCAGGAAAGCTAGGAAACCATTGACTATTGTCTTTACTGTATCATAGTTTTGGAGAAGAGCCATCCTGAAGGCTCATCCTTTAAGAGCACATGCTGCTCTTGTAGAGAACAAGACACAGTTCTCAGCACATCTGGCAGGCAGCTCACAACCACCTATAACCCCTGCTCAGAGGAGCGGATACCCTCTTGGGCTCCTGCAGAGATGGCATGAAGGTATACAAACCTACACAGACACATTTACACAGAATTCAAAACTAAAGTGAGGGTTGGGGCTGGTGCCCAGAATTTGGCCATAGGAATCTTCCTATTCCCCCTCTGACAGTTTCCATCAATCTGGCAAAATCTTGGGAAACATCTTTTTGTTTGCTCTGAATAGCTTTCAGGACAGACTAGCATGGAGACTGTCAGTGCTGTATCCTCCTAGGCCTAAGAAGGCAATGAAGGCACACTTGGAGAATCAGGGAAGGGCGCTGTTGCCTCCAGCTCCTTAAAGATCAACCTTTTCTACCTCTACTCAAGGAAATAAAAATGTCAGTATTCAGAAACCAAACTAAAAGGAAGCTCCGCTTCCTCAGTAGTTCCTGATTCTGTGGTATATCAGAGAAACCTAGGAGGGAATACATTCTTTTGGTTTTTCTTGCTTGTGTATTTAGTCAGTCACTGCAAAATGTTGTCAGAATAAATGATGATATTATAGCTGATGTGAGAAAACTTTTAAGGAATTAAGTTACACATTTTATGTTTCTTTGCTGTCAGATGAGTTTAGATTTCTGAAGGGTGTTAAGAATTAAGTATTGCATTTAAATAATTAATCCTTATTTTTCTAGCATAGTATTTAAGTTCATAGCAATTACAGATTCACATCAGGCCAGGCCCACCACATAAAATATTGCCATTTACATTTGTGGGGCAGGGAGGTCTGTTTGTGGGGATGTATGTGTGTGGGATAATGCTCTTGTATACTGTAAAGATTTGTCACGAGTATTGGTTTAATAAAATGCTGATTGTCCAGTAGCTAGACAGGAAGTATAGGCAGGGCAACCAGACTAGGAGAATTCTGGAAAGGCAGAGACAGTCTCCAGTCAGACCCAGAAGCAGCAAGGTGAGAATGCTTGACTGAGAAAAAGTACTAACCCACGTGGTTAAACATAGATAAGAATTATGGGTCAAGTGTAAGAGCTAGTTAGTAATAAACTTGATCTACTGGCCCATCATTTATTGTAATATTAAGCCTCCAAGTCAACTATTTGGGAAGTGGCTGCTGGATATTTGAGTTTCTGTGGGACAGAAAGTTCTGACTACATGTGTGTGGTGGGGGGGGCGGGGAGTATATACGCACATGCATATGAAGGCCACAGGTCAACTGTGAATGATATTGTTCTTGAGGAACCACTATCTTGTTTGGGTCTTCATTGTCCTGGAGCTCACAAGTTAAACAAGGCTAGTCCGCCAGTTAGTCTTCACATCCCCGGTACTGGAACTAAAAATCACATAGCACCATGCCTGGCTTTTTAACAGGGACTCTGAAGAATAGATCTCAGGTCTTTATGTTTGCCTGGCAAACATTTTTATCAGCTAACCTATCTTCCCAGGCCATGGCACTTGCTTTAATAGTGAGCTTATCAGACTTGGTTCAGGCTTCACTGAAGCTTGGTAACAGTACTGTTGACTTGTCCCAGGGAGATAACCAGAAACAAATGACTTTTCCTTACAAGTAAAGGACAGATGTTGTCTCAAGTCCCAAGTGACATAAATTAGTCTCACTCTAACATGGTCCTCAAAGTAGACCGCCAGAGGACCAGGGCATTTTCATCACACTTCACCACTACCACAAGTCTGTGTCCTGAAGACTTACAAATCCTGTGGGGTTACAGTACAGAACAAATCCAAGACTTCCCCATGTCCAGTAAATAACTTCCAGAGATAAAGCCAAGCTTGATAAAGCCCACAACAGTTTTGTGGAGAAGCAAACTTAACCCTATCATTTCCCAGGTGTGGTGCTGCATATCTGCAATCCCAGCACTTAGAAGGTTGAGGCAGAAGGAATATGAGTTGGTGACTATCCTTGATGAAACCTTTTACACACATACATGCATTTCTTTTTTTTTTTTTCATGATAGCTCTATGGTACTTTATATTTTTATAATAATCTATTACTTTGTACTTACCTTTTTATCCAGATTGACAAGCAAATGGTGACATTATAGGCACATTAAGGTTTTCTTTGGTTTGGTTTGTAGAGACAAGGTTTCTCTGTGTAGTCCTGGCTGTCCTGCAACTCACTCTGTAGACCTGGTTGGTCTCAAACTCAAAGACCAGCTTGCCTCTGCCTTCCAGAGTGCTAGGATCAAAGGCATGTGCCACCAACGCTAGCTTAAACTGTTTGGGTTTTTTTTTTTTTTTTCTTCAAGCTGTAACATATAAGGTTTGTAAAATGCCCTGGAAAAGGTATACATACATTCTAGTTTCCATAAATAGGAAACATAGCCTTCCGATACACGGGCACTACTCTGAGAACCCAACTCAATGCCATCATATTATCCTTTGCATCTCTGCTGTGCAAAAGAGACTTAGACATCAGCTCCACCCGTATTTCCTTGTCCCTTTACTCCTGTTCATGTCAAAAAGAGTTCACAAATGCTCTTGAAATCCAAGAGCACCAGCAATTTTACTACCCCTGTCCCCTCACAAATGACAACTTCCCACTGTATCAGCTCCTGTTGTGCCCCTTTTACGGCCACCTGAATTCCTTACTCTCACCCAAATACGACAGTAAGATCAAGCAGAAGGCCTGAGCATTGCAGCTTCACTGTTGCTAGGGACATTCATGCCGGCTAGGCCACATGCAGCTAGGGGTACATGAAATGCAGCCAACAGGACTTAGCAAGTGAAAGCTCATAAAAAGGTTGTTGAATCTGCCTGACCTATTGTGGGAGCCTTCAGTACCTAGGCCCAGGAATTCCAGTAGGAATTCAGCTTGCATTATCTGTGCTGTCTCACGGAGCAGCAATGCATTGCAGCAGCAGCTTTCTCTTATTAGTGCCATGTGAAATGGCAGCAGGAGGTAGCTGGCATGTTCTAAAGTACCACCCTTGACAGGACAAACCTTGCAAAGCAAATACAAGAGAAGACCAAACTAGTAGCCACCATAACAGATGTCAGCTCAGACCTGAGTCAAAGGACAAAGAGGCCAGTTCTTCCCAAGACTTCTGCCTCCTTACTCTATCCTCCTACTCTTCTTGGTCTCTAGGGGGAGCTGACCATGACCAGCGAGATGGAAACCTTACAGAATGCCCTGTACCTGGATGTGGTTCCAGAACCCTGGGCCAGGCGAGCCTACCCTTCCACAGCAGGCCTGGCAGCCTGGTTTCTGGACCTGCTTAACCGAATCAAAGAGCTGGAGGCCTGGACGGGTGACTTCTCCATGCCCTCAACTGTGTGGCTGACAGGTTTCTTCAACCCCCAATCCTTCCTGACTGCCATTATGCAGTCCATGGCCCGCAAGAATGAGTGGCCACTAGACCAGATGGCCCTGCAATGTGATGTGACAAAAAAGAACAAAGAAGAGTTCCGGAGTCGTCCTCGGGAAGGGGCCTACATCTATGGCCTCTTCATGGAAGGTGCCTGCTGGGACACACAGGTAGAGTCTTGGGGATGAGCCAAAAGGACACCTTGGGGCAGGCTGGATGACTTGCATGCACACTGACTGCCCACTACAGTGCTTTTTACCTAGGTACACTTTGTCTCTAGACTACCTTTACCCAGCCAAGAATGGTGCAAGTGCAAAGGCTCTGAAGAAGGAGAAGAGTGTGCAAGCACACTAGCTGGATCTGACCTCGGTACCACTATTTACTAACCACAGGGCTATGATCTAATGTTTCCTCTCAAGAGCCCCATTAGCCAAACTGTTAAATGGGAGAATAGCCAATGTGAAGATCAAATGAGTTACTATGTAAGAGAGAATTGGACTGCATCTGGCACATAGACAGCTGATGATGCCACTGTACTGATGGCAACTGATAACAGGCACTGCATTTCTTTCTGGAGTGATGAACCTAATCTGAAACTAGTATGTTGTTATCAATCTCTAGAAACACTGACTTCTATGCTTTAAAAAGGCTGGATTTACAGTGTGTTAAAAACAACTAGTCTGAGCTTATCCTGCTCTTCCTCAGCCGTGAGCACTCTGTCCTGGGGACCAATGAGAGTCCCACCGTCCACGGGTCCTAACATGGCTCTCTTCACATTCTTGTTCTCAGGCTGGGATCATTACAGAGGCAAAGTTGAAGGACCTGACACCCCCCATGCCTGTGATGTTCCTCAAGGCCATTCCAGCAGATAAGCAAGACTGCCGAGGTGCCTATGCCTGTCCTGTGTACAAGACTTGTCAGAGAGGACCCACCTACGTGTGGACGTTCAACCTGAAGACTAAAGAAAAGCCATCCAAGTGGGTTCTAGCTGGTGTTGCCTTGATTCTCCAGATTTAGCATCTTGTACAGCCCTGGAGAGAACAGAGGAGGGTGGTTGGCAGCTCCCTGACATCCCAGTGGGTGAGAGGTGATGGCAGATTGTTAGGAAGAAATCATAAGCACCAACCTTCTATAGAATTTCTCTGGGGACCTGGAGTGCCTGAAGTGAGGCTGAGTTGGAGAGTCAGTCCAGGAATAATGGGAGAACTCTGTAATAGTAAAATAGTTTTATTTTCTAATAAAAATGATTTATTATTCAACTCTTCTAAAAACTGTTGAGTCGTAAATAATGGTGAGAACAAGAGACTCAAGGTGTGAGTGAACTCTGGCCCTGTTACGCAGTGCAGCCCTGGGCCTCAGTGCTCTAGCTCCCAGAAACCTCCAGCGCACAGGCAGTGTCCATCAGTCAGAATATCCACCATCACTGTTTGAGAAGCATTAGCATTTCTCTGTAAATACAGAGTAAGTACTCAGAGCTTCACAAGCCAGTCTTGGCTGGAAGCCCTCCTCTCTGTGCTCACTGTAGCCCGAAGCAGCTTAGACAACGGGTAAACAAATGGGTGTGACTGCATTCTAGCAAAACTCACAAATAACCTCTACTGCAGGAGCCATTATGAAACCTGTCAGTGATCTGTTTAAGTGATACATCTACTAATGTTTTTACTTACTGTTGGGAGAGGATACATCTGTGAACATGTAAGTGGATCTTGCTAGTGCTGCTCTGAATGCTACTTATGAGAAACCCAAGGAGAAACTTATCCCATAAAGCTACTTACCTGAAACTCTACAGATTTCCCACTGCGGAAATGTCCACTGGAAGCCAAAGGGGCCCGCCGTTTTGATGGGTTTCCACCCAGCTTGGAGGTGACTTTGGTAAGGAAGGTGAGGTGAGAGTGGGAACACTCTCCCTCCATACCCTCGCAGCAGTGTATTAGATAGTGGTACATGAACTACAGTAGGCACCAGAAGACCTGGGGTGACTTGTTAAAGCAAAGATAGTCTCACCCTGAAGAGTTCTGACTAGACTAGACTTGATAAGGTTTAAGGAAAAAATGGGAAGGGGAAGCTCTCTAGAGACGGGGAAGGTAAATTTGGAAAATGGACAGAAGCAGATATAAAATAAGAACAATAAAGAATCATACCCTTATCAAAAGAAAGAAAAAAGTCCTATAATACACTAATTCTCTCTATAAATATGCACACATAGTTTTGATAAATTTTTCTCATCTGAACTAACAGTGCTTTCTCCAAGAGCCAACAACTATCAATGTAACAAAAACCCCAACACCAGACACTAGAGGCTGTCTTTTTAAGTTGTTGGCCAGGACTATCCAAGAGACTCCCCAAACACAGCCTACCGCTGTTGCCCTTCAGAAAGAGGGCCCAAAGACCTCTGACCTGCAACTGACCTGAACACCCCCTCCCTCAGAACTAACTTTCATGGTTCCATACGGCACCATGAAAGCTTCCAAAGGAGAGAGGCAACCAACAGTCCTACTGTGATACCTATGAAGCATATCAACAACCAGCATGGCACGATAACCCTAAGGGGGTAGTAGCGGCACACATACCTTGGCAGTAACCAACAGCCCTCTAATTGGACTTAGGATCTATTCAACAGGAGGAAAACTAGATAACCACTAACTCACTAACTACTCAGTGCTAGTGAAGTCATGGGAACTGGAGGAGAATCTATAGCCAGTAATTTCCTAAAACCAATAATCCCTAACAGCAACCACTACAGCTGTTCTTATACCCACAGTGAAGTGTAGTCTTCAACCCTCATCAAGGACACGACTTTGCAACAGACAGTGGCTACTGCAGAAAACCACAACTAATCAAAATACTGGATTGTAGAACCCAGTCCCAATAGATACTTCTGTAAAACACCCCCACACCTAAGGCTCAGGGAGCATTGGGTAAAGGGAGTAAAAAAATTTGAAGAGCCGGATCAGGGAGCTGCTGTAAGATTGTGTCTCCTAGGAATGTTGGAAGCTACATCTATAAAGTCTCACCAACATGACTGCCCAAATGTGAACTAAACGAAGATACCAACAAATATGCCACGCTGGAAGGAGAGGAGTCCACACTGCCTCAACCTGAAAGAACTATACTCAAAAGTGCAAGTGGTCAGGTTAGACACATATGTTAATAAAGTCTTAGGCAGTATTAAAAACTAGATCGATACGGATTTCTTCCTAATAACCTAGAGGCAAAATAAGGTAATGAAGAACATTTTAAGACAAAATACTCTTGCAAAAATAAAGTCCAAGAAGGATGCTAGGATAAAAAGGGGGCACTTGAGGCATGTGATCATGTGGAAGACAGACTCAAAAAAAGCTCATCACAGACTAACCTGAGATAAAGATGTGGCCCAGCATGGACCATTCTCTCACTTTCTGGTTACTTTCTGCTACATATAAATCTTATAGGTTTCTATGGGCTGGTCCTGGAGCTCAATTCCTAGGCATACTCTATGAAAATAGTATGTTCAAAACTGATAGTGGACACACAGTGACCACAAGAGATACAAGGAAAACAGACCAAGTCGGTTCAGTTTATTTCAAATAAGGAGCAGTGCAATGAGAACTTTATCATCTGACAAAGACAGCATGCATTCAGGCCTCCCTACCGCCCTTTCTGCAACAGACGGCTGCTCTAGAACTACAATCTTAAAGCTGACCCAAGGTTCTCACTGCCAGCAGGAATCACGGTCATACCAGCTAGGCTCTCATCACAGAGAGCTACTAAAGCCATTATCTACATGACATGTCTTTCCCAAGGGGTCCAAAGTAAGAAGAGACCAGCTGAGAAAGAAAGATGGGATTCTTTTCCTGATGAAAAGAAAAATAATTAAACCAAGAAATCCAATGCAGAACAATATCCCAGCTCCTCTCCCTCCAACCTTCAGCAAGGAGGAGAGGTCCTTTCTGATTGCAAGTTGCTCCAAGCAGAGCTGAGTAGGGCTGCAATGGACTGGCAGGTTGGCTGGAGGTGTGACTATGGGCAGGGCTTCTTCCCCAAGTGTGATCTCTGATGCTTGTCAAGGCTGGAGCTCCAGCTGAAACGCTTCCCACAGTGGGTACATTTATAAGGCTTCTCACCTGTGTGAACCCTTTGATGTCTATTAAAGTTTGACCTCTGAATAAACCTTTTCTCACAGATGGGGCATTTAAAGGGTTTCTCTCCTGTGTGGATTTTCTCGTGGTAGCGCAAGCCGGATAAGTCACTGAAGCCTTTCCCACAGTGGTCACATTTACAGGGCTTCTCACCGGTGTGAGTTCTCTGATGTTTCACAAAGTCTGAGCTTCGAAGAAAGGCTTTTTTGCAAGTAGGGCAATGAAAGTATGTCTCTCCTGTATGAGTCCTTTGGTGAAAAACAAGCTGTGAATTCCTATAGAAGGTTTTTCCACAGTCTCTGCAGGTAGGCAGTTTCTGGGCCATGGGCGCTCTGGCCTGCCCCTTCTGAGAGGCCTCCCTCTTCTCCTCCAGCCACAAGGCAGACAGATCTCCTGAAGAAGAGCTTTGTATGTGCAGACCTAGCTGTTTCCCAGAGCCCCTTTCAGGAAGGAAGAGTTGCCCCCCTGTTCCCTCACCCTGAAGGTTTTCCAGAGCCTCAGGGACATTTTCTCCTCCATAGTGATGCAGCTCACTCTCACCAAGGAATTCCAAGGCAGTCTGTGCTGGTGCCTCACCTGAAGCCTGACAGAAAACATCCAGAGACCCCTGGTCTCTGTGATTTTCTAAGTTTAGGTTCTCTTTGTCATTTTCTTGTCTGTCTTCTGAAAGGAAAAAGAAGGCTTAAATGGCAGCAACTGTAAGTTATACCCTCTTCTCCAATAATGAAAAGATGGCAGCAGGACATCTTCCTTTTTACTGAAGTGGTTAATAATGTGGACAAAAACTATCACCTGGGTGTCTAAGCCCCACAGACTTTCCTCACCTGTGTTGGGTTCAAGGCTGGACAGCTCTAGAGCTGAGCCACTCAGAACACTACAGGCTCCTAAAAGGTTTTCCTGACCCCTCCACAAGCAAGCAGCATGCACTTATAAATGACAAACATGTTATATGTAAGCCGTGCTTGTTAAGATGACTGGTGTTCTTTTTAAGATTTATTTTTATTATTTTTAATTATTTATATTGAGTATGTTTATATACATAAATATACACATGGGTGTAGGCACCAAAACAATAGATGGTGTCACAGACAACTGTGAGCCACCTGACATGTGTGCAGGGAGCCAAACTCAGGTCCTCTGCGAGAGTAACACACATGCACTCAACTGGTGGGCCATCCCTCCAGTTCCAAGATTTTTATTTGATTATATATAAAAGGTAAAAAATATAACTTAAGAGAATTTAGAAAGGGAAAAATAAACATACATGAGAAAACCAGATCAACCCCAACAGCACTACCAAACATGACTACATATGTTTTCTTCCAGGCTTTTCTTTGAAATAGGTTCTCACTTTGTGGTCCTGGCTAGCCTGGAACTTTCATAGATCAGACTGGCCTCAAACTCAAAAGATCTGCCAGCCTCTGCTTGCTAAATGCTGGGATTAAAGGTATGAGCTGCTACCACCACCACGGCTGAACTTCTGATCTTTTTTTTAATTTCCATGTATATATGTATAACCTATCTTCAGATATCACTGATGTCCTACTGACATCAGTTCTCTATCTGGCTATATAGCATCTATATAGTAAACACTGACACTGGTCTATTTAATATTAAACATGGATTCTCTTGTAAAAAACATGAAATTTAATTAATAAACTTTATTAATGTGTCATTGTATTGTAGGTTAATGCAATAAGCCCATATTGTGGTACACTGTTTAAATAATGCAGTTGTGTGTGCCTTGCTTTTACATATGTTTTCTTATGTATTTTTGGTTGCTATGTTGCTCAGGCTAGCCTCAAACTCTTAGGCTCAAGTGATACTCCTACTCAGCCCCTGGGTAGCTAGGAATTCAGGCACTGGCCACCAAACCCAGCTATACATACTTCACTAACTTGTATAAGCAATTACACTTTTTCTATAATGTAGGTTCCTGATTATTACTCATGATGTTTATGATAAAAGATTTTATTTTGGCTGGAAAATTTACATAAAATTTAAAAAATTACTTTATCCTCATAAATCTAAGATTCCATTCAGTGCTAGGCATAAAATCATATACCTATAATCCCAGAGTGGAAAGGTGAGACAGAAAAACCAGAAGTTCAAGGACAGCATAGGCCACACAGCATAATCCATCTTAATTAAAAAAAAAAAAAAAAAAAAAAAAAAAAAAAAAAAAAAAAAAAAAAAAAAAAAAAAAAAAAAAAAAAAAAAAAAAAAAAAAGAGAGACTATTTAAGCTGGGTTAAGATGGGTCACACATACCTATAATGCTACCCATCCAGGGGGTGAGTAAAGAAGGAACAGAAGTTCAAGGTCTTCCTGAGCTACATGGCAGGTTCAAGGCCAGCAAATCTACATAAGACTCTGCCTCAAAATGTAAATAAAACAAAACAAATATAAATAAAAGGCGGTCTTCTTCTCTTTTTATCTTTGCCTTAACAATGGCCTGCAAGGTCTCCGCACCTGTCAGAGAACTAGAATTGAATATGTTAATTCTCCAAGTGCTAGGACTTAGTCCACTCAAAGGGTAAGGTACTCTTCTCTCTTGTCTTTTAAGAAGTCTTTATAAGCAGTGCCTTAAAGAGTCGAGTAGCAGCCACCATCAAAGACTTATAATAAACACATTGTGTACTTAAGAATTCCCACTGTGTGTTTACTTCAATAAATATCAATGTGGTAAGCAATTTTTCTTACGTTTTACCCATTTTCTGATCAGTATCTTAAAGGCATTCCTCAGAGCACAACTGCTATACCAATGGCATGAACACTATGGTTCCTTTTATTTAAAACAAAACAAAAACTGTTCTTAGATTTGTGTATATGAGTGTATATGTGTGCCTACGTAGGTCATAAGAGGGTATTGGATCCTCCAGGGCTGGAATTACAGATGGTTGTGAGCTGTATATAGATACTGGGAACTCTATGTGAGCCATAAGAGTCCTAAACCACCGAGCCATCTCTCCAGCTCCAAGGTCCTTAGCATCTACCTACCGGCAATTTAAATCCCAGAAGGATTCTCCCACCCTGTGGTATGTCGTTAAGGAGAGGGAAAAGGGAAGGGGGCTGATAAATACTTGAATATTGAGTGGATTTTCTACATACACTATTTAGACCACTGAAAATGGATTTGTGTTGTTTTAAATGTTAATTCCTCCGTGATGAAAGGATAAATCTTCTTTTTTTTTTCTTCACCACATCTGGGAGCTATTTTTCATATTCCACAACTGCTGTCCAAATCTTACTGAGAAAGTAATTTGTTCTCATCAACTTGCTTTCTAACTTTCTCTATATTAAGAAAAATAATATAGACCATCATTTATCTATCAATTTTACCAAAATGTTTTATACCAATTTAGTTGCAGTAATTTTGTTTTGAGTAATTTTACTTATAGAATTTTTTTCACTTTATAAGTATGGGATCTGCTAATCTTTGCCTCAAAGATTTTTTATTGCCTCTATGCTTAGAAAAATGTTTCCAATCCAAACAGGATGCAAATATCAACTCATTTTCTTCTTTGTGTCTACTTTGCACATTAGCTTTTAAAAACTTATTTCTAACTTATTTTATTAAGCAACACAGATAAAACTTAACAGTCTTCCCCAGTGTTTACAGCCATGCACAGAGAAGCAGCTCCTGCCCCAGGAGCTGGGCATCCTCCATTAGAAATGAACCAGACAGCCCAGCTGTCCCAAGGGCCTTTCCTAGGTGACACTCATGAAGCATCTGCCTGCTTTTCTCACCACAGCAGCGAAGGATGGTGAGAGAAGCAGGCTGGTTTTGGTTTTTGTTGGTGGAGATTTTGTTTTTTGTTTTTTTAATCCTTTGGGATTCTGATTACAAGCACAGATCTGCTTTTAATCTGTCTTTCCATATGGTCAAAGAAAACAGCACTTCTCTCTTACGACTTCTGAAGCAGGTCTAACTCCACATCTAGATTTTCCAACTGGCCCTTCCTTATTTTGTCCCTGTAGCTTCCGCCCCAATTCAGAGTCTCTTCCGTGTGCAGCTGAACCCCCCACCCCCACTTTGGCTCTCCACAGCATTCTCTCTCCAGGTATTCTCTTCCTAGTTGTCTATATCACCAACAAAGTAATCTTTCCGCACTTCCTTCTACTACCCTCTCTCAATTCTACTTTGAGCTATAAAGACAGGCTTATTTAAGGCAGAGCCTGATGGGACCTAGTCAGCAAGAGGGATGGAGGAAAACAAAATAAAACCAAAGACAAAACAGAACAGTTTGGGATATACTGAGCTGATTATCACAAAATCCTTTTGCTACAAGGTATAGGCAAGCTCTGAACTTAACTCATTTTTATTGAGAATATGAAACTGTACCAAAACCAGTATCATGTAATAATAATAATAATAACAACAACAACAATAATGGGCTCAGCATATAAGGCCACTTTCACTGCTCTTGCAGAGGACCTGGGTTCCTCTGGAGCAACTGATTTCGAACTATTTCATGCCAGAAGAGAAGAGCAGTGAGAAGAGCTGAGAGATGTGTCCTTCAGAAGTGTCACCTAGGGAAGGAGCCCAGAAAGAATGGGGCTGTTCGGTTCACTTAGTGGGTTAATGGAATTTTTAACATGTTCAAATTTTGTGTGTATGGATATTCTGCCTGCATATGTCTGTGCACCATGTGTATATGTGGTGTTTAAGGAGGCCAGAAAAGGCCATCGGTTCCCTGGGAGTGGAGCTACAGACAGTTGGTGAGCTGCCACGTGGGTGCTAAGAACAGAACACAGCAATATGCATTGCTCCAAATTAAAATCAGACCTGGGTATAATGTGTGCCTTACATGTGTAAGGGCTGGCTTGACTCCCAGCACCAATAAAAGTTGGTAACAGAGTCCTATCTATCAGTTCTTGTTCTCCGTAAAGCATTAGCAAAGGAAAGTCATCAGACCTCATTGGGGAAAGACTAACTTGTCACACAATTTCCATCCTAAGTGCTTTTCTTTCTCTAAGGTTCTAGAATTCAAAGGGCATGTGTGTACACATGGGCGTATTTGAGTGAACACATCAATTTTCTATGTCAGACACATTTTAGAAAGCGCACCCAGGGCAAAGCACAATCTCAAACATGCTAAGCATCAGTTGCTGCTGCTATTTAATGAAGGCCAGGTACACAAAGAATAAACAAAACATTTTTCTGTTTGTTGATTTTACTGATTATGAACCCAGTAAGAAAAGTTTAGTTTTGGGTCAGCAAGATGGTTCAGTGGGTAACAGCGCTTGCCACACAAGCCAGATGACCTGAGTTTGATCCCCAGAACCCACAAAAAAGGTGGAAGAAGAACACATAAAGCTGTCCTCTGGCCTCTATGCACATGCAGTGGCAAAGCATGCCCCTACACACAAGTCATAAATATAGATTAATAATACAACGAAAATAATTTTTAAAAATCCCAAAGTAATTTCTTTGAATTTTCTTCTTGGTGATGTTAAAAATGGCTATTACAAGGTGTCTTTTGGGGGAATTCTAACTACCAGTATTGGCTTTGTTTTGTCTGAATGTGAGTTTTCTCTGAAAAGGAAAACTGTCAAACTAGAGGAGACTAAAAGCAGATCCAACACAACATGTGGTCTTCCTTTCATGGTTAAATAAATAAATATGTCAACAGTCCTATAGTGAGCAACTAGGAAACCTAACTTGGGCAGTCTAGCTAGAGCACAGTTGGCTATAACTAATGGAAAAGATTCCCTTCCCACTTCCTCCAGTTTAATATGAGGAGGTCAGAAATGGCTGCAGACAAATGAAACCCACTGACCTTTGCAGGTGAGTCTTGGTATCTTCTCACTGCCATGAAGGTGCAAACTCGCCAGCTCTTCCCCATATTCTGATACGTTAGTCAGGTCAGGTTTGGAGTTGGAAATACCTGCTACCAAGAGAGACAAATTTTGTGGCCTTAGATGAACAATGACCTCTGAGAACTCAAACTGTGTCTTTTAAAAAAAGAACCTTAGACATGGAGACTGCAGACCCAACCCGCCCCCCAAAACTACATAATAGGAACATATGATGAATGCCATGAAAACAATAATCTAGGCAGGTGACCACAAGGTCTGGGGACCATTGGCTGGCTGGTGCAAGGATCGGGACAGGAACTCCACCAGCTACTAGTTTAGGCAACTCAGTAGGAAGAGAGAGAACAGACCCAAAACCCATCACGATTGATTCCTCTGTAACCCCGCCTGGGAGCTGTGCAAGGGTGAGCAAGCCCTTGGTCTGATGCTACCTTCAGTGTCTTTAAAAGAGGAATACCATGGCTGACTGTGGCAGCCTTTAATCCTAGCACTCGGGAGGCAAAGACAGGTGGATTTCTGTGAATTCTAAGGCAACCTGGTCTACAGAGTGAGTTCCAGGACTACAAAGCAAGACTCTGTCTCAAAAAGGAAAAAATAAGGAGCTGGGGGTGGGGAACACCATCACCATGCCCATTTGTTTTATAAGTTAAAGGTATTACTGCAGGTAACACACTCACACAGTTCCTGACAAACAGAACACTTTCAATACCAGGGCATTCCTACTTCTAAACCTGCTATCCCTAACTCATCAAGTTCCTGCAGCAGTATCAATTATTCCCTTCATCCATAAACCCTGTGCAGGTCTCTACAAATGCAAAGAAAATATCGAATATTTTCCCAGTCTCTTTATCTCCTCCTATCAAATGGGCCCATGGTGTACCTCCTGAGACCATTTTCCCATAGGTCTCCAGCATGAAATCCCAGTACTGTTCCTTCTGCGTAGAATCCAGGTGTCTCCACTGCTCCTAGAAAAAAGCCACGAAAGTGTCATTCCAATGAAGACAGCATGGGAGGCTGAAAGCAAATGTGCCATAGACCCTGGTCAACAGGAGACCTAAGATCTCAGAGGAACACAAGTCAAAAACAGAGAACCAAAGGGAGGACAACACGCTGCAGATCAGCACTTCTAGCCAAGTTTGGAAAACACTAGGGGTTTAAATTTGGGGCTTTTACGCTGCATGTATTCAGGAGCAAAGAGTGTTAGCACACATGCTGATCCTTGTTCTTATCTCTTTCGAGAGTTGCACTGAAGCTTCCAGGACAGTGAGGGCCTGCTAGCCCCACTGCTGGACATCTCACTGCTGAAACCCCAGAGAAAGGAAAGCCATGAAAAGGGGCGCAGTGGGAAGGCGTATGAGTAAAAGGTAGTTAAGTCAACAACTAAATCAACTGCAAAACTTACAAGCTGGTGGCTTCAAAAGCATCAGGTGTTTCAGCTGTACACATCTGGACTCCCTCAATGGTTCACAGAAGGCCTAACATAAATGAAGTCAGTTTTGCTCACAGTGCTCCTGAGCAAGGTGTTCCCCTACTACCCAAAGTAGCCTTTCCTCTTCTCTTCAACTGAAAACCAGGAAGGCCACTCATCTAACATCCATCCAGTTTTCAAATGAAATTTCAGCCTCCCCATGAGAAGATGACAATAGCAACCCAGAGTGACTGGCAGCCTGTTCTGTGGAGTCATACATCCTGAACCCCAGATCCCAGGCTGGCCACTTTATAGTGTGTGACCTTGAACAAGTTACTTAACCTTTTGGAGTCTTGTTCCTCACCTGCTATTAGCACTGAAAACTCAAGAACTTATTGGGGGGTTTGAAAGAAATAACACAAGTACCCTCTTACAGGACACAGCACTTTTCACCCTCAGTTCTGAAGCAAGTCTGCCATCTAGTGACAGCAATGTCTCCAAGAGTGACACCAAAAGTTCTGAATCAGCAGATGCTGAGAATGAAGTAGAGAAGAGAGGAGGAGAATATTTTGGTATTAAAAACATCACAACACTCAAAGGTTTTCTCAACACACCTAACTATATTTTATATATAAAATTATATTTAAGCTTATTTTATTAATGTTAATGAATGAAACTCCTGAAAAAAGCCAGCCTGAGTAAATACTGCTGAGTAAGAGTCTGTGGTTACAAGACCCTCGTTTTGGTGCTGGCAGATAAAAGGATGCCACACAAACACCTACCAGAATGCCAGCTTTATTGGATACTGGGCATTTTCCATGGCACAAAACAGCTGCTGCTAAGCAGTGTCAAGCAAAGCAGCATAAGTACTGGAAGCTTCTGCAGTCATCATCAGCCAACAGACAGCCCAGAGGAGTGGCTGGAGGTTGCTCAACAGTGCACCTCTGACTGAAAGCCCCACACTCCAGAAATGCAAAGAAGCTGAGGCTTGAATGTAACCCCGACTAGGGATGCAAGGTACCAGCAGCCAACACCTTTCCCTTTGAAAACCCCAAGATCCTACCTACTCTGGAGGAGACAAGCAAGCACGTTCCTGTGTAGAAATAGCACCATCTTGTGGATTTATGGGCTATGCCACCTTCGACTCAGTATAGGCAGGAGTCCTACCCATTCATGGTTTCTGATAATGAAGTACTAAGGAGGGTTAATTAAGCCGCTTCAGTATTTTGACGTGATGAGCAAAAATTACAGCAAAAATTCCCAATTTATAGACAACACTGAAGGTAGGGGATATTCATATTTAAACTTCCCTCCATTTTCAAAGGATGCCATTACATACAAATGTTTTGCTAAGGCAGGTAATACATAACTTTTTTGCTTTAGTACTTGGTAAGTGGTTGTCAGTAAACACAGGTTCCATGTGGTGATATGTTATATATTTAATAAAACCAGTCTGGAATATCAGAGAAGAGATTCACCTACAGTATATCCAGGAGGATCAGAGAGATAACTCACATCTTTAATCCCAGCATGGGGAAGATAGGGAGTAGTGACCTATGCTTTTAATCCCAGCAGATCCAAGTTTGAGGCCAGCTTGGTTTACAAAAGGACTTCCAGGCTCCTAGGCAGGCAAAGGTGGTGCCACGCCTTTAATCCCATAACTCCAGAGACAGAGATCTTTCTGTGTTTCTGTGAGTTCAAAGCTAACTACCAAATAGTATTAGCCCACACCTTTAATCTTAACCTGGTACCAACTGAGCAAAAAAGGGACTTAAGGCAGTTGTAGGAAAACAGATGAGGCATTAGAAGCAATGAGGAGTGAGGCTAAGAAAGCTGGAAGATAACTGGGTGATATTTGGCTGTGGCGTTTCCTCTCTCTGATATTTCAACCTTTCCCCGTTATCTGGCTCTGAGTTTCCTTTATTACAACCAGAATTCCTGCTACAGTACCGTATGTGGGTATAATTGCCAATTGGCTAATAAAGCATTGTATTGCATGCAAAATGCTAATAGAAGCGTTGTATCTGTACACAGTCATCAGTCAGCTAATACAGGCACTATGTATACAACTAATTGATAATCAACTAATACAAGCACTGTATCATATGTATAACTGCCTATCAGCTAATATGGGCACAGTGCATGTTTATAGTTGCCAGTCAGTTAATATTGGCATCATATTATGAATAGTCACCAAATGGCTAATACGGGCACTCTATGTGTGTACTGTCATCAATCATCTAATATAGGCATTGTATATGTGTAATTACCAATATTAAATAGTGCTGATGAGCATGTTTCATTATTGTTTTATTTTGTGACTGGCCTTAAAGTCTAATCCCATTGCCTCAGGCTTCTGAGTAATAGAATTACAGGCAAGTCCAACCATGCCCAGCTTTGATCTCAAGTTATCCAAAACAAGTGATATTTGGTATCTACACTGTTTTAGATACATTAACCAATTCTCTGAGACTGTCTCTACATACTCTAGAAACAATAATCCTTTGATACTATCATAAAAATGGACAGACCAATTGTACTGGGATGATGTAAATAATTGTCCGCCTACTAGTTTAATAAAAATGTTGACTGGCTGAAGGCAGACAGGAAGTGTGGGTGGAGCTACCAGATTGGGAAAACTCTGGGAACAGGAAGTACAGAGCAGAGATGCTGCTGAGATGCCAGGAGATATAAAGGAAAGAAGCTGAAATGCCACTGAGTAAAGGTACAGAGATACATGGCTGAACAAGATAAGAATCATGGGTTGAGTTAAGATGAAGGAGTTAGCTAGCTATATGCCTGGGCCCTAAGTCAGTCAGTGTAAAATTAACATAAGCTTTCGTGTGACTATTTGGTGCTAAGTGGCAGTGGGGCTGCTGAATCTCAGGGCTAGGCCCACAAGTACAGGACCAGAAACTTCATACTACAACCAATGGCATAGAAAGAGGACTTGAACATAAGATGACAAAGCTACATACACATACTAATTTTTGACTATGGAGGCAAAAAGTTATACTGGAAAAAAGATAGCTGTTCAACAAATGGTGTTGGCAAAACCAGTTATCCATCTGAAAAATAAAATTAGATTCTTAACTTTCACCTTATATAAAAATCAACTCAGAAGTGGGCAGAACACCTAAATTTAAAACCTTAAATGTTAAAAATTCTAAAAGAAAACACAGATAGTATTCTTCAAGTTGTTGGGGTAGGCAAAACTTTCTTAACAGAATACCAATAGCACAGAAACTAGTACCAACAAACAGAACCAATGTCAACAGATGACCACATGAAAACGAGAATCTGCACAGCAAAGCAAGCAGCAGAACACACAGCTAGCAGGATGGGAAAAAAACCTTCATCAGGTACACTTCAGACAGGGATAATATCAGAATTTACAAAGAAATGCAGAAATACCATGGAATGAAAATTCCACTAAACTGAAAGGAATTAAGACAGTTTTCAAAAGAACCTTAGCCCTAAGTAGCAGGCTTAGGGCACCTCTCACTCTACATTTTCACATCTCTGATTTGTTACCCATTGTCAGCTGTAGACTGAGCGCATCAAATGGAACTTTCCAGAACTAATTGCTAGGCTTTAAATTGTACATTATTCTTTCACTTATTATTTGTCAGTCTGTTTGATGTTTTTCAAGCAGCTTCTTCAGTACACATCAGCCAGCCCTGAAACTCACTATGAAGTCTAAGTTGGCCTAGAACCTACAACTTTCCTGTAGTAATTAGTTTCTGGCCCAAACTAGCCGCAAGGCCTGGACCTGCTCAAAGCTGCTTAGCTCTGCCTAACCCAGAGGCCTGGACCAGCAGTCTCAAAGTTCCAAATAAACACACAGAAACTTATATTAATTACATGTTGTTTGGCTATAGCTCAGACTTATTGCTAGCTCTTTCATCTTAACCCATTTCCATTCATCTGTATTGCCACATGACCCGTGGCTTATGTGAATTCCTTTTCATCTTCCTCCCCGGCAACAGCTCACAGGTCTCTCCCTGACTCCACCCTTCTTCCTCTTTTTCTATAGTCTGATTTCCCGCCTGCTTCTAAGATGCCTTCCATAGGCCCAAACAATTTTTTATTATCCAATGATAATTCACAGCATACAGAAAGACATCCTACATCAATTTCCTACTTCATTCTTTTAAAGTGCTAGAATTACAGGTGTGCCACCACACCCAGCAACTGTGCATCATTCTGAGTAGATGATATAATCTTGGACAGGTTGTGACTCATCAATTTAGGCAGTATATCCACCCTACATACCCTACTTGTCACTTAGCAGCTGTTTGCTCAGACTCACTGTTGCAGTATTATGGTGCTTCTGTTCATCTGGCTCTTATTTTACTTAACAGAGACCTTTTACCAGAAATGCAAAAGACAATGGACATACCAGAGAGAAGCCATGAAGTACTTACTGGGTGGAAAATGAAAATAGTCTCTACTCATTAAAAGAAAAAGCCATACACAGAGGCTGCTAATATGTAAGAATTATTCTTCTATCCATCCATGGTAAAATAAAAAAATTAATAAATAATGTTAGAAATGTTGCAAACTATTTGTCTACACTGTGAAGCTGTGTCTTTGCCAAAGCACCTTCTGATTCATTTAATAAAGAGCTGAATGGCCAATAGTTAGGCAGGAGGGAGTTAGAAGGAGCTTCCTGGCAACCCGGGTCTCTTGGGTAGGCTTGGCATACAGAGGTGCAGCTCTTCTAACAGGCTCTGCTATGCAGGTGAGCACTAGAACAGCTGACACTGGGTACAACTGCCTGCTACAAGTGGACACAACACAGTCCCAGGAATGGGCAGGCCAATGCCACTCCAGGGCCCATATCCACCAGCATGAGGCTAGACTCTCAGGGAACCAAGTGGGGGTACCAAGCACAGTGCCAAGCCATGGAAACAGTTTAAGCTTTGGTTCACATGGTCAGAGAACACTACAGACTCAGGAGAGGAAAAAAAAAGTCAGGTCCAGACCAAGAAAACCCCTGAGCAGATTACAATGTACTCATAACAATGCTCAGATTCCCAAGAGGTGAAGTGGTAGTTTCTGGTCATCCAGTAGATGTTTAACATTGTTTTATTGGGGGTGGGGGATGGTTGTAGTTGTAGGCTGTTATTCTTCATGGTCAAAAATAAAACTAAACAAAAGGTTGGATTTCTTTCTCAGAAGAAAAAGGGAGCATATAGTAAATTGATAAAAATTTAAAGCTACTTTTGTTATACATACTATATATATGTTTTTACTCTTGTTTAAAGTATTGTACCTATGCAGCTCATTTAAAATGTAAAGTTCTAGTCCTTAAAAGCTATTATTACATTAAAAGCCATTATTATAAACTATTTAGGATAATTAAGAAATATAGGTTAGTAGTCATCTAACAATCCAATCTATAGGTATGTTTTTAAGGTCATATGTTGCAATAGATAGGTGGTCTTCAAACACTTCAGAGACCTAGAGAATATGGCACTTAAGATGTTTTAATAATATAAGGCTTTTCATAACAGTGAGACATGTTGTTCCTGGCGGAACCAATTTACTTCACAAAATGATGATGGGCAATGAAGAATTTCCTTTTATTATGACAAACTTGTCTCAACAGCTGACAGTATGCTGGCCAATTTAAAGAAGCAGGACACAAAAGAGGAAACTGCCAAACTTTGCCAAGACAAAGTAGGACAACCCTTTGAAATTCCTACTTCACAAAAAAAGTTTGTCAGAGGCCTGTAGGCAGAAGATGGGTACCTCAATGTTGCAGAGTCTATCTGTCCAGGCAACCAGATGTCTCTGTTGTTTCTACAGTTTCGGAATTTGCTTGCTCTGAACTTCCTGCTAGTCTTAGGTCTCTGATGGGGTTGAAGACTAGACAGTTATAGTTACAATTTTCCTTGTTACCAAATTTGGAAAAGAAACTATAAAAGAGATGTAAGATGTATAAGGTTGAAAGATATACAAGCTTAAATTATCTAAGGAAATGTTTTTAGGTCTAAAAAGATAGTTTTGGGTTGGTAATAACAAGTTAGGATAAAAAGTGAATTAAAATTAAGTACAAAACTTTTGACTCACCAAAATAATATAGATAACAAAGTATTTTCTCTGAATTTGCCAAATGCAAATGGACTAGACATAATATAATTCTTACCTGATAATTGCTTTTAGTGCATATAGTTTTACTGTGTTAAGAGATAAGCCCATTTCTTTTTATTTAGATAAAAAGGGGGACATGCCGTAGAATACTTGTGTCTTTGTCAAGGCACTCTCTGATTGGTTTAATAAAAAGATAAATGGCCAACAGCCAGGCAGGAAGAGGATAGGGGTAGGGGGACTTACAGGAGCAGAGAGGACTCTGGGAAGAAGAAAGGCAGAGTCACCAACCAGATGCAAAGAAAACATGAAGTGCAAGATGAAAGAAAGCTAAGGCCACATGGCAGGACATAGATTAATATAAATGAGTTAATTTAAGTTATAAGAGCTAGTTAAGATAAGCCAAAACTAAAGGCCAATCTTTCATAATTAATAAGTCTCTGTGTGGTTATTTGTGAGCTAATGTATAGTAAAAGGTATTTGGCCTGAACTTTCCTGGCTCTGAGCTTCTTTTAATACAACTAGAATTTGTGCTACACTAACGGCCAAAAGAAAAGTGCAACTAAGGAAGTTCTGGGATAAATATAAGTGGTCAAAAATTATTTTAAAAAGATTAACATCTTTTGAATGCAAAGAAAGTCAAATTAAAACTACTTTGAGATACCAAAAAGAAAAAAAGAAAGTTCTGCTGTCACACTATGAATTGTGAAGTTATGGCCAGATAGTGCTATTGGTGATGGCACTATCATTCACCTTACTCAATCTCGTCACACACACACACACACACACACACACACACACACACACACACACACACAAAGTCTGGGCAAGCTATCACAAACTTTGCCTAAATAACTGAATCCTAAGCAAAGCCCAAAAATATTTAAAAGAAAACAAAGATACCCAGCAACTTCTTGAAATGTAGCTAGCTCAGCAGTAGATGGCAATGGGCAAGTGTGAAGACCCAGTGCAACCCCTAGAGTGGACAACACAAAAACCAGCAAGAAAACATTAAGAACAAAACAAAAGAACATGAAATAATGCATTATATATATGAAAAAGGAAGATGAGTTATTTGGTGCAATTCCATTTTACATAAAATTCTAGAAAATACAAACAAACATGTGCTAACAGATAGTAGTTAGTAGGTATCTCAGAATAGCTGGGGTACAAAAAAAAATATGACAAGAGACAAAAATTTAAAAAGTAAAAGAGTGGCTGGACAAAAAGCTCAGCAGTTAAGAGCACTAGATCCTCTTCTCTAGGACTTGCTTTCAATTCCCAGCATCCACATGATGGCTCAAAGCCCTCTTCTGGCCTCATGGGCATGAGGTATGTACCTGGCACATACCAGCCAAAACATCCATACACATAAAAATTTTTAATTTTTTTTTTAATTAAAAGGCAACTTGAATGCGATGGAGACATGTATTCTTGATTGTGTTTATGTTTTAGGGCTGTATTGCTGTCTATCAACAATATTCCCATGATATCTGAGAGAAAAAAATTCACTTGTCACACATGAGAAATTTCTAACCCTGTGTGGGTATCTCATACTAAGAAATGAAAAGCTTTTTCTTAGCATAGGCTCAAACTATTTTTTTTTTTTTTTTAAGGCAGAAACCACCATATTTGGGCAAAGACTTTCCAACAACTTGCACCTTTTCCCCAGAGGCCAGATCCCATCAGTCATGATGACTGACTAGAGAAGCAAGGACTCAGCTGGGGACATGGCTACATAACTGTCGCAGCCTGTGTGGACTGGGCCTCATCTCTGCTCCCCGTCTGAGTCTGTGGCCCAACAGTCCTCCTGGAGCAGGGAAAGAAAGGCAGAGAACCCAGCTCACCTGATGTGCAGCTGAAAGAAAAGCTGTTCCCATGTCCTGGTCTCTGATGTCCTGGTCTCTGACCGGCCTCTCCTCTGGCCTGGCAGGAAGCTGGGAAGCAGCCAGAGCTGTGGCAAAGAAAGGCTTTCAGAATCAAGAGCTCCCTTAACTGCTCCCCAGGAGGCAGCATGAATTTTCACAAATAACAACAATTTGTGGTGTCAATCAAATTCAAAGGCTTACATTTACCTCCTAACAACTACAAACCCCTCCAAACTTCCAAACAATCTCACCCGTATTTATCCAGCTCCCACCAAAGAACTAAAACCCAAATGGTGTGGCCCAATCACAGAATGGCTTAAAATACACATATAGGTCATTTCCGCACTTTCTAGGGACATTATATAGTTTCTGGAAACATTTAGCCCTACTAACCACAACCCCCAAATTTATCCCAGAGAGCACCACACAGCACAGTGGAGAATGGCCCCTCACCTAACTCTGGCTCCATGTCTACTTCCTCTTTCACGCCATGGCTCAGCAGCTCTGTGCGAGCTGAGGGTGAATTCTGAAGGGGCAGGTCCTGAGGCACCACTTCCAGCCTGGGCTCCACCTCACTGCCTTGGCAGTGTGCTGAGTTCATCTTCTCGGATGGGATCTCTTGTCCTAGAACTTGGATGCCAATCTGGACACCAAACACCATTAATTACCAAAGGATGCACAGTCAAGGATGCTGAAAGTTACTGCAACTGGCCTTCTACAACAGGTCATGAGAGAGACAGAAAAAGAGAAAACTACTTCTTAACCCAGAAAGAAGACTAGAACCAGATCCAGGAGACCTTCAAATCATGCCACTAATAAGTATTCTACTGGAGAGCCTCCAATAATTAAAACTCTAGGCTGCTTTTTAGTAAATCAAATTCTTTAGGTGGCGTAGGTAGAGACTAAGACCGAAAACTAAGAAATGAAGAGACCCAGAATTAATGTAAGCAGCACATACTGTGGGCTTTGTTTTCTGTTCTGAGCCTCCTTGATCCCCTGTTGTTTCAGCACAGGAATTTTCCATTCTGCATAATGCAGACTTTTCACCCACTTCATAGTCCATGCTGGGAAGCCAGCTCTTGGTGGCCCTTAAATAACTTCAGGACGGGGCCTGGTTGCCAGATGAGGACATCATGAGATTCCAGGCTTAAGACTTTCAGTGGACCCCACCCCGAAGAGAGAGAGGGACCAAGAGTATCTAACCATTGAGGCAATGAGTTAAGACCTGTGCTAAAATTAAAATGGTAAAATCCCCAGAAAAAAATGTCTAAACAATGGGCTTTCTGGAGCTGCCAGTTGGTTCTGAGGAGATGGCACCCTAGGAGAGGACTTATTTTGGTGAATTTTACTCTACATAATAAACTGCTAACAGTAATGAAAGCACTTTCCTGAATACTGTAAGTCACTAATTATCAAATCTGACAGCCAGTTTGTGAAGACACCTGGTCTGTGGCATCTGAAGTGTAAGAGCACTGTGGGGCTGGGCTCTGGACCTGTATAGACAGTTGTCAGAACTGGACTGACCTGTTAATGCTCACTTTGTATCAGAGAATCAAAGGAAACCCTACACAGTTGTAGTCATAAGAACTATCAAAAAAAAAAAAAAAGACAATGAACCAGAAATGCCCCAGAGGAACCTGGGCTTAACTCACAGACACACAGACAAGATACTATGCTTACCCATTGCCACAGTCTCTGAGGATCTCCCTTCAAGCTTTCCACCAGGGTCACTGCTTCTTCTCCATTGCCTGGACACTGTTCCCTCACCCACATCTGGATCTCCCCCGGAAGGATGGTCAGAAACTGCTCCAACATGAGGATTTCCAGAATCTGCTCTTTGGTGTGAACCTCTGGCTGCAGCCACTGGAAACAGAGCTTCCGGAGTTGTCTCAGTGTCTCCTGAGGCCCAGACATCACCTGGTAACGAAACTGCCTAAAAAGCTGTCTAGCAGTTTCAGAGTTGGTGAGCTCTTTTTGCGGGGTAGCATCTGATCCAGAGAATGTGGCATCCTCAGCTTTGGCCTTGGCCAGGGAAGGCAGCAGGCCCAGAGCCTGTCCCAAGTCAACAGGCATTGTCTGGCTTCACAGTCCTTTTAGGTGAGAAGCTTCCAGGATGGAATGTCTCTGGAGAGAACTGTGTCTTCTAGGGATGCTGAAGAATGAGAGTCAATGCTGTACAATAACAACAACACATGGTCAGGAACAACATATGTGTACCCCCACCAAGAGGCCTGCAGGGGCTTAACTATTCAATGTGTATACAATTCTATTCTATGACACAGTAAACTTCAAGCTACAAAGCAAACTACACACTTATCCTGACCATTATTGTACTTTTCATCCAGACTCTATAGAAGAGTGGAATATATCAGCTTTGGTAGTACACACCTATAATCTTAGCATTTAGGAGAGGAAAGCAAGAAGACAGTGAATTTGGGGCCAACCTCACTAAACGTATTAGTTTCATTGGGGGGAGGAGGTTGCTGTTGTTTTAAAGAGTCTACACATATCATTTATGTGGTCAGGTAGTACTTGCAAGTGTTAGAGCACTAGAGGGAAAAGTACCCTGAATTGTCAGAAAGTCAGGCTATACATGAAGCTGGGGTGTGGTGGGAGATGGTCTCCTTGCAGGATGTAGCTGGAGATGGCTCACAGGTTAAGAGCACTGGCTGTTCTTCCAGAGGTCCTGAGTTCAATTCCCAGCAACCAAATGGTGGTTCACAACCATCTATGATGACATGGCTGAGCTCTGTCATCCGCCACCCTTCACACACTCACACACACACACACACACACACACACACACACACACACACACACTGGCGAAAAGTTGTATCCCTTTTTTCTTCTGCTAGGCTCTGCTCCTAGGGGAGCTTTCCAGCAAAGACTCTTAAACGATCTTGACCCAAAATTCTTTTAAGAAAGAAATTTGGGAAGGAGGAATCCACGAGAGTGGCTGCCTCTGCCAGGGTGGACATGCAGAGGGACTTACAAAGGGTTTTTTAGGGGCAGAGTTTTTCCAGGGAGATGATTTTCCTGCTCAGGAATTGGTTGGTGTACTTGGTTGGGGCAGAGTTGACTCTCTCTGGTGTCAGGACCAAAGTGCTTTTTGTTTTGTTTTGTTTTATTTTATTTTATTTTCCACTGGCCCTTTTTAACTCTAGTTTCAGGGCCAGGGCATATTTCTTTCACTGGTTCTGGTTCCAGGACCAAAGTGTGTTTCTTTGGCTGGCCCTTTTAACCCTACAGTACTCAGTGGCACTAAAGTAAAAAAATATGTATTTGGGGAATTCCATTTCTGGTCCTGGCAAAATAAGTGATAATACAGACTAGTCAGTCAACTAAATAACTCTCAAGCTAGAGAAAGCATGTGTAAGACTGGCAGTTTTAGGCATCCACACAACAGGTGAGAATGCAGTTCTGAGAGAAATGGCTGAGGTAAACCCAAGACCATATGGCTGGTTATGTGAGGACAAGTTTACAGCCATAGTGCAGGAAATTCAACTTCAAATGGTGCACAACAGTCTTGAAAGCTGAGGCAACAAGAACAGAACTGAAAGCCACTGGAGTGACTGGATTCTGAAGAGTGAGGCAGGGAGGATGAGGGCTGGGACAAGCTATCTGTATGGGGGCGTATCCCCTCAGCCCTGATATAAACTTCAGACTACCTATCTATCACCAGATGAAACACCAAGGTTTAACAAAGAGCAGAACACATACAAAAGGCAAGTCAGAAATGAGGCACTGAATTTTTAATTACATAGGCTGAAAAGATACCCAAAGACAAGAGGAAGGCCATGTGTTAAGAGTGTCAAGCACAAACTCCAATAAGGCCCACTCTCACCTGCTCTGACAAGACCTAAAAGAACGAAGATTAAAAGCTACAGGTTAATGTAAACTATAAGAGCTAGCTAGAAACAAGCCTAAGCTATCTGCTAAGCTTTCATAATATATTATACATCTCCACATGGTTATTTGGGAGCTTGCTGGTGGGACAGAGAAAGACTTACAACAACAACAAAACAGCAAAAACAAACAGAATCCAGTCTCTAAAATATTCAGTCTCTTTTAAAATCTAAAGTCTTTATAAAATATTCAAAATCTCAGGTGGGTAGTGGTAGCAGCTGCCTTTAATCAGAGCACTCAGAAGGCACAGGCAGGCAAGGTGAATCTCTGTGAGTGGGAGACCAACCTGATCTACAGAGCAAGTTCCAGCACAGCCAGGACTACACAGAAAAACCTTGTCTCAATAATAATGATAATAATAATAATACAAAATCTCTTAAAAGTTCAAAGCCTCTCAACTATGGGCTCCTATAAAATTAAAAAATAAGTACATTTTTACTTCAGAGGAAGAAGAACCAGGCCTGGCACAGTCACAACCAAATCGAAATAAAACCAAAACTCCAACTGTATAAATAACTTAATGTCCAATGTCTGGGATCCACTCACGATCTTCTGGGCTTCTCTAAAGGGCTTGGGTCACTTCTCTAACTCTGTCCTCTGCAGCTTACACAGCTTGTCTTCTAGGCTCCAGCTGGCTCCACACCACTGCTGCTGCTGTCCTTGGTGGTCATCCCACAGTACCAGTGTCTCCAAAATGCTGGGAGCTTCTGATGCAATTGGCATGCACTTTCACCAGTAGCCTCTCCGAGATTCTTTTCAAGGTGCCAAGCCTCAACTTCTCTCCATGACCCCTTCAATTCTGGGTCTTCAACTGCTACTGAAGCTGCACCTTCATCAGTGACCTATCCAGACCTCTCACAGCGCCAAACATCAGCTGTTTTTCCTGACCATACCTTCAAAACCAGCACTACTCAGGTGATTCTTAACACTACCAGGTTCGGCTGCTGGCACAAGATACAACCTTGGCAACCTCTGAACAT
Organism: Sigmodon hispidus; assembly: GCA_004025045.1. Lineage (NCBI taxonomy): Eukaryota > Metazoa > Chordata > Mammalia > Rodentia > Cricetidae > Sigmodon > Sigmodon hispidus. The sequence continues at coordinate 385,344 of PVIH01000126.1, forward strand.
AGCTTCTGTGTGCTGACCCTAATAAAACACTTCCCCAAAAGATTTCACATCAGTGATACTGGTCTCTTTTTTAATCACCACTAATTTATTAGATACAGCTGACTGATATCAAAGCAAAGGTTTTATTTTAGGGCAATGGTTCTCAACCTTCCTCATGTTGAGACCCTTTAATACAGTCCCTCATGCTGAAGTGATCACCAATCATTAAATTATTTTCGTTGCTACTTCATAGCTGTATTATTGCTACTGCTAAAAATCATAACATTAGTATCTGATATGCAACATTAGTATCTGATATGCAACCCCTGTGAAAGCGTCATTTGACACTGAGGTCACGACCCACAGGTTTAAGAATTACCACTTTAGTGGTTCTGGTCTCTTTTAACCACACGTGACTCTTCAACCAGAACCACAGATCTTTAACTGAAAATATGTAACAGCCTTGATACAGTCTTTCACTGACTCTCAGACTTCCCTTTAGAACCTTACAAGCTAGGCCTCTATCATCTGCATTTCTCTCAAAACTCTTATCTTCCAAGCTTCCACAGAACAACTCATCAAGCTTTGAATACTCCATGGCTTTTTTAGCCCAAAGTTCCAAAGTCTTTCCATAATCTTCCCAAAACAACATGGTCAGGTCTGTTGACAGCAATACTCCACTATGCTGGTAGCAATTTCTGTCCTAATTAGGGTTAGTACTGCTATGATGAAACACCAGGCCCAAAAGAAAAGCTGGGGAGAAAAATGGTTTGGCCTACACTTCCACATCATATTCCATTTCTAAAGGAAATCAGAACAAGAACTCAAATGGAATTGGAACCTGGAGGCAGGAGCTGATGCAGAGGCCCTGGAGGATTGCTGCTTACTGGCTTGTTCCTCCTGGCTTACTCAGCTTGCTTTCTTATAGAACCCAGGACCACCAGCCCAGGGATGGCACCACCCACAATGGGCTGGGCCCCTCCCCGATCAATCACTAATTAAGAAAATGCCCTACAGGCTTGCCTACAGCCAGATGTCAAGGAAGCATTTTCTTAACTGAGGTTCCCTCCTTCCAGATGACTCAAGTTTGTGCCAACTTGACATAAAACCAGCTAGCATGCACAATACAATACAATTAAATTAAATTATTACAACACCAATAAGGGAACAGGGAATTCTGAGTTGTAGAAATTATCAGTAGTCCAAAGACATCACAATGGAAATTAAAAGACATTTTCACACAAAATGATCATGAAAACACAGCAAACCAAACTTTCTGAGCTTAGAGTAGTGGTTCTCAACCTGTGAGCAACAACCCCTTTGAGGGTCAAAAGACCTTTTCATAGGAGTTGTTGCCCAAGACCTTCGGAAAACACAGATATTTTTACATTCCAATTCCTAACAGTAGCAAAATCACAGTTATAAAATAGCAACAAAATAATTTTATGGTTCAGGATCACCACAACATCAGAAACTGTATTACAGGGTCATGCATGGCATTAGGAAAGTTGAAAGCCACCAGTTTAGAAGGTAAACTTACAAAGAAGCCTGTTTTAGAAACAAATACCTATGCAAAAATCTTCTAAATGAACTTATTTCCTGAGTTTTACAAAATAGAAATAGAAGAATTTCAGTCGGCAAAATTTCTATCTATAGCCTTAGTCACACTTAGTCCCTGAAACTAATTTGGAGAATATTCAAAAAACATCAACACTAAATCTTAAGTATTTAAATCTTCCATTCCTAACACTACTTGCTCAGTACAATAAAGGCCAACTCCTAGCTACTCTCAAGCGTTTATGACAAGATGTCCATTTACTAAAAATTAAATTACTTCATAGAGGGACTTACAGGGTTTTGCACAGGATTTCTCCTCACAGAAGAAACTCGTGATCATGTTATATTTGTACTACTGACGCTTTAACAAATCGGAATGAAATGAGTATCTAGGTCTTCTAGCATTCTTCTATACACAACAAGTTACGCACATGTTTGTTTATCAGCTCACTGTAGGCTCTGGTCATGCAGTAACTGATCTTCCCAACCGCCGGGTTAAGATAAGTATTAAAAAGTTTAAGACCAGATTCCTTCATGACTCCGAAGCAGCAATCACTGATTTAAGTCCTGGAAGCGCTAGAGCAGACTTCTGGGGATTTGCAGGGTGCGTCTGGGGTTGTCACTGAGGGCCGGGTTACTAGCGACAAGCTACGAAGCCTAGAAACCTGAGTCTCCGGCTCCACTGCCCGGACCCTTCTCTCGGGGCGGGCAACCCGGAAGAGCACACTTTCCGTTCCGCCCCAGTCCCCTCCCCCGCACGCGCCTGTTGCCAGCGAGCACTACAGGAGGGGAGCAAAGACCGCCATCCCCACTGCAGCTCGCTGCGGACAGTTAGTGAGCTGGAGCAACAACAGGCTTGACCCCAGGCGTTGGCGACCCCGCCCGCCAGTTCGCCCGCCCAACTCACTCGCTTACCTCCGCCGGAGACACCCGTTCTGGCGCACTTCCGGAAGCTGGACAGCTGCGCAGCACCGCGGTCCTGGTGACGCGCGGCGCCGGGGCGGGGCAAGGGGCGGGGCATATTGGGGGCGTCTCGAACCCGGCTTTCCCATTGGCTTCCGAGAAGCGCCACCGCTCACCTCCTCGGGGCCAGTGCCTTCCCAAGCTAGGGCAGCAGGCGGGTGGTTCTGATCTCTAGATGGTCCCGCCCGGGTCTTCATTCTAAACCATATAACGACACAGCCTTTCGTCCATTTTCTGACCAACCTGCGCTTGGCCACAGCTGTCATCTCGTGACACTAAACCAGGTTGATTGAGCCTCATGTCCAAATCTAAGAGTTCAGCATTAAGTAACTGACAGCAATGATACAGAGATGTGTTCTCTCCTTGTCCCATGGTCAGAAGGGTTTGACATCTCCGAAGAAACACAGAGGAGACGAGGGAAGCATGGTATGTTCACACGCCTGAAAAACTTGAGCAATGGGAAAGGGACTCCGTGTGATCTCAAAGTCCTTAGCGTTGAAAGGATCGTAGTTAGTGAGAAAGCATTTCACAGTGCTGATTAAAGCAATCATTAACTCAGACGTCAAGAGACAGTTGACAGGTGACCAGCTTGGCCGGAAGTGTCTATTACAGTTCCTGAGGACAGTTGGGCTGACTGATCAGACATTTAGGGTGAGGAACACACACACACACACACACACACACACACACACACACACACACACACACACACACGAGCGCGCGCCTTGCTGGTTATTTTTTTATTCCGAGGAACTTTGCTTCCAAGATCAGGTGGTTTAGTCCGGCCGGACCTTGATAAGGTTCCTGTTAAACGCGTTGGGCTTTAGTTGAACAACACTCAAGGCAGATCAGAGTAACTCAAATCTTTCAGTTGTGTAATACATCTATGAAAATCTGATGGGAGCTGAGGCTTTTCCCACGGGAAACATTTTGTTCTGAAATTCAGGGAGTGATTAGAGGTAACGTTGGAGTCCACAAACCTCAAATTGACGGTTCAACAAACAAAGTCCTTTTGGCAATTTAATTTAATTTTATGAAGCTGGCAATTGGGAAGAGGTATGACACTTTTTGAACAGACTGAACAACCAAAACACGTTTTAAAACTAGAAAGACATCTAACTTAGCTGACGAAATAATAGAAAAGTACCATCTATTTTTATTTACTTAATATTTACCAGCTGCCTCCTCTGTGCCCAATACTATTACATTAGCTAGGGATATAGCAGTGATCCACACATGCAGTGCTCTGGCACTTACAAAACTATTTTGTGAAGGAAGCTCAACCATAAAAAAAATGCACTGGTAATAAGAATGTTGGGTAATAATAAGTGGAGAAAATTTAATTAGGTAGGGCAGGTGGTATTAGAGTTGGATTGCAGTTTATGTAGAATGACTAGGAAAAAAACTAACAGATAAAAACAGCCTTGGATTCAGACAAGAAGTTAAGGAGCAGGTCGTGTGTTCAGGGGAGATTTTCCAAGCATAGGAAATAACAAACATCTAAGCCCTAAGACAATGAGTGAAAATAAAGGGGTATGAAATAGACTACCATAGACTACACCAACAAATACTTCCTACTAATGCGAATTTATCAAGGGCTGTAAAGGGAGCTAGGTGAGAGTGCATTTCTAGCATGCAGGAAATTTGGCTTCCCTAGAACTGAATATAATGGACTGAGTTGGCGCTTGTGAGACTTGGGAAACATTATGATGAAATGGGAGATCCTTCACTTGGTACAGATGAGGTCAAGGCCAGCCTAGGCTGTGTGGGATTCTGTCTCAAAGACAAAACATTTTTTTTTTTGCTTGTTGTAAATGTATTAAGACAGACAAGCTGATACTTATTGAGTTCAATAGGTTTGTGAATTACATTATCTAGTTTTACTAAACCCTAGCAACATGCACATCTAATTTTAAAAGTTCCCTGTACAGTAATGTCAGTTTAAAGAGTGAGTTATAATATGTGTAAACATGGCAGAATTACATTCCTCTTTTGTTGTCCTGGTCCAGGCTAGTTTTAAACTCATTTTTGATCTTCCTACCTCTACCTCCAAGGATTACAGGCATTACTACCACAAACAGTTTTGTGCATTACTGAAGCTGGAATGCAGGATATAAATAAATTAAATAACTAAATTATTTAAATATATTTATTCATTTAATTTATGTATTGTGTGTATGGAGGTCAGAAGGCAAGTTTAGGGAGTCAACTCTTTTCTCTCATCATGTAGGCTCCAGGATCAAACTTGGGCATCATTACCCACTGAGTTGCCACCTGGAATCTAGAATTAGTCGATCACTCTACCAGCAGAGCTATACCCCCAGACCCTGATGTATGTTCATAATCAAGTTTTTTACACATATAGTAAAATCAATGTCAATGTTAACTGAATCAGAATGTAACCAAGAAGCTTGCAAAATACATATGTGATACATATGTGTGTGTATATATTAAACATGCAAATTATATAGTAGTTATACATACAAATAGTATATGTAAAGGTTATTTGTATGCATATTGTGATGTGTGTATAGGTGAATAGCTCTAGATCATGAAAAAAATTTTTTTCAGTTTGCAGTCATACTGTACTCTATCAAGTACTTTATGAAATGTTGTTACACCTAATGGGAAATATTTGGCAGCTTCTATTTGGGTCCTAATAGGCAAGTATCAACATATAAAATATTCCACATGAAACATTTTAGTGCTTTTCATTATGAGACTATTAGTTACAATTATTAAAAATGAAAACTACGTGGTGATTAGCTTGCAAGAGCCACTGACTCACATGAGAGACTATGGAAATTAATAACTACAGATGATATTAAAAGTAAGTATGCTGACATTAATGTAATTTATCCACTTGGAGTTCTTGTGAGGTGTGATTTGGCTTTTTACTTTGGCAATGGTTAAAACTATGAAAGTAAACTAAACTAAACTTAGAAGGAGACCTTAAAAGTCTCTATATCCCGGTATAGGAAAACAGTATTTGCTCAAATTCAGTATTCATTGCATTTTAAGGAGAACTTTATTTAATAAGTAATACATATTTTAAAGTATTCTTTTTAATTTTTATCTCTTCCCCACCTTTTTTTGCATGTTTCATTGTATATATAAGCACAAGAAACAAGATAATGACTAGTTTTAACTGATTGAAAGTGCTTTAACAGAGATTCCAGAGTCGTGTTCTAATTCCATTCTGGTCATGCAGCATACAATGGGAGCAGGTAAAAACCGAATTTTTAAGCCTTTCTCCAAATCGGAGTCTCTCAGAGGCAGAGCCTGCAATTGGATCTTTTAAACAAACACTTTAAAGCATTTCTGTGGTCACTGATTTGGGGAAACAATACCACAATTCATGATTTTAAAGTCCCTGTCCATTGGAGCTGGAGAGATGACTCAGTGGTCAAGAATACTTGCAGAATACCAAAGTTTATATCCTAACACCAACGTTGGGTGACTCCCAAGGGCCTATAGCTCCAGCTTCAGGGGATCTGATACTTCTATGCTCTGAGGGCACCCTCAAAGGTATGCACAAACACAAATGCATACACATACACACATGTACACATTAAAACTATTATCTCAGTCTTCAAAAGACAGATATAATTATTTGCAGTGTTGGTGAGTTTTCAGCTAATGTAATAAATACCTAAGGTAATCAACTTACAAAAGAAAGAAAGATTTGGTTTATAGATTGATTGGTTTTAGTACGTTGCAGTTTAGCCTTTTAGCTTTGGTGCCTGTGACAAGTTAGCATATCATGACAGAAATGTGTGGAGAATAAAACCACTAATTATGGTAGGGAAACAAAAGAACTATGTGATCAGGGTCCACTATTCTATTCCAAATCTTTTTCACTGGGAGGATAGATAAATGGTTTAGTAGCTAAGAGACTTCACTGCTCTTCCAGAAGACTGATGTTCAATTCCCAATGACTATATGGATTCAAATCGCAACAATACTATGGTGGCTCACAAAAGTAGGTAACTCTAGTTTTAGAGATGCACTGCCTTCTTCTGACCCATGAGGGCACCAGGCATGCACACGGTGCATAGACATGCATGCAGACAAAACATACACATACATTTAAAACAATTTTTTAACCAAAATCATGCCCCTAAAGATTCAAAGACCCTCCATCCGAAATATCACCATTCTTGTGTATGTCTTTTTAAATGGAGTTTTGCCTTCTTTGGCCTAGATCTCATAGTGGTCCTGCCTAAGCCCCACAACCAAGTCCTACCTATATAATATTTAGTGATGGTAACACGCAGCAATTTTGAGGTGGCCCAGTGATTCCATTAGTAACACGAAAGCCAACCATTCATCTTCCTCTCAAGATTATTGCAAGAATCAAATGAGAAAATAAATATAGAATTCTGAGAACAAGCAGCACTGATTCACTGTAAAACCTAGTGATGATTCATAGAATGCCTCTATGGCATCTGTTTTAGGAAGAGGAATAATGACAATAAGATCATTATTTTAATATCTTAAATCTATAAATATTAATTTTACCACATTTTTTGCCATGATGTTTTAACATGATACCCCAAGGTGAAATTCATAATGACCGTAGAAGTCTCAGCTAGATGAGTTGGGTTATGCACATTGCAATATGCCCTGTACTACTGAAAAAGGCCTCTAGATTAAAACCCACCGGAAAGGTGACCATGGATGAGGCTTCTATGATAAATTCTTTTTCACTTATATTATTTTTGTCTTCTAGGGTCCTAACATGTCTGAGACTACTATTTTGTTGTTATAGTTTATAGGGACTTTCACAGAAGACAAGCTCTGGGAGTGTGGGTTGTTTGTTGGAACAAGGATTGTGCTGTATTATCTGGCTGGCCTGAAATTCTCCTGTTGCATGAATTCCGATTGTATTAAAAGAACTCAGAGCCAAATATTGGAGAAAGGCTGAAATATCAGAGAGAGGACACCACAGTCAAATCTCACCCAGCTATCTTCTAGTTTCCTCCGCCTCACTCCTGTTGCTTCTAAAGCCCCATCTGTCTTCCTATGCCTGCCTTAAATATCTTTTTGCCCAGCTGTATCACATCTAGGTTAAGATTAAAGGCGTGAGCAACTACTATTTGGTAGTCAGCCTTGAACTCACAGAAACACAGAAAAAAGATCTCTGTCTCTGTAGTTATGAGGTTAAAGACAAGGTACCACCACTGCCTGCCTGGGAGCCTGAAACTCCCTCTGTAAACCAAGCTGGCCTCAAACTCAGATCTGATGGGTCTAAAATGTAAATTACCACTCCAGGTCTTTCCCCATGCTGGGATTAAAGGTGTGTGCCATCACTGCCTGGCTGTTTGGCCTTGTACTCACAGAGATCCTCTGGAGATTAAAGATGTGAGTTACCACTGCTCTGTTATCCCTTGAACTCACTGAGATCCAAAATGATCTCTGCCTCCCAAGTGATGAGACTAA
>PVIH01000126.1:393384-481355 GCA_004025045.1 Sigmodon hispidus
TTTTTTTTTTTTTTTTTTTTTTTTTTTTTTTTTTTTTTTTTTTTTTTTTTTTTTTTTTTTATAAATTATCAGGTCCTGGTCTCCCTTCTAAAAAAAAGGTTTAGAGCTATAGCCCCAGATACATCTCCAAACCCTGGCTATTCTGGAATTCCCTTTGTAGATCAGGCTGGCTTTGAACTCATAGATTCACCTGCCTCTGTCTCCCAAATACTGCGATTAAAGGTGTTCGCCACCACTGCCTCTAGCAAGGCTACGCTCTTAAGATGTTTGTATCCATTGGTCACCTTTTAAGCTAAAATTCTTGCTGAAGAAAGGGCAGCCTTCTCTCAGACTGCTGAAGCTGCTGAAGTCTGTAGGTGGTTCCTTTTTGTTTCATTTTTGGTGGTAGTGTCACTGGGCTTGCTGCCTGTGGATGGAAGCAGAGCCTGCTGCTCAGCCTGGGCCAGTGCTGTACTCTTAGTCCCCCCCCCCAGCCCTGTGCATGGTTTTGTATCTCATTAACTAACCTGGACTTCTTTACAGTTCCATCAAAGTGTTTTAAAAGTGCTTCCTTTGCTCTAAGGTACCTAACTCTTTGTTGTGTCTACAGATCTGCCAACTTCCATTAGCCAAACTTTGTCCTGCTGTGACATCATCAACCTCACCTTGATAACTAGGACTCTGGAAACTCTGTCAGCACTGAGCAGTGGGAGGGCCCATCTGTCCCTGCTGCCTGTACTGGAGATGGTTGGCTGTCTGCCCAGGCTGAGATTCTGTCTGTCTGCATTTGGGTTTTCAGACTGAATATACCTCCTTCCAACAGGAGCCTCCAGGAGCATGTGGTGTCTCCTGAAGGTTGCCTGGATCAATGAAGAATCAAGCTTTTTCTTCCCCTGGAGAGATGGCAAGACTGAGTTATCTGTCACAGCTAATCAGCACACAGGTTTGGATACTGGGAAACACAAAGAGAGGAAAAGATTGGGATTAACAGATTTCAGGGTTCTTTTCTTTATAACTACTATTTCTCAGAATGTAATGTGTCAAGAGTACAGAGAGGAAATGAAAAGTTCATCAGCAGAAGGAGTCTGTTTTAGAAAGGCTTAAAAGCAGATGCTTCAGGGAGTTTGGGGTTGCCCACAGAGACATGTGTAATCAAAGACATCAAATTTAAGTCCAATATTGGAAGATACTAATTATAACAAGCCAGCAAGAAATGAGCACTTTAATGCTTACACAGGTTTGGGCTGGAGAAATGGGTCAGCAATCAAGAGCACTTGTTGCTCTTGTATAGGACACGGATTCAGTTCCCAACCCCCACATGCGGTGGCTCACAATCTCCTGCAACTCCCAGCTCCAGGAAATCTATTGCACTATTTTGGTCTCCTTGGTACTGCATGCACATGGCATGCATACAGAGAAGAAGGCACATAGACATACACATAAATACAAATGAATGGTTTAAAAAGATTTATCCTTATATGATGTTTACCTGGATGTCTGTGCACCACATGTGTGAAGTGCCTAGAGAGGCAGGAAGAGGTAATTAAATTCCCTGGAACTGGGATTACAGACTGTTGAGAGCCACCATGTGGGTGCTAAGAACAAAAGTAGGGTCCCCTGGAAGAGCAGCAAGTGCTCTTAAGCATGAAGCCATCTCTCCACATCCTCATCAGCCATATCTGAGAATGGCACTTGGCCACACCTTCATCAACATACTGTGTTAATAAAGTTTGCCTATTCAGTTACTGAAACATATTTCATGGTCTTAATTTGCAATTCATTTTAGCATGACTAAGTTTTCCCCTAACACTCATCCATTGCTGGTGAGGGTACAGACAGACTTGTACAACCACTATGGAAATCAGTGTGACAGTTCATCAGAAATATGGGACTCCATCTACCTCAAGATCCAACTATACCACTCTTGGCATATACCCAAAGAATGCTTCATCCTCCTACAAAGACCTTGTTCAGTCATGTTCATTGCTGCTCTATTCACAATAGCCAAAAATTAAAAAAAACTTGAACGTCCACCAACGTATGAGTGGATAAACAAAATGTGGTACATCTTTACAATGGAATATTACTCAGACACTTAAAAATTAACTCATGAAATTTACTAGTAAATGGAACTAGAAAAAAAAATTATCCTGAATGAGGTAACTCAGACCCAGAAAGACAAATATGGTATGTGTGGATGTTAGCTGTTAAGTCATTGATAATCAAGCTACAATCTATAGAACCACAGAGACTAGACAGAGAGTAAGGGACTGGGGGATGGGATGGATCTCCTTCGGAAGGTAGATAGAATAGACAGTGATGGGTGGATAAGGAAGAGGGAGGACTGGAATGGAAGGATCAGATGGGAAGTGAAGAGGGGGTGAGGAAGGGAACAGCTTAAACTAAGGTCATTTGAGGGGTCTTATGGAAACATAGTATAGTAGAAATTTCTATATATACATATATAAGGACAGACAAAATGCCAACTGGACACCTCTCATTAGCAATTAAAGCTCCTAATACTGAGAATAAGTTACAGCTAATTGAATTCTTTGCCAAAGGCGTCCCCAAACAACCCAGGCTATTGCCAAGGCTATTGGTGGCTCTTCATAAACTGACAGTAAGCCCCTAAGGCTGAAGGCAACACCTACACAACTCATTGACTCAAGCTGGTGTTTACCTAGAGTCTTCACCCTGTTCACAGTGCTGGAAGGTATTCTACATGCTGTCAAAGAAGAAAGATAAATACCACCCCCACCACACCCACACCACCCGCTACAAACTCTTCAATTTACAGGAGTGGCCTGCCTGCAAGATATGATGTGGCACAAAGCTGGTGGGAGTAACCAACCTTCTTTGAGTTTTGGCTCACTCCATGAGCCTATACCCAATGCTACTTGGGTGGCCAAGAACCTGAGACTAGATAGGCAAGAAACACAGGAAAAATCCAAATGCTACTGTTCTGTCATAGGAAAGTAGCAATAACATGACTCCTCATGACATCCTCCTATACTCAAAGATCTCTGCCTTGCTCAGCAATCATCAGATAAGCTTTCTTCTGCAACAAATGAGAACAAATACACAGACCCACAGCCAGACAATATGCAGAGTGAGAAACCTTGGGAGATCTTCATCAAATTTCTCCTCTCAGGGTCAGGGAACTCTGGAGAAGAGGAGGCAGGAGTGTAAGAGCCAGAGGTGATGGTGGCCACCAAGGAATCAAGGCCTTCTGGTCACAACAAGGGGCATACATATGAACTCACAGAGACATGCACAGAACCTGCATGGGTCTGTAGCAGATGGTATCCTAGAGCTGAAGGGGGAAGTGGACTCACATTTTATCCCTAACTAAAAACCTCTCTCCAACTGATAGCCACTTGTAAATGAAAATTTAGTTTTCTTCAAGGGAGTCTCCCTGGGGAAACAAGCCACTCTGACCACTCTGAAGGGTATGTACCACGCCAGCAGTAGATGACCAAGAGAAGACAAAGTCAACAGCATCCTTGGAGAGTCTTTGTTTCATAATGTCAAGCCAGGGAATGATTTTTAACCTTACAGGTCCTTTGCATACACACACACACAACATACGCGCGCGCACACACACACATATCTTATAGTTTCTAATTTTGAATCCTTATGGAATTCCTGTGTGTGTGAACATTTACGCCTCTACATCTATATTCATGTCTTGTGCTTTTTTCTTGTTTGATTGTTTTGTCATAACCCAATTTGTTAGTTTTTGATTGATAATATTTTAGTAATGTTATTTTTTAGATGCCTGTGTGTTTCCTATGGAGAGACAGAAAGGACGTAGATTTGGATGGGATGAGAGGCGAGCAGTGACTAGGAGGAGGAAAGGGAAAAGACTGTAATCGGAATATAGTGTATTAGGAAAATCTATTTTCAATAAAAGAAAAAGTTTGCTTCATTTTTTTCTTTATTCATTCTGTATATTTCCTTTCTTCGTTTTGTTTTGTTTTGGTGTGTGTGTGTGTGTGTGTTGGAACTCTAACTCAGAACTTTGCACATGCTACGAATGTGCTTCCTTGTGCTATACCACTCTTTGTAGGCAATTTTAATAGTTAAACTAGCTCTTTATCTATGATAAATTGAAGGATACTTTCCCTGTCAGTTGTTTGGTTTTCCACATGTTTACCATAACTTTTGCCATAAAGCATTATTTTCTTTCTCCTCTATCACTTTTTTGCTATCCTCAGAATGGATAGGATGAGTTGATTTCTTGGTGTTGTATGTGTGTTAACATATTTTACTCTGTTGCCAATATTCCTTCCCTGGGTGAGAGGTAGTCAATGCCTACCCCTCTTATTAAGGTCCCAATAACAAACCAAGGTACAATTCCACCAGAGTTCACTGGGGAGACATGTCTTAATTACTTTCCTACTCCTATGACAAAACCCAATGACCAAGGCAACATATAGGAGAAAGAGTTTATTTGGGGCTTACCGGTTGAGAAGGTGAGTCCATGATCATCATGGGGGCAGGATGACAGCAGGCAGGTGTGGTGCCAGAGCAGTAGCTGAGAGCTCACATCCTGAGACAACAATTACTAGGCAAAAAGTGACATAGAGAGGCCTGGGCTTTTGAAACCTTATTGGGCAACTCCAGTAACACACCTCTTTCAACAAGTGATACCTCTTAATCCTTCCCAAACAGTTCCATCAAATGAGGAGCAAGTAATCAGTTATATGAGTCTATATATACAACTGGCTGGGAAAGGTGGATAGATGCTTAGGTGAGGGATCCATGACCCTTTTTACCTTTCTGCTTCTATGAGGAAGGAAAATAAACAGTTGTCCAAGCTCTGATGATCTTTGGTGACCAGGAGCAGAAGAACTCTTGAAGATGATAGCTGTTTGGCTCAGAGGATAATCCTGTGTTCCAGGTCTGTTGTATCTTATTCCAATTTAATGTTTGAGATATGATTTATGATTTAGCTGTTTGCAGAAGTCTGTCTGTGATTTGAGAGCCTATCTTTAATTATACTGTATTGTTGTAAGTATCGGAGGTTATTACTGGTTTTGCTAATAAGTTATATAACTCTGTATACTCATGTGCTGAAGTCCAGAACTAGCACCCTGGACTTGTTAGAACATTCCAACTCTCCCACTCTAAACTCCTGAAGTATATTGTCACAGTCTGTTATATTTGGTAAATGACAGTTTATCAATCTACCTTAGTTCAAGAAAATAAAATTGATCATGTTGCTATTTCTATATAACCTGGATGAAATTACTTTTCACATTTAATATGACTTGTAATTCCTTATCTCTTCTTAATAACTTTTATTTTGTATGCATATGTGTGTAGAGAGTGTGTGTGTATGAGAGGGGGGGAGAGGGGAAGAGAGAATAAAAAAGAGAGAGAGGAAGGGAAGGAGAGAGAGAGAGAGGGAGGGAGGGAGGAAGGGAGATTTCATAAGCCCTAACAATGTGGATAAGGAGTCAGATCCCTCCTTTCACCCTGGTCTGTGGATCAGTCCCAGGCCATCAGGGTCTTACAGCAAACATTTTTTCACAGAGTCACCTCAGTAGCCTACAATTCCTCCCACCCCCACCCCCTTTTTTTAAACTGGGCTGGTCTCAAACTCACTCTGTAGGAGGGTGTATGAGGGTGACCTTGAACTTCTGATTCTGCTTCTACCTGCCTACTGCTGAGATTATAGGTGCTTGTCACCACACTGGTTTACAGGGCACCAGGAATTGAACCTAGGGCTTTGTGCATGCTGGCAAGCACTATACCAAATGAGCTCTACCATAGCAAATTTGAACAGCTCTGGTCTAAATTTCAACTTTTTACAACAAACTTTACCTACTGGAATTCAAAGACTGTGCTGTTCTGTGTTGACATTAAGATGTATTATGCAAACATATGTATGTAGGAGGGTTTCTTTTCCCTATTTTTTCCAATACTGATAATTGTACTTAAAGTCATACATTTGCTAGGTATGCACTCTTTCTTTGAGCAATAGTCCCAGTCAGGCTTTTCAACTATTAGCTAAAAATAGAAATAAAGTGATAAAAGGAAGGATTTTGAATAGAAGTTGAATTTAGTTAAATGAGCTGTCCTTGAAATTCTAGGGTTTGTATCTGAGATACCTCATATGCTAAAAAAGAAAAGAGAAGCTGAATGTGTTGGTGAATACCTATGATCCCAGTATTTGAGAGGCTGAGGCAGGAGAATTTCCAAAAAGCTCCAGATCAGCACAAGTTACATAGAGGGATCCTGTCATGAACAAAACCCACAAAACAACAACAACAAAAGAAGCCCTGGCAGTTGGAAGGTATTTTGTGACTCGGTAAACAAATATCTACTCACCCCAGCTAGGAAACAGACAACAGATTAAAGCAGGATACTAGTAAAGTCCAACTGGTGAACCAATGACTTCACCAGGATTAGTTACAGGAGTGCAGGTGAGGAGTTAATTACCATAACAAATTACTCAAAGACAGTTACATCACCAAAGTCCATACTAGTGTGGATGGCAGCCCACAAAGGCTGGAAACCTAGAGTGCACTGAAAACTGCAAGTCACTCAACAGGTAAGAGAATATCTTCTTTCGGTTGTTCTGATGGTTTGAGAGTGTAATCCTTTCGGCTTGTATGTACTTGGAGAGGAGGGGGCCTAGCGATCTAGTCAGTTTTAAGGACTTCCTGGAAGTTTTTGAGTTGTATACTTCTTGATTTTAAGGAGCTTCCTTGCAGAATAAAATATTTTAACCTACCTTTATGGCATCTTGAGGGTTAATGAGTTTTCCTTCAATGTGGGATGTTTCATCTTGGAGGAAACTGCTACACAACAAAAGATAGGCAGGTGGATTACTGGGAGTTCAAAGCCAGACTGGTCTATGTAGCAAGTTCCAGGCCAGCCATGACTATATAGAGTGACCTTGTCTAAGAAAGGTGGTAGTGAGGGGGAGTCAATAAGAAAAATCAAACATTTCTCTACTTGTCTATTTCATAAGTAAAATATGATAAATCATTGTTTTATGTACATTACTATAATTACACATGTGAGCTGTAATCACAGGTTATAAATAATGAAATATAAGTAAGTCACTCATGTTTTATTCATTTTTATTGCGTTGTATTAGCATATTGGCTTGTGTGCTCTTTAGGTATTAAAATAATTGAATGTTTTTCTATGAATTATGTATTCTACACAAAGAAAACTATAAAACTATAAAACTTGGTAGCTGGGTGGTGGGACATACCTGTGTTCTCAGCACACAAGCAGCTGAGGCAGGAAACCTGGGAGTCTCCGGTCATGTTGGCTTAAAAAAATCTAAGCCAATCAAATGTAATAATTATTTAAAACTATTTCATTTTGTCCTTTTGTGACATCTCTCTTGCTCATTACTATTATTGCACTGTGTATAGCTTTATTGTCTTGTTAATCCCCAAACTGGGGAATTTTACTCTTTCCCACATTCCAAAAATAGTTATGTGTCCAGCAATAATCATTAATCTATGCTGATGGTAAGGTGCTTTTTTTTTCAATTACTAGTAGATTTTAATTTTTGGTATCTCATTAGTACATAGCCCAACTTTTGGCACGTGTCTCTTGCAAAGAAGAAGGTCTTCTTGAGCTGTGATTGGTTGAATCTATTGTGATCTGATTCATTCAGAAGCAACTGATAATGGCCTCAGAGTTTATGGCAGTCCCTTTTGGAACACACAATGGTATATGTTTTCTTTGTAGTTTTTAGATATTCTTTATATAGCTTTATATTTATATTTATATATATATGTTAATGTTCAGTTCATTGACTAGTGTAAGCAAATATCTGCCCCCCCCCACAATACAATGAGACTCTCTAGGGAGGCTACAGTCAAAAAGACAGATAACAATCTGTATAAAACAATCTGTGGTGAAATCATACCTCAGGTATTCTGGGAAGACAAATGACTCAGCCACTCACTCTGGGAAGGAGTCTGACAGTCCCTTAAGTAGGTAGACGCAGAGTTTCCCTAAGAGCCATTAATTTTAGTCCACATACCAGACATCAGATAAATTGACACCCACGGGAAAACTATACGCAAATGCTCACTGCCACATTGTTAAGAATAACTAAAAACTGATAATGTCCCAAAATCTCCATCAGTGGACAAATGGATAAAACAATCACATTAATGCAACATACTGTTATCAAGTCACCAAAAGGAACAAAGTATGAAAACCAGGCAAATCTGGGTAAACAGGAAGTAGATTAGTGCTCATCTAGATCTGGGAGGGTGTGTCAGTTTTAGGGTTTCTATCTATGTGATAAACATGACTGATAACAACTTGCGGAGGAAAGGGTTTGTTTCTTCTTACAGCTTACAGTTTATTATGAACAGAAGTCAGGGCAGGGACTCAGAGCAGGAACCTGCACACAGGAATTACAGCAGAGCCAGAGGGAGAGTGCTGCTTACTGGCTTGTTCCTGCTGGCTTGCTGTTTGCTTTCTCATACCTCCCTGGACCACCTACCCAGACATGACATAGCCTACACTGGGCTTTTTCACATCAATCATCATTCAAGAAAATACCTCACAGACTTGCCAACAGGCCAGTCTGTTGGAGGCATTTTCTCAATTGAGGTTCCCTCTTCTAGACAACTTTAGCCTGTGTCAAGTAACTATACAAAGGGCATGGCTGGTGATCACTGTGGGTGATGTAGAAGGGATAGTGTAGTATGAAGTTTCTGGCCTGGACTAGCCCCAAGATCTAGACCAGCAGTCCCAATGTCCCAAAGAAACACACAGAAGCTTACATTAATTTCATGCTGATTGGTTTATGGCTCAGTAATATAACTTGCTAACTCTTAACTTTTAAATTAACCAATGATTAGCCTAGTGGCTTAGTACCTTTTCTTAGAACAGCATTCTTGCCTTTCTTCCTCTGTGTCTGCTGGTATCTCTGTCTGACTCTTCTTCTTCTCAGAGTTTTCTTAGTCTAGTTACTTCGTCCACACTTCATGGCTGCCTTCTGGCCAATTAGCATTTTATTGAACCAGTAGGAGGGACAAATATTTACAATGTACCAGAACATAATTCCACAGCAGGATAGGATTCTTTTGGGGGTGATGAAAGGTTCTAAACTTTCCTTTTGTGGTCGCTGCATACTTCAGCAACTACACATCACTGAATTGTACAGTTTAAGTGGGTTAACTATGTGGTATATGGACATAGTTGAAATCTCTTTCAACTATGACATAATGAGCCATGTGCATCTGTACTTTTGTTCTTGCTGTGACCAAATACCCGAGAGAAGCAACTTAAAGAAGAAAGGGTTTGGCTCCCAAAATGAGGGTATAGTAGCCTGTCCATTATGATGGGAAAGGCACAGTGCTGGAGCATGGGTCTGCTGGTCAGATCACACCTGCAGTCAGGAGCTGAAAATGGTGAATGCTGGTTTTCAGCTCACTGTCCCCCTTTTTATACAAGCCATAACCCCAGCCTGTGAGATGGTGCCACCCACATTTTTAGAGTGAGATTTCTCACCTCGATTAACCCAACCTGGAAGTTCTCTTACAGATTCTCTCTGACGTTCAGCTTTTTTGGCCAGGTTTGTTCACATGTGTAACAAAACTTCAAGAAATAGAATAGTGTCATCAACCGTGGATGGTCTCTCTTACCCTTTCATTTCGTCTCCAAGCTCCCTTCTCCCAGAGAAGCACACATTGTTCCCTTCTTCCCTATATCCTCTCTGCTGCCCTCAGATCTCCCCCACTTCCTTCCTTTCTCCACAGTGTCTCACTATGTAGCCCAAGCTGGCCTTGAACTCGTGATTTCCTGGCCCCAGCCTCCCAGGGCTGGGATTACAGTTGTATACAGCCATGATTGACTTTCACAGTACTTGACTTTTCTTGTCTCCTCCTCTTCTTTCTTTCCTTACTCCCTCACTTCCCTTCTCACCTCCCCCTTTCTTCTTTTTGACATAGTCTCCCCTCCCCTTCCTTCTGTTTGAGACAGTCTCTCCCTCTGTCGCCCAGACTTGCTGGGAACACTCAGTCTTCCTGTTTTAACTTCCAGCATTCTGAGATACAGACAAGCACCACAGTACTCAGCTTCTCCCCCCCCCCCCACCTTTTTAAGTTAAGTTAGAAAAATAGAACAGAGGTTCTGAGTACTGGGTGTAAATGTAGTTTTGGTAGAATAAAGTTACATCCTTTTGAAGTCTATTTGTATCTACTCAGACTGTGGCTAGTGCTGTCAATATTACATCTCCTTCAGTAGTAATGACTTACAGTTTTAATACTTCCATTTTTATTGTTATGAACAATGCAACAATAACCATTTGATTGCAGTTCTACACAGATGCAGGATTATTAGCAATCAAAATTAGTATCATCACCCAAATGGCCATCTGACTCTGATTAAAGATCTGACTTTTTTGGTGTTAGGGTAGGTCAAAGCCCCTTTCATGCCCCATGTTTCCAGGTGACAAGTTGCTCAGACGGTACCTAGAAACCATACAGTTCACTGTACCATTGGATGGCTTAGTCCTAAGTTCATGGTGACTTTGAGTGTAAAGGAGATGGGTTTTTCAGAAAGTCACCTGTGGAGCCCTTACAGAAAATATCTGATGACTCCATTAACCACACCGGGGTGTCTGATCTCTTATTATTTTCCCAGAGGTTGAACTTGGAGTCCGAAGGTTAAATCTATATGTAAATTACTTCTGTTTTATTTGGGCTATAAAGTGAAGATAAATTTTTTTAATTAAAAAGTTTTAGATTTATTTTCTTTTATGTGTATGAGTACTTTGCCTGAATGTATGTACATGTAGCATGTACATGCTTGGTGTAAGCAAAGGTCAGAAGAAGATGTTAGAGTCTATCATGGATGGTTGTGAGCCACCATGCTATGCTGAGAATCAAACCAGGGTCTTCCAAAAGAAAATCAAATGCTCTTAACTCCTAAATTATAGCTCCATCCTTTGAAATCTCTATTCTTAATCTAAGCATTGAGACATGAATTAGAAAGAAACAGCAAGCTAGATTTCCCAACCAAGTTCCCTACTCAGGAGCTAGGCATACATGCCTTTTTCTCTGCTGCTTTCTCCAGGAAAGTTGCTGGGGTTTAATATAGATTACCTAATTGCTTTCCCCTCTATCCTCAAATTATGAAGGTTACTACTATTATTACCCCCAATTTTAAGCTTCTTTTGAGGGTTTTTGTTTTTCGAGACAGGACTTCTCTATGTAGCCCTGGCTATCCTGAAACTTACTTTGAAGACCAGGCTGGTCTCAGACTCACAGAGATCCCACCAGCCTCTGCCTCCCAAGTGCTGGGATTAAAGGTGTGTGCCACCACTGCCTGGCTAAGAAATTTATTTTAAAAGCCCGAGTACAGTATTCCCTGTGGTTGCCCTAACAAAGTACCATGGGCAGATAGCTTAACAACAGTGATTTGTTTGCTCAGAGCTCTTAGACCAAGGTGTGGACAAAAGTGGTGTCTCTTCTTGGATTGTTGATCCTCATCTTCTAGTGTCCTCATATGGATCTCACCTGTGCCTGTTCATGCACCAGGCAAATGGGTTAGGGCTTGCCCATAGGACCTTTTCTACCACACCCTTCTCTTTATAGATCTTATCATCTTCCCAAATAGTCCCTGTCATCGTACCAGGGCTAAGAAGTCAAATGAATTTTAAG
Organism: Sigmodon hispidus; assembly: GCA_004025045.1. Lineage (NCBI taxonomy): Eukaryota > Metazoa > Chordata > Mammalia > Rodentia > Cricetidae > Sigmodon > Sigmodon hispidus. The sequence goes on from PVIH01000126.1 coordinate 405,018, forward strand.
AACTCCAACTTAGTGTCTAGCAAACACAATATATAAACATACAAGAAGCTTCATCAAATCAAAATTCTTGTTTTTGCCCATCTGTAGATCTAATAAGATATTCTTGTTCTCAGTCCTTATCTATTATTAGTTTACAATACCAACAGTGATGCATATTTTAACAGTTTTATACAAGCCCAACAGTAGACAAATAGCCTGACTGGGTTCATGTCACCTCTTTAATTCCCTTGCCCTTATGAAATTGCTGGGTTGAATGCATTCCCTTTCTTTTTTGATTTTTTTTTTGTTACTTTTTTTCTCACTCATGTTCCTTTAACTATATTGGGTTTCCTATATTAATGTTTTCTATAGATTAAAATCTTTTTGTACAGCCTACACATTCTTTAAGGCAATATTAGAAACAATGGTATATTCATCTTCCAGTATTCATCCAAACTCTGGTAATACCTTTAAGAGACTGGTACATATATATATATGTATATGTATATATGGAATATACATATACATATATTCCTTACTAAAGGACTATGTACCTGTTGGAAGTGGGGGGAACTTTACAAAAACACTTTTCCTAAGACCTTGAACATATTGATTATTTACACTAGAGAGTGGGAGTGGGAAGCCCATGTGCTTGGAGGAATCGGGAAATTTAAATCCCTCCACACTATTTCTTGGCATCACGCCAGACTCCAGAGAACTGAAACTGAGATCCCAGACGACACTGCCACACCACAGTGCCACAGCGCATAGTACAGCGATGTCAGAGCTGGCTGGGAAACCTCCCTCCTGGCAAGGCAAGTTTCTGACACACAGCAGTTAGAACCTGGTAAGGACAGGATATGATATTTGGGACATTGCTAGAAAATTATGAGGCCCTTGATGCCTTTTCCCTTGTATGTCAAAGTGTTTAAGTGAAAAGAAACACATACACACACATATTGCACCCATACATGTTTTCTAATATGGCAAGTTGTTTTGGAAGGAGAATTTCATGTGATATTTTTTATCCTTAAAACATTTTTTTAGGCAAGGTCCTGGAACCAATATATAGATCAAATTAACTTCAAACTCACAGAGATCTGCCTCCTAAGCACTAGAGTTAAAAGCATACATCATCAAGGCCAGCCTTATGATTTTTGATTCTTCTCCTGGAACTAAAATATAACCTTTCTCAAAGAAAGCTTCCTTTTAACCTGCACTTGAAAAGGAGATAAGCTTGGGAGCCACCACAGTCTCGCCTGCCTTTGTTGTTTCCTGCCCTCTTCCCACACAGAATAGATAAGTAGACAAAATATTTAGCATGTATTCCGGGCTGAAAAGCCTAAATCGGAATTTTCCCTTTTTCTTTTAAAGACCCCTGCCAGCTTCCAGCAGTGCAGAAAGCATTGATCTGAGACCATAGCTAGAGCAGACTCTTCTGGAAGCGATGGATCAGAGACTGGACAGGAACCCTGATCTTTGAGGTTTCTTCTAGAGAGCTACTGTTCTGATTTTGGATTCTGAGGTTCCAGGAAGGTCGTGCTACAGCTTTGGGGTTATAGGTCTTTCTCATCCCCAAATGCACAACTATTTCTGATTCTGCAAGCCAGTTTGGGTCCTTGGAGGGTGGAAAGTCAAGGCATTTAGGACTGCAGGCCCTGCCCTCAGTCCTGGGTGCTCCAGCTCAGCCTGAATCACAGGCTGCGCGTCAGCTCTGGCGGGGGCGTGCACCAAGGGGGCGTGTCGGGGGCGTGTTTGGGGCGGGGCTAAGGCGGCGCACGCCGCGCCCTCAACGGAGCGAGAGGCCGAGCTTGCTGCATTGCAGCCGCCGCGGCGCCGCTCGGCTCCTCACTTCCAACAATGGCGGCTCCGACCCCGAGCGGCGGCGGCGGCGGCTCCGGGGGCGGTGGCGGCACCCCGGGTCCCATCGGGCCGCCCGTTCCCGGCCACCCGGCCGTCAGCAGCATGCAGGGTAAGGACAGCGGGCGCGCCGAGACTAGGGGGCTCCTCGCGAGGCGCTCGGCTGAACCGCGGCCTGTGAGCCGCCGCGTCCCCGGGGCTGTCTGAGGAAGCTGCCCGAGCTCCGCGTCCCGGGCCCGGCCTCGCCCCGTCTCCCTGCCTCAGGCCCGGCTTGGGTGCCCGCTACGACTGCTCTGGCTTCGCCGGTTCGGGCCCACCTGGCTGTCCCCGCCCGCCGCTCACCTGGCGCCCGCGGGTTTCGGGAACGCGCGCGACCGGGCCTCTAGCTCGCTAGTCGGCCGCGTCCCGGCCCTCGGCCCCGCCGCCCCCGCGCGCCGCAGTGGGGCCGGCTCAGGGCCATCTTGTGCCTTGCCGGGAGCCGCTGGAGCTGGGCCACTGAGCTGCCCCCCACCCCTAAAACTTTCCAGGGTGTCTGCGTGGGAGGGGCGGGCGTGCGCGAGGCCCTGTGCCACCTGTAAGGTGGGTAGACAGCCACTGGCCCGGGAGAGGCGTTTCGACCCAGGCTGGACATGTGTGTTCTCCTCGCATGCAGAAAAGAAAATCAGATAAAAATAGAAGACCGAGTTCAGTTCGACTGAAAGAGAGAGATTCAGGAAACCGAATGGCAGAGGTCAAAGTGATCGTGTCTGGGCATCTGAGACAGCTCTCCTGTAATGGCTTTTCCCCACTGGGAGACCTTGGTAGCTCTGTATGGGATTGACAGGTGATGTTGTGAAAATAACAGGCCTGAGCTCATTATGGACCATTTCTTAAGTTTAGTGGAGGGATTTTGGGCAGTAATGCTGTATTTGAAACACACAAGCCCGGAAATCTCTTGATAACTTTAGCAAACGACTCATAATTATTAGTCACTTGGGTATCCTTGGTATCAGTATGAGCATAGTTTCTTTAACAAAAACAAAACAACCCCCCCCCCCCAAAAAAAAACTCTCCCTAGTTTCTTGTGTCTAGCTAGCAGATTATATGTTGATTATTTTGTGTTTATGGTACCATACCATGATTTTGCATTTGCATCCCTCTGCATAAGAAAAATTTAGCCTATATATGAAACTGTGATAAATATATCAACAGGACGAGCTCAGCATTCAGAAGATATATTCTGTGCAGTCCCTAAATTAATTAATTTAAATGGAGTTAGTTATTGGATGCCTGCTACGCTGCCATTATATTACATAGAATACAGGATTGACATCTTGGTCTCACACACACTTGTACTGTCTGCTAAGATTGTTTAGGATTATCTTGTGTCTTGTCCACAATAGATGATTTAAAGTTTGTTGTTGTTGTTGTTTGTTTTTTTATTAATATTTTAAGGGTAGAGACATAGCCTGATCCGAGTTCAATCCTTGGGACCTACATGGCAAGGAGAGGGCTGATTTCCTCAAGCTGTCCTCTGACCTCGGTTTGAACACGCAATCAAGAACTCAGTGAAACAATGTATATATTTCAAGTTTTCTTCCTTCCTTTTTCTCTTTCTTTTTTTGAGGGAAGAGGCTGATAGTTTGAAAAGCATGCATACATCTTTTCTTCTTGTTCAGAAAACATGGAGCAACTCCTTACAGCCAGCACAGTGTTGTTTTGAGTGTGTAGAGACCAATGAACACAGCTATCTCACCTCTTCTGGAGCATGTCCCTTTGAGAATGGGGAAGGGAAGACATGTAGGTAAATAGTAGAGATTGCTTAAGAAAGAAAGGCATCAAGCTGGATTTTGTGATGGAAGATAATAAGGGCAATCTCTTTGATAAGATGGACAGGGAAAGCCTGTCTGGAAAGAACAGAGATGAGGCCAAGGCAGATAGAACAGTGACTGAAGATTCTGCTGCAGGGAACAGGGAGCTCCTAGAACCTCAGAGTCATGTGATAAGGAATTATTCTGCTGTTCTCTTTTTCCCTCTATTCCTGCCTTTTGATTTCTGGAACTCTTTTAAAAGGGAGAAGGACCCTAATTATTGCTAACTTTTTAAAAAGATATTTTTGTGTGTGCACATGTTTTGCATGTATGTTTGGATGAGCACTACATGCATGCCTAGTGATGGAAAGGTCAGGAGAGGTCATTATATTCTCTGGGACTGCCTTTACAAATGCCTGTGAGCTGCCAGGGGGATGCTGGGAACCAAACTAGGCTCCCTTGCAACAGTGACAAGTGTTGTAAACCCTGAGCCAGTTCTCCTGCCCTTGAGTTGTTACTTTTTTTTTTTTTTTTTTAAATCTTTACTGATACATCTTTGATTAATAACATGCTAAGTTATATCTTGTGTTTTGAATCTGTTTTGAATGCTCAGAGTAAAGAGAAGTGCTTGAAATGTTCAAGGTGTTGTATAGCATAATCTGAATTAGAAAGCTTGAGCTTAAGCAGCAAATTAGTAATTTTTTTTTTAGTTTTGAGTCATATTTCCCATTCTTTACCAGTGGCCTTCTTTGCATTTATTTTTATTTATTCATTTTTGAGGGGAGGTCCTGCTGTGTTTCCCAGGCTATTAACCCTCCCTCCCCATTTTATATGCTGGCTACTCGAAAGACCTTTTTTCTTGGAGCTGTTCATGATCAGGTCCTACTGACCAGTAGATTTAGTTGTAGAACATGTGGATTAGACGTCAGCAGTCATTGAACAGTCTCCTGTAGGCACCATGCTTGATAAAGGACTTTGTACTGTTTCATGGCTTGGCTTCTGTGATCAACTATGGTCCAAAGTTGGAAACATTTCCTTTATATTGTAATGCTTAATGGCCAGAGCTCTGGTGTTTTAGGTTTGAATCCTATCCTCACTCCACCCTACCAGATTTCTGTGAGTATATTACTTAACCTCTCTGTTTCATAGTTGGAAAGTAAGAATGGTGCTTGTCCCCTGGCACAAGGAGAATGCACACGAAGCAGGGACCTGGCATTAAGTAAGGATGCCATGAGTGTTGGCCATCAGCATTCTCAGTACTCATGCTGTTACTTGCGATGATCTCTCTTTACCTCATTTATGAGTCCCTAGTCCCTTATGACCCAACTTGCACAATTCTTTTTCTCAGCTTTATTATCTATGGGTTAGGCAATTTTTTAACCAGTTGATGTCACCACATTTCACTATTAAGGGATCCTATTTTTAAAATTCTAGAGAAGATATTGTTCCACTTCAAACTCTAAATCCTTGTTTTCTGGATCTGAGAATCTCAAATGATGATAATGTTGCTGTTATGAGGTACTGTTGTAGCTGTAAATAGGCTGTGGGTTGTGGGTAGTTGGAATGGGAATTGTAGTGCCTTTGGCTTCTTAACAGTCATCATTTGTTCATTTAGTTACATTTTTACAGAGAAGCTATACTTCTGATCTGGCTGGCCATTTTTAAAGCATTCTTCCCACATAGTCTCAGCTAATAGAGAATAGTAACTGATTTTGTTATTACTCATACGTTTGAGTTTTCATTCATTCTGACTCATTTTCTTTCTTTTTGATTTCCTCATGCCCATATACAGAAGTACAAACATATACAAGCTGAGTATGCCTTTTCCCCCACCTTTCTCCTTTGATTATTTGGTGACTAAAACTATCAAAATGTAGATCTGCTTGCCAAGTTGGGTAAGTAGTATTATAAAAATGTATTAGACTTTAGGATAAGCTTTCTTTTGCAAAAGAAAAAATATTCAAATGAGGTACTATGAAATGGGCTTTTACTTTCAATAATTAGTTGAGAATTGGAAAAATTATTTCTCAGTAATTTGAGAATTTGAAAAATCATTTTCTTGATAATATTTCATCATAGACAAATTTAACTGAGAAGTTTCTTGAATGGTACAGTACTATGTAATAGTGTAATTTTTTAACTCAAGAAATTTTAGTGAACTTACAAATGTACAGTTGCCATCTTAATATTCAAGAACTTTTCTAGTAATGACTTGTAAAAGCCTAGATATTTAGCCAAGTTAGTGAAAGTATATCAGGTGATCAATCTCAGGTGAGTTGGGCATTAGGATCTCATGTTCCATCAAGTCACCATGGGCATGTTAGAGAATAACAAATATTCTGGTGAATAAAGCTTGCCAGCTGAGAGTTGAGCAGCTTCAGCAATAAAAGCACAGCAGGATGATTTCTTCTGTGCTGGTGGCTTTACCTTTGCATGGAACAGTGTCTTAGAAATAGGACATCAAAGTTGAGAGAATGCTGGATTTGGTCTAGAAAAAACCAAGGCTTGGAGTCTTGTATATTACAAGATTTTTGTAATTTCCTATCTATTAAAAGAGGATACATGATTTATAAACTGTTTTAAGAATCATATTAGGGGGGGCTGGAGAGATGGCTTAGCGGTTAAGAGCACCATCTGCTCTTTCAGAGGACCCGAGTTCGATTCCCAGCACCCACATGGCAGCTAACAACTGTCTGTAGTTCCAGTTCCAGGCAAACACCAAGGCAAATAAATAAAAATAATAAATAAATAAAGTTTTTTTTTTTTTTTAAAAAAAAGAATCATATTAGGTTATTACATGTGTAAATGCCTTAAGTTACAAAATATGAATATGTAAAGATTATTAGAAATTATATTTACCTGCTTTAGCTGCTATGTATGAGTTTAATTTAGCTTAATATGTAATGAGTTTAAAAGATCTCTTAAAAATGGGAGAAGTTGGGGCTGGAGAGATGGCTCAGCGGTTAAGAGCACTGTCTGCTCTTCCAGAGGACCGGGGTTCGATTCCCAGCACCCACATGGCAGCTAACAACTGTCTGTAGTTCCAGTTCCAGGCAAAACACCAAGGCAAATAAATAAATAAAGTTAAAAAAAAAAAAAGTATGGAGAAGACAACCAAGATTAGCTATTTAAAAAAAAAAAAATGGGAGAAGTTAAGTTTATTATAAAGACTTAAGAATATTAGGGAAATAGCTTAGTCTGTAAAGTGACCGTTGCACAAGAATGAAGCTCAAGAGTTTGGACCCCCAGCACCCATGTAAAAAGATGGTCATGGCAGCATATGTCTGCAGTACTCCTGGGGAGTCAAATACAGACAGATTTCTGGAGCTTGCTGGTCTGCAGGCTCAGTGAAAGATACTGTCTCGAAAAATAAGTTGAAGAGCAATTGAGGAGGCTAGTGTATGTTGACCTTTGGCCTCTACATGCACACACACCTGAATGCACAGGTGCACATACACAATAAATTATAAATAAAAAATAAAATTAATAAAATAAAGAAGGGTGTAAAAAAAATAGAACCTTAAACTTAAGTAGCTAGGAAATACCACTTTAAAAATGATTTTTTTCAAAGTGGGTATCATAGTTATACTTATGTTTTTATTTATTTATCTAGATTGGGTCTTGTTCTGTATGTTGGACTCAGACTTGTAATCTTTGTAAGGGTTGAGACTACAAGTGTGGACCAGCATGTCCAGTTTACAATCCCATTGATTCTGAAAAACACAGCATTTGTAAAGCACTTGCTATACAAATAGCTGTAGCAGAAATGTAGTGTTGATTCTCTTAATGTGTTGATCTAGGCAATTTTTCTGTATTTTTCTCTTTAGGTCTTAAGTGTAGGTGGATAATATGTGATTAATGCCCACATATTTAACTCTCTGGTGAGCATTTTATATGTGCCAATTAAAGTAAAAGTATGATAACTTTATACAGGAACATAGCCTTTAAAATGTCATGAAGTGTATATATAAAGAGGAAGTAGAGATTTAAGATCATTGTGCTTTCTCTTCCCAGCAATATTTAAATGTATAAAACATATAAAGAAACCTGCCTTTGATTTAGTATGTTGTTTAAAGAACTAAATTCAGAATTGGAAATGTAGTTGAGTTCCTAGAGTGTTGCCTAACATCCAAAAAACTCTCCGTTCTAGCCTAAGTACTGATTAAACTGGGTGTAGTGAATGCTGTGACTCAGCCCTGGTAGGTGGAAACAGAAGGAACAGAACCTCAGTGTTATCCTCCACTACATAGTGGGTTCAAAGCTATCCTGAGATATAAAAGACTATTTCACACACAACAACAACAAACAAACAATAGATACTGACTCATACAGTGAAGAGTTCCAAATCTTATATTTGCCTGTTTGTCCCAGGATACTGTTTCTTTGTAAGTACATGTGGTTTGCACAGGTTGTGAGTACATGTGTGCGAGAGGATGTATACAGGTAGAGGTCAGAAGTCAACCTTGAGACAGTCACACTTTTTTAAAAATGGTCTCACTTCTAACTGAGGACCTTCACCTAATCTAGACTGGTTAGTTAATGAGCTCCAGGGAGCCCTTTGTCACCTTGGCTCTGGGGTTAGTTACAGGCTTAGGCCACTTTACCTGACCTTTTCTATGGATATTAGATACTAAACTTGAGACTTGTGTTTGCATTGTACCTTAGTTACTTTTTGTGTTGCTATGATAAAATGCTTTGGCAAAAGCAAGGAAGGAAGGCTAATTTTGGCCTACAGTTCCAGGGTTCAGTCCTTCATGGCAGGGAAGTCACAGTGACAGGAATTTGAAGTTGATGGCCACATTGTGTCTATAGTCAAGAAAAAGAGAGTAATGAAAGCTTGTATTTAGGTTACGTTCTGCTCTTAAAATATACTATCCACAATCCTAGCCCAGGAGTGATTTCCCCTCACTCCCATTGGGGCATCCCACCTCTTTTAACCTAATCAAGATACTCCTCTACCCTGGTAGCTTTAAATCTTATCAAGTTGATAACTGAGATTATCCATCACACATGGCAACACTTTGGTTTTTTGGATGTTAGGCAACACTCTAGGAACTCAACTGTGCACTTCACTCCCAGCCCCAAACAGCGTTTTTAATATTTTTTTTAAACATGATCTGGTATGAATATAATGTAGCAAATTAGTTCTTCCCTAAACCACATGTTGAAATTCTCTTATGTGACTGTAAAAATGAGAGCATATTTAGTAGGACTAAGTAAGAAGTGAGCTTTTAGAATTCATACTTTCTCATGTTTTTGTCAGATGTACCTTAGAGTGTTGACATGGTGAAAGGAGTCCTCAGATCAGGTCATCTGGTGACACAGTAGAAGGAACATCAGCTAATAGTAATGCTGCCCAAGGTAGCCCTTTCAAAGGAGAAAACAGACCATGTGCAGCTTGATTCTTTAAGAACAGCACATTGTACACACCACTAGGGAAGAATGCCGAAATGGATATTACATGAACCTTTACAGCTCAGCTGTATTTCATCTTACTCAGGATAGTGAACCAGTTTTTTAAGAAGGATAAGAAAAGTGCTACTGTGTGTGTGTGTGTTTCAGGTAGATACAGGGGTGCATATGGGGGCAGGGGACACTCCCGTAAAGAGCATATTTATAGATACTGAGTGTGCGGCTTTGCCAAGAAGTGAGTGACATTATTAAATATCTCCTGATTCTGTTTTATTTTATGTGTATGACTGTTCAGTCTGCATGTATGTGTGGGTACTATAAGCATGCCTGGTACCTGAGAGACCAGAAGAGGACATTGCATTTCCTGAGACTGGAATTACAGATGGTTGTTAGGCAACTGAATTGAACCCAGGTCCTCAGGAAGAACAGCCAGTGCTCGTAACCATGGAGCTATCGCTCCAGCCTCTCTTCTGATTCTTTCGGCAGTTTCTCTGGGACCTGGGTTACATGCTTGTCAGGAAGTTGTCACTTTAGGGAATGTCAGAGGCTTCGGGAGACCAGACTGTATAGCAAAAACTGTAGGTTAGACATTTTGTTTGGAAAACTGTGTCTGTTTTTGCCTCTGCTGACACAGAAGACTGCTGTGGCCTCAAAAAGTGCACCGATTTTTCCTCACCAGCAAGCCAGTGATGAGTTTTGCTGGGTGACTTCTACCTCAGTTCTGATGCTGTTCCTTAGGAGATAGATCAGAACTGATTGCACAACTTGATCACTTTTCTCCCTCTTTCCATGATGTCACTTGAAAGCCAGTTTTCCTGATCCAGGAAACAAGCTCACTGGTTTCTTATAAAGAATATTACAAGGGATACAGAGGAGAAGATGCTTAGGGCAAGGTGAGGAGAGAGAGAGGGAGGGAGAGGGAAAGGGGGGAGGGGAGGGAGGGAGGGAGAGAGAGAGAGAGAACACTTCCCAGAAGCTCACTGGATCTTACCTGTAGGGCTATTTGTGGAGACTTCATTCATATTCTAGATGAGGAAACCTAGTACGCCTGGTCAGAGCAGCATTCATCCTTCACATTAGGGGTCAGAACTCCTTTGGAATATGAAAGATCCTACAGTCTACTCTACTGTAGTGGTACAGCAGGAGATCTCGTTTTGGGTACTAGGGATGGAACTCAGGTTCTCAAGCATTCGAGCAGATATTTCACTTTGTGCTACCCCCAGCAGCCAGAGAAATTCAGTAATAAGGCTGAGAAGTCAGGGAAGATTAGAGTTGTTAAGACTCTGTTGGGGAAAAGAAACTCTTGTTTCCATGGCCTGCCTCAGGGAGGGAGTTACCAGCCAAAAATTGTAGGTGGAAACCAAAACATACATATCATAATACCACGGTGGTGGAATGATGGGTGTGTGGTTGGCCAAGAGTTCTTCCTTGTTATGCTGTTAGGTTTCTGGGAATAAAAAGAGGATGGGCTTTGTGTAGGTAAGCTGCTCTGATGAACACCTGGAAAGGCAGAGAAGGTACTGTTGGTGTTGCTCATCCAAGGAAGGGAACAGGATAACTACTGTTTCTACATTAATGAAAACTTACTCTATTTTGGTTCTTTACTGGGCATTTTGATCACCCTCAAACACTCTGGGTCTTCTGATCAAAGATAGGTCCTTACTTAAAGTCACACAATTCTGAGTTGTTCACGCCGGGAATCATGCTACATTGAAACAATGTGGTATTCAGTTATATACTCAGAAAGTAGAGAGGATGGCTATTGGCCACAAGGAGAAAAAGAGTGGGCATATATGGACTACAAAATCCTGAGTTTAAAAAAAACATGGGAAGAATTTGATGACTGGTGTCTGAGTGATGTAGACAACCTGGAATTACTAAATTAGGGAAGCTCCCTTTTGATAATGACGGGAAATAAAAAGGAAACAACCAATCAGAAAAAAGTTTTGTAGAAGTTATTCTGAAGTATAATGAAAATACAAAGTTAGGACAAGTTTAGATAACTAGATTTTAGAGCTATAGTGATGTGCTGGGCGTAGCTGTGCTGTCAGAGATGTGCCAGGATTTTGAGGTGGAAGCTGGAAGGTGGCCAACAACAATAATCTTCATGCGTGTGCTAGTGTGCTAGAAGGAAGGGTTTGCACCTGGGCTATGGCATGAAACAGTAAGGAATCTCTGATTTCTGTTGTGTTAATATGGCTTCATGATAAATTTCAGCAGCTCAAAGCATTGAAATGTGCATAAGAGGAGGATATGTACTATTTTTTATACTGCCAACCCAAAGGAGGGAGAGCAGAGATAAGTGCACAGCCAAAGCTAGGTTTAACCACAACTTTCAACCCCAGAGGTTATTGGATATAATTTTAACTGCTTTTTGTCAGTTAAAATTTTTTCTTAAAGTTTTATTGAATCTTTGTGGATTTTACATAATGCATTCCGATTCCACTTATCTCCTTGTCCCCTTGAATTCACTCTGCCCTTGTAGCTCCCCCCAGAAAAAAAATTAAAAGAGAAACCAAAAACCAAACCAAACAACCAAGACAAAAATAAAAACAAAAACAATCAACCAAAAAAGAATCCTGTGGAAGCTAGCTATAGTGTGGCTGGTGAGTCACACAGTTTTTCTTTCAGTCCATACATCTTACTTGTAAGTGTTCATTGCCATGAGTCATTGGTCTGGTTTGAGGCCTCTGGTTTCTGCTACACTCCCAGTAATAGGCTGTCACTGGGGCTCTTCTTAGATATCTTACTGTTTTGGATTTCAGCTTTATATATAAACAAGAAAACTAGAGCTGTCTCATGAAGGGTGTCCAATGCTGGTGTGATACCCCTCATTTTGTTTATCACTTGTCAAATACTGCTTGGGTTCTGCTTTTATTTTATAGCATAACCAGGTTTTTAAACTCTTATGGATCATCTCCCTACAGCAAATCACTGATTTCCACTAACGTCCAGTTAAGAGATCGCAGAATTGAGAGGAGAAGTTGAGAATGAGAGGGGACTGCCTGGGATGAGCCAGAGCAAGAGAGGGGAAATCCTCATATAGCTTTATTTCCTTTGTAGCCTTAGCATTTGCTGCCTGTAACATCTGCCTCTCTGGTTAGGGGGAAGCAGAGGCTTACTTGTCTGGGACCAGGAAAATAGAAGGAATTCCCCTGGATGCAGTAGGGAGATTGAAGTGGAGGGCCATAAAATTGAGTCCTAAAGAGTAGATAAGGGTATAAAGAAACAGGAAAGACTTGGAGTGATCAGTTACTATCAAAGATTCACCTGACACTAGCACTCCTGAGATGGAAGACTTAGTTTAGATGAATGGCAGGATGGCGTTTAGGAGATAGGAGAAGCCTCAAATTGAACAAATGTGTGTATTAGTGGGGAACAAAACACCCTACAAAGGGTATTGGTGTCTCCCTATAGTTTTACTCCAACCATCTGCACAAGCTTTTGAGTTTAATGAGCCTAGTGATTCACTGGGCACTAACTTCCTGACTTGCACAAGTCTTTCACACAGACACACATGGGGCAAATAATGATTTAGCTAGAATAGTTTTTTTTTTTTTTTTTTTTTTTTTTTTAAAAAAGCATTTAATTAATGCTTTTGAAAAGTGATAGAATTACCAAGGAAATGGTGAAGTACTGGTGAAATACTGTGTTGTGGTTAATTGTCCTTTGCTTGTCAGTTGCTGCAAGTCTGCAGAATGAGAAGTAATTCCTAAAAGTGAACAGTTGAGGGCTCAGAATTCAGATACTTAGCAATCTCATCCATAGTTAAGTAAAATAAGCAAGATTATAGTTATGCATCAAGACCCTCAAACCTTCAGTTGAACAATTCTAGATTGACGGAAGAATCTATAGTTTTAGTAATTTTGTTTAGCACCCAAGCTAGGTTAGTTCTAATGTGGTACAGTTATAATTGGTGATAGTTGACCATTCTCAGCCCGAGCTCCTTTACATGCTAGGTTCTTTCACTGAGCCACCCCCTCCCCTTAAATTTATTGTGTATTTGTACATGTGAAACGTTGTACTCAGTTTTAACTCCTACTTTTACACACACCTTTCAAGTTTGTTTATATTTTATTTTTTTGAGACAGGGTCTCACTATGTAGTTGTTACTGGCCTGGAACTTGCTATATAGGTCAAGCTGGCCTCTGACTCAGAGATCTGCCAGCTTTTGTCTCTGCCTTCCCAGTGGTAGGATTAAAGACTTGTACAACTATTTTTCTTGCTTCATCATTCACATTACTATTTTGTTCATGCATTCTCTCAACCCTGTGCCCCCTTTTCCCTTTTATAACAGCCATTTGCTTTGAAGAGAAAGTTAACTGTTGTTCTAAGAATGATTGTTACTTTGTTTCCTAGTCTCTCCCTGCTGAGATGATGCCCTGACCAGATTTGCTTCTGAACTTGGGAGTCTTTCTTGGGATTTTCTTCCAGGGCTTTCCCAGGGAGCCCTTTCCTCCTGACTTGTACTCTGCTGGTTTTGCCTGGTAGCAGGCTGTCAGACTTTTGGATGCTCCAATCTGAAGACCATGGATTTCTAGTTTTCTTCCTGCATTCTGTTCTGCTGCGTAGTTGATGGTACAGCATGTTGGCCTTCATGTACAGTTTGAGTGCACTACTGTCCAGCTTTGTTCCCTTGAAGTTTCCATTTCTGTCTGTTTTTGGTCACCATTTGAGAGATTAAATGGTCAGCAATGGGTTACTTAGGTGTCTGGAAATTACTGTATAAGCATCTTCCAGATTTTATTCATTGTAAATGTTAATTGTATCTTCTTAGTGTCTTAAGGATTTTTGGCAGCTGGATATGAAGGACTAAACACCCTTTAGATTGAGCTCTTAAAAAACACATATTTTAAAAAAAACAAAAAACCCCACATATTTTGATTGAATTTGTAAAAACAAATTGCAAGTATAGGCAGATTTCTAAGAAAACCACATGACTGACTCAGTAAACTAAGGGGTAAAAGAATGTTTTGCAAAGGCATTGGCCTTATTTTGCTTTTTGAGATAGAGTCTTGCTGTGTGACTTCAAACTTGTAAGCCTCACCTTGCCCTGAGTGCTGAGACTGCAGTTGCCTTACTGTGTAAATGACTACTGTACAGGGCCATTTGAGATAATGACATGGACATGGTGCCTATACAGGGTATCACCACATTCTAGGAGACCTGAGATAGGTTCATAGGAGAGGTCACAAATTTTCTTTCTATAGTTTCTAAAGCCCCTCTGCCATGGCTTTCCCAAGGATACCTTTTTTGGGTTGTGGGAATAGGGGAATAAGATCTCATTTGCTAAATAGACCAAGTTGGCCTCAAACTGGAGGCAGTCCCTCATGAGTGTTGAAATTACAAAGCATACCATTACACCCAGCAAGGACCACCCTCACATCTACTGTAGAAGAATTTTACCTTTCTTTAGTGATTTTATTCTTGCCACTTGTAGTAGTTAGCAAATTGTTTATAATATTATGTTTTATTTAAGTTTTATAGCTTATGGATTACTAAAGTTTCTTAGTTGTGAGTAGTAATTATCTTGGGCACTTCTAAATCAATAATTTTGGCTAGTAAAGTAAATTGTAATGTATTCTGAATTTGTATATTAAAAACATTCAAAAACTGATGAAACAACCTTAAAACTTTTTATTGAGTATATGGAAGAAATAAAAGGCTAACGATATAAGATGATTTGAACTTTGAGTGTAATGAGTGCATCTATCTAAAAGAGCTGAATTTTTATAGTAAACCCTCTGCTGTCCTTGTCTCTATGGTGGGGTAAAGTGGTTTGAACTATTCTTGCATTAGTTTTATTCACAATGTAATTTTAAGATGCAATATTATGTTCTGATTTGGTTTGTTTGATTTACAGCAAATGAACTGCAACTTATCTCTTTTACTTTAGGCTTTCAGATAAACTTCTGTGAAAAGGCACAAAGTAAGCTAAAATTTTGATATTTTGTTACTTTTTTTCATATTCATCTTGGTATTGGGAATGTATCCACTGTTGTTTGAACTAACAGACCATAGTGATTTTACACTGAAAGAGCTTCCATTTTTCATTTTGTCCCTTCTCATTCTTTGTTATGTTCTTGACTATAAATTGTTCTTGTTTTTAATTTGAAATTCAAGTAGGAAAAAGGTGTGTATAGAGATTCAGATGCATGTGGGCATAGAAAAAGAAGCATTTGAACTTGACTGAAATTTAAGTCACAAGTTGCAAGTTCACCTTTAAGATTGTGGTACAGAAAACCCATAACTGCATGCAAAGACTATGTTTTTATTTAAAAGTATTTAATGCTCTTTTTTTCTTAAAACAAATCTTGTTGCAGTCATATCTGCCTATCTACACTCCTACCCAGACTAGAACATTCGTCTTCATAGACTTATGGGCTGGACTTAGCCATAGTTCTTTGATCATGTAAGTCTCGTCTCTGGATTTGAGTCCCAGCACCAGATTAAAAAAAAAACAAATAAAATGTTTGGGTTCTTAGAATATAGAATAAATTTTTTAAAAATAAAAAGACTATTTATAAAGCTAAAACGAAATACACTTTGAACTTTAAACAGATTATAAAATGCAGTTTTTTGTTTTTTTTTTTAAAGGCTCATCTCGAGGAGACTACTCTAGTTTACATGAAAACATTCCAAAATGAGGTGGTTTTATCTTCTGCTTCTTCATGTATGGGGAAGAATGATGACCACTTGATGTAAACCATTCTTACAAAATTAGTTTGTAGGAAGAATTTAACCCCAAGAAAAAGCATTTCTGCTACATTAAAGTTTCTTGTTCATATTTTTTATGGATCAAAAACTTAATTTTTATTGGCTGGACATTGTGGATTTTTTCATAATGCATTCAATAAAAATGTATTTCTTGAATGGGTTATCCATGATTTGAGTATGTGGTACATAATAGAGTCAAGGCAACAGTATACTAGGATTAAAGTTTTTTTAGTAGGCACACTATTATCTTCTTCTTACATGAAGTACTAAACTAGGTACTTAAATAAACTTCTGCTCAGATCTAACCTACAGTTATGTAGGTTTGAAGTTGTAGTTTCTGTTTTATGCTATCCTAATTTTTAATGCACTCATGGTAATTTTTAGCTTTCATTTACACTTTAAAGGCATAATATTTGCTTTATAGTTAGCAATTAATTTATTATTATGCACTTTAATATTTAGAATTTCTTATAGTGTTTATTCTCTTTGTCTTTAGTTCTGCTATGTGCAAAAAACAAGAGGCACATGGTTGTATTAACTCCAAAATATGTACAGTGCTGCAAAGAGCTCTGAGGATAGGTTAGCATTACTGTGGGGCTCTGAGTGGCTCCATCCTCTCCTGTTGCTGCAGCTCTGCCTGCTATGTTGTTCATGGATGACTAGCCTATGGGAGATTGTGTGGGAGGGACATATGCAGGCACACTTTTGCACTCACCTTTTCATGCTGCTTCTCACTGTGCCTGCTTTGTCTTCACTATTTCTCTTTATTTTCTGCTTTTTGAGATTCAGCATCATATTTACTTCTTCATGAGGTACACATTGACACTAAGAACTGTACAGTGAGTGAGGGTCCTGTACGGAAATGAATAGCAAGAGTACAGTATCTCCCCTTAGCAGGCTCATAGTGTAGTGGACAGAGTTGTCTCCCCACTGATTATCAGTATCTAACTACTGACTTTTTAAAAACAAAACAAAACAAAACATTTATTTATTTATTTAATATGAATTTAGTATAGAGAAGAGGGTAGCAGATGTCATCATAGATAGTTGTGAGCCACCATGTCATTACTGGGAATTGAACTCAGGACCTCTGGAAAAAAAGTCAGTGCTCTTAACCTCTGAGCCATCTCTCCAGCCCCGTTACATGCAGACTTCTGAGAATCTGAAGCCAGGGTAAGAATGGTTGCAGGAGCTGATGTGTCCAGGAAACTTATTTCTGTTGTTTTTAGGAGAGAACAAGCCTAAGAACACAGTGTGTCACATGTTCACTCCTTCCATCCTTTTTTTTTTTTTTTCTTGAGATGGGAGTCTGACTTTGTTGCTGAGATTGGACTTGAACATGGTGCTCAAGTGGTCTTTGTTCCTCAGTCTTGTGAACAGTTGGAATTGTAGGTATATCCACTACCCCGTTGCAGTTGCTATTTTCTTAATAAGAGTTGGAGGCTCAGGGATCCTTCATGGGCTTAACCTACTTCCGAGTTTAGGGGAGCTGTCTGTGATGGCTGACTCTGGAGGACTCGGACAAGAAGAATACATAGCAGGAAGAAGGAAGCTGGGGAGTCAGTAGGGATGGTCAGGCTTTAGCCAACAGAATTCATTTTTGTACAAATCATTACAAATATTTTAGCATAAGGAGAAGCTTATATGTTAACACTTTTCCTATGGTTTTATAAATTAAAAAATTTAAATTGCAGTTTGTAATGTTTGCAGCAGTTTTCCAGTTTGCTTTTAGAATGCAGGTATTAAGTTTCTAAAGTAATCACTGTTTCCTTAAAAATTAAGAATTTGAAAACATCATTGGAGTAGTCCTTCTTCTGTTGGTTCATCTTTTGCCAAAGGATGTTTCAGAATTTGGGAAATATATTTAATCATTTAACACTAGGTATATAAAAGAGGATGTAACAAAGAACAGAAAATTAGGCATTTTAAAGGTGCATTTGAAGCAGCAATACCCAATTCTCTATCACAATCAAGACTGTTATAAGATGATCATGACAAATGGAAGCTCTGAGAGATTAATGTTCCCATTGTTTGACATGCACAATTTTTTTCTTTGTTTCTACATCACTATTTCAATCAGTAATTGTGATTGCCTGTTTTAAGTTAGTGAAAGGTTATTGGAAATGTGTTATATGTATATTTACATGCACAGATAGTATGAGATTTCAGTTTTAATTTGGGGTCCAGATTTTGGTAGAAATTGAATATTCACTTTGTACCTCATGTTTTTCTTTAAATAAATTAGTCTGTGCATGGCTTAATTTTGATTTTATAAATGTCTAATATATTTTAGATAATAAAAATGAGTTATTTATTCATGATAACCATAATTTTTAATACTATTGGATGATTGAGTTTTTCTAATGTAAAGTTACTTCAGAAAAAAATACATTTTCATTTGTGAGCGTTCCAGATGTACAGTTTTTACATTCCAAGACTGAATTTCAGTTAGAGCCTATTGGTTAACGGTGTTAAGAGATTACCTTTGTTCATGTAAATATGCTTTATATAGCTTATGACCAAGTTTGAATGCATCTTTTGTTTTTAGTAGATGAATTTCACAGTATGATTTGTTTGCTCTATAAAACCAGTCTCTAGGAGTGAAGGTAAAAGTTTTACTTAGGAACATGTTTTTGAGATCATTTTTTAAAAAAATTATTATTATTATTTTTTTAACAAATATCAAATTTGCCAACCACCTGCCTTTGGGGACAAGAACAGTGTCTCTCCTAGATCCCTGGACATGAGTTTCCCTTAGAACATATCTAAAATTCTGTGCTAATTAAATTGAGAGTTTTTAGGAGGCTGTCCAATAATTTAATTTAGTTTTTATTTCAGTGTATTTGTTAGCCCATAGCAGAAGACTTCTTGATCTCTAAAGAAAATTTAGTTTCTGTACCTTTGCCTTTTATACTTTTGGTGGCTTTAAAAACTTTTTGTGTCTTTTAAGAGTGTTTTGCTGTGAATGTATAGCAATAGGATATTATTACCACACTCCTCTCCTTGTGTCTGTACCCAAGGCCTACTTAGAACTCATTTTGTAGCTCAGGTTGGTTTTGAGGTTTTGAAACCCCTCGTCTAGCTTCCTGAAATTGAGATTGCAAACTTGTTCTGTAATTTTTAGTTTACAACCAAATCGTTATGTAGGAAGCATGTGCTTCAGGGGAGAGCATTGTTCCATTCTATTAAGTGAATTAGATGACACTGGTAGTCAGTTTTGGTAATACTACATATTGATGTATTGGAGAAAGGGTTATGTGTGGAAGAGAGGCTTTCTTGTGGCTGATTCTTCTTACTGATTTTCTTTTTAAATAATTTTTTTCTATTTTTAAATGATTTTTTAAAAATAAAATAAAGTCTTTTTTATCCATGTATCCCCTTGCTCCCCATCCCTTCTCCCTCCCAACCCCTCTTGGTCAGCCTTCAACCTCCTTTCTCTTCATCTCCCCTCATTCCCCTCCCCCAAAAGGGCAAGAAGTCCCAAGGTGGATCAGCTCAGCATCCACTTCAGGCAAGTCTGATTTCCTTATCCTGATAACCTCATCCAAGACTGGGTTAGATGTTCCTCTGGAGAAAATGGGCTCCGAAGTGCCAGTCCACACACAGAAACACATCTGATTCCTCTCCTCGAGGCTTTACATACTGCCCACGTCAGTGGACAATTGCTTATCCTCGAAGGGTCTAGTTCCTTTTTCTGATGGTTCCCCAGTGGCTGTTCTTGATTCAGTGAGCTCTCCAGAACCATCACTGTGGGAATTTTCCTCATATCTCTATCCCCTTGCTTATATAGACTCTTCTCCCCAGCTCTCAGCTGGTCCAGGAGCTCAACCCAGTACTCAGCCATGTATCTCTGCCTGTACCTCATTCATTGTTGGATGTAAGTTCTGTGATAGCACTTAGGGTGGCTATTCATTTGATAATAGGGGAAGTCTTCTTACTGATTTTTAAAAAATACTTTTTGAGCCAGGATGCAGCTCACTGTGTAGCCTAGGCTGGCTTGAGCTCTTAAAATTATGATCTTCCTGCTTCAGCTTCTGAGTGCTAGGATTATAAGCATGGACCTTCACACCCTTAACTGTGAAAACTTTTTTTTTTTTTTTTTAAAAAAAAAACAAACCAGTAATTATCGCTTACTCTTTTAAATTGGTGGTAATAAAATGGCAATAGTAAAACTGAAGGAAGGATGTTTCCTGAATCCTTTCAGAAGTTTGTGTTAGATAGTCATAGCTTGCTGAGCTCATAAGAGTGTTTTGTAAAAGGTGGTGTTTTGGTTTTATTGATGGGATATAGAGAACCTGGGATAAGAAGTAATGGAGAGAGGGCCAATTCTTCATGGTTTAAATAAAATAAAGCTTTAAAAACTAATTTCTTAAAAATGTTTTTATTTTATATGTATGTGTATATATATCTACTTGTTTGTTTGTCTGCACCACACACATACAGGATCCTCTAAGCCAAAAGAGGGCGTTGGAGCTCCTGGAACTAGAGTTACAGGTGACTGTGAGATGCCTGATATGGGTAGGTGCTGGGAACTGAAGCTCAGTACTATGCAAGAGCAGTAAGTTCTCTTAACTACTCAGTCATCCCTCCAGCCCTGGCTGACTACATTTCTAACTGTATTATTTATATATATTTTAAAATTCCTGCAACTTATGACTAAAATTTGGTCATTTAGAAATTACTGCCCTCAGCTGAGCTTTTTTTAGGAAACAAAATGAACATATGTACTGCTTTTGGGTACTAGTATAGTTTATTTAGATTGACATAGGTGATGAAGTTGGTTGACAGTATAGATTTTTGTAGAGCTGGCCCATAAGTTATAGAGGTTGATGCCAGTATATTCGCCACTTTCTCTGAGGATCATGATAAAATACCACTATACAGTTCCTCTTGGAACAAAAAACACGTGCTAAAGCTCCAGAAATGCATCTGTGGTAAATGGGCAGAGTGAGCTCCATTTGTTCTCTTTTACCATACCAACACAAGAGATATTGCCTAATTATCTTGACCGTGGAAGGTGTTAGAACACAAATTCTCTCTGAAAATTCCTTGGTTACTATAAGGAAGAATCTAATGGTCATTACCTTCAGCCTGTGCCATTTTTGAAGAAGGAAAGCATGTAAGTGGGATGCTCTCACATTAGAGTTTCCCTTCATGTGCCAGTTTCTATTACTGACAGTAAAGTAATGTTTACAGAATTTGTGTGGCTGAATGATGAGAGCAAAAGTGATATGAAAAGGCTCCAGAGACTGGTCTCGGCTGTATTACTGTTCAGAGCTTTCCAGGTTTGCCTACAAATGTAGGGTGATGGCTTTCAAATACGGTGTGGTAAGTGCTAGAATTCTCACTACTTGATTTTCTGTGTGGTTTCCGAATCCAAACAAAAATGACCAAGGAGGTAGGCTGTACCACCAGGGATTTGTGGCTGTAATCTTGGTACTGTTCTTATCAAGTGAGACTGCCAAGAAAACATTAACCTGAAGTGAGGTCTAAGTGTAGACCACCATCTCTCCCTTTTAGAGTGTTCTTATAACAATACTCTGAATGATTGAGGTGCACCTATACCTGTGTTGGAGTGCTAGAGACTTTGAAGCTGAAAGAAATGTAGTCTTCCCTTTGAAGAACCATATATTCTTAGAAACTGGGGATGTATATATGGCTATATGGTAGAAATAATAAGTGGTGGTGATGATAATTGAGACAGGGTCTCATCACCCTGGCCTGTTTATTAATCAAAGGTTTTGTGCCCTAGTTAAAAAAATAGCTTTTAGTTGCTAAATCTAATTAAAAGTCACATTAAGTGAAAAGACATTTTTCATGTGCAGTACTGACCTTCTGAATCAAGAGACTAGCTTTTTAATTTTTCTTATTTTTCTCTAGAACCCAGCAGGTACCATTCATTGTTTACCAGTAACACCATTAGCCACTTTTTTTGTTAACACTGATTAGCATTCTGACTCTGAAAGTGTAAAGTGTGCCCCCCTACAATGTTCTAAAACTGACTTGATCTTTTTCTTTTGATTCTTGAGTCCTGAGGGTGTATGTGACAAAAGGGAAACATGTCAGTCAGGATTTGTTTATGTACTCCATGCACAAGAAGCAGGTAGGGTACAAGATGCCCTCTTAGAGTATCTCTTACTATTCTTAATGTAATCTAACCTCTTCAAAGCATCAGTTCATAGAATATATTTATGGGCAACCAATAATGCTTAATTGTGTCCACTAAGAAATGAAAGTTAATTTACTTCTTGATGTTTTAGAACATGGAAGATGTGGTTTGATCAAGAATGACCCCCATAGGATCATATGTTTTAATACTTAGTCATCAGGCAATAGCACTGTTTGAGAAGGCTTAAGAGGTGTGGCCTTGCTGGAGTAGATGTGGTCTTGTTGGAGCAAGTGTGTCAAGTGGGCAATGAGGTTTCAAAAGCCTATGCCAGGCCCAGTCTGTCTGTCTGTCTGTCTGTCTACCTCTCCCCTCTCTGATTTTGGATCAGGGTGTAGCTCTCAGCTACTGCTTCAGTGTCATGCATGCTGCCATGTTTCCACTAATCCATTATGAAAATGGATTAAATCTCTGAAACAGCAAGGAAACCTTCTTGTTATAAGAATTTGGTTGCTTTATTGTATAAGAGTTGCCTTGGCTATGGTATCTTTTCACAGCGATAGAACACTGACTGAGGCACGAAGTGTTTAATAAGGGTCAGAAGAAGCTAGTCATATTGTGAAAAGAGGTAGGACAGTGCTGTGATCACTATAAATACATAATACTAATTTTGCATGGATGAGCCCACTTCTTTTCCACCTTTCTTATTTGCCTTGGTAATAACACAGTTAGATTTAAATTAAAATTGGACTACACTTTTTTCCTTGAGCAAATAGGTGCATTCACTATGAATTGTCTGCATCCTTAAGCTTGCTTTATCCTAGTCTGTTTGCTAACAAAATTCTTGCAGAATTGAGAAGTCCAGAAGAGTTAATTACTTAATGACTGATGGGAATCCCTATGGTAATTGGGCTAATAAGGAAAGAGTATATCACATTTGCTTTTGACAAGAATCTGACTTTCTTATATGGTTAATAATACTATCCTAAGCAAAGTTCCTAAGGAGGAAAAATCAGATCTGGTGGGTTTTGTGGCTTCTGAGCTTATGTGCTGCTATGAATACTTTACCTGCTTGCTGCATACAGGTTTCCTTAGCCCTGTTACTTGGATTCAGTGGAGCTGCATGCCAGTGTGCTTCAGCCAGGAACATTCTTGCTGTCTTTTTTACATTGAACAACTCTTTTTATCCCATCATCGCATAGATAGTTTTATAATATTGACTGAAAATATACTGATAGAATAGTTACAAAAAGCCCTGACTTGATTCCCAGTGCCAGAAAACAGAAAGACAAACATATGAGAGAACTCTGAGCTGGGAATAAATGAAGGACTTAGAGAATTAATATCTTCTCTCTCCTCCCCTGAGCTTGGACTGGAGATGTTTTAACCAACAGCTGCTACCTTTTAAGTATCTATTTTGTACCATATTGGGTGATGACAGAGATGTGGAAATCCAACTCGTAGATTCCTTCAGAGTTTGTTTACTGAACCATTCATACTTGGAGTTAGGGCTGGCAGTTTGTGTAACATGTCTCCATTACATCAGTGATTAAAGTGGCATTAGATCTAATTGAAACACACTCCTGAGACTCAACAGGGATCATGTGTAAAGTATGAGAAATGATAGAAGTATTAATGTTCAGGTTGTTCTAGCAGGTAAATGAAAATATATACATTTATATTTTTAAGGACTTAAAAAACCCAACTTGTTCTTTAGGCCTCAATATGACTGAGTTTAGAAAACTGTTCTCCTTTAAAAAGATCCGGAGTAAGTGACAAGGAAATTGTAATTTAAAACAGAAACAGTAAATACTAATTATAGAAAAACCGAACAAGTTTTGTGTGTGTGTGTGTGTGTGTGTGTGTGTGTGTGTGTGTGTGTGTGCGCGCACACACACGCATATATGTTTATTAAGTATTTGTGTGTGTGTGGAGGCTGGAGGTCAACTTCAGTTGTTATTCCTCAGGGCCCATATTCTTTGTTTCTTAAGACAGAGTTTCTCATTGGTCTGGTGCTTACTAAGTAGGCTAGGTTGTCTGGCCAGCAAGCCCCAAGCATTGTTCTTTCTCTGCCTCCCCAGTCCTGGGGAGCAAGTGTATGCCATTTCATCTTACTTTTATATGGGTTCTGAAGATCAAACTCAAATCCTCGTACCTCCATGACAAATACTGTATTAACCAAGCCACCCTCTCAGCCCTCTGAAGTAGAATTTTTAAAGGGGGGGAGAGGGACTTATATTTGTAGCACCTTCAATTATTGTGACATTTTGGAGGGTGGTGTGTGTGTGTGTGTGTGTGTGTGTGTGTGTGTGTGTACATGTGCATGTGTGCAGACCAATTATTTACAGGTATATGTTTTCCTAAAACATTGGTTTGGTTTGTCTCATTACTTACTGCCTGGTTTTATTTTTAAAGTTATTAATATACATTGATGATTTCTAATGTTAGTGGTTTCATTTTGTATGGTGTGTGTCTCTGTGTGTATGTGTATGTGCATGCACATTCATATACCAGTGGTTCCATAGTGAGCATGTGGCGGTTAGAGGAGTTCGTCCTTCCACCATTTGGTTCTTGGGAATTGAACTCTTGGTTTGACACCAAATGCCTTTACTTTCTCTTGTTGGCAGCAGTCATTTTTTTTCCCCAATGGTGTTTTTCTTAACAATAATGTAATATTCCAGTTATGGATGTGCCACAGTTTTTGTAAGTAATGTAGCATAAATATCACTACTTTGGACATCTTTTGTGCATACTTTTTAATATCCTTAGCATAACTTTGTAGAAATGGGATTATTAGTCAAAGATAATTTGAAATGTTTGCTACTTTCTGCCTTTTGGAACTTGGACCAATTTACAGTCAGATAGTGACAGTGTGCTGAAGGTTAATGTGTTTGACACAATAACAAGTGTTGAGACAGGTAAGAAGAAAATGCAGATGACATGGTTATGGTGGGCAAGGTACTCATTCCTCAGATAGTGGCAGATTGGGCAAGTTTGAAGAGGATGCCTACTGCTGCATTCTTTTGTTAATACTGACACTAGGATCTGTTTCTTCTTGGTGGAATTAAATGTTTTAATTTGTTTTACTTTTCATATTGCTATGACCGGAAAGAAACCAGAAGTAAAGGGAGAAAAATATTCATTTTGGCTCATGGTTTCAGATGGCTCAATCTGCTATGGCCTAGCCTTTACATTTGGGAAGGCAAGTCATCATGATCGTTGGGAGCATGTGGCAGGGAAAGTTATTGCTTTTTTTTCAGATAGGAAGCAGAAAAGGGATTCAGCATGAGTTTATTTAGAAAGTCCCTTAGGTAGATATCATGCCTGGATCCCAGATTCTTGTGGACTGAGATAATAACACTTAAGACTCAGAGATGTTCAGAGGTTTTGGCTTGGAAGGTAATAACAACCCTTCTGATGTATTCTCCTGGCTATAGCCACATTTGCTCCTAAAGCCAAATAGACTTTGGCTATTACTGTAATAAAATTAACCATGATTTTCTCATTTTTTGAAGTCAGTAGTGTTGGAAATATATGGGTCTGCTGACATATTTTATAAATTGTAAGTGGTTTTTGGTCTTACAAGATGGAATTTATGTTGCGCAGTTCTGGCCATGTGGATAATAGAGTCTTCTTTCTTACAGTGCAGTAGAAAATAGAAACAGTAAGTCTGTTAGGTTGAATGGGAGGATATTGAGATACAGCAAATAAAATAATACATCTGAAATCCAATAAATGCTCGTTAACACTCCTTTGTTTTAGGTATTTATTATGTGTACCACATTTGCAGATTTCAGTAGTAAATCAGGATAGTTAAAAATTGAGAAGGTTAACAGTTGAGTCATAGGAACCAACTGGAGGATCAGAGGGAGGCAAGGTGGACCAGTGTGAGCATGGAGTCTTTCTGGGAACAAACTTGATGATGTGTGCATGCATCTGTGCAGGTGTACACCCTTGTGTGTGTATTTGTAGAGGCAAATGTACATTGCAGTTGATGTTGGGTGTGTTCCTCATATACTCTCTATCTCAGGTTTTGAGACACGATTTCTCACTGAACCTGGAATTTACTTACTTGCTAAACCAGTGAGCCCAGGAATCCTGGGGTTATATATAGGTTGGCACCTCTGCTTTTTGTGTGATTATTAGGGATCTGAACTCCTGTCCTTTTTTGCTTGGATAGCAAGCAAGTACTTTTCTCATTGAGCCAGTTTTGATGATTTTGAAACTGTACATAATGCTGGTTCTTAATTAGTCATGAGGAAAAGAGTCTTCCTCATCTGTAGAAGGTGAGTGAGAGCTGTTTTCAATTTCTTGGATTACTATGATTATAGATATAGACCATGAGTAGAAGACTATCAGCTCCATGATCAGAAGTTTGAAAAAAAGCCAAACTGAGATAGACGAAGCTGATTGTGAACAAGGTGCTAAAGGCTTGTTTTGCTTGAGTGGTTAGGTCAGGGAGAATAAAATTTAGAGTTCTTTATCCTCTTATTTAGAGTTAGGTAAAGGTGGTCATATTTCCCTTCACCTTCAATATTCCACTAGTTGCTCAGAATTGCAGGGCTGGAAATTTCTATGCCTCTGTGGATCCACTTGAGTAAATCCTTTTCTTAAAAAGATATTTATTTATTTATTTATTTATTTATTTATTTATTTATTTATTATGTATACATTATCCTGTCTGCATGTATGCCTACATACCAGTAGAGGACACCGGATCTCATTGTATATGATTGTGAGCCACCACGTGGTTGCTGGGAATTAAATTCAGGGCCTCTGGAAGAATAGCCAGTACTCTTTACCTCTGAGCCATCTCTCCAGCCCCCACTTGGGTAAATCTTGATCTTCAGAATTAATGGATCTTTTTAAATATATTTCTTATTCTTTGAGAATTATATATGTGCATATAATATTCTTACTACATTTTAATCATACCTTCTTTCTCCCTAATTCCTCCCAGAGCCCCAATTTTCAGATTCATGGTTCTTAGTAACCTTGATGGCCCTACACTCAACAGTGCCTTTCTTATGGGAACTTAGGAGAACACTATGTGTAGGTGAAGTGAAAATTCATTTTGCCTAATGTGGGATGTTCTCTTTAGATAGAATGGACAGCAAAACTCTGAGAGTGGTGCTAAGATGCTGTCCCCCCTTATTCCTGTGTCTTGGGCTGCAAACTGCCCAGGCCAGCTGGTGGGACAGACATGATTTTAATTTTTCTAGTATTAATATGTTCTTACTTTCTACAAGCCATGAGGAGAACAAAAGTTAGGCAGTGTTTCCAACAGGGGTGATGGGTGGTCCTGAGTAGTTCTTGGGAAATACAGACACTGGCCTACGCATACAGCAAAAGCATCAAGTGCAATATTTACTCACTTTTGTACTCCATTTACTTGAGCAGCTGACGTGGAGTTATCTGGGGCAGGATGTGTTGTATCTGTTCCCAGATTAGTAAGCATTGGAATCATTTTCCTTCCTGGCACTGATCTTCTTCTCATAGGAAACCCTTGAGCTATCTTTAGCCTTCCATACATTTCTTTTCTTTCTTTTTAATTTTAATTCTTTTAATTAAAGGATCTGTAGTAGTATTTTATATGTTTGTATTTTTAGTGACTGCAAATAACTGAGGGTATAGTTCAGAGTCAGAGCTGGTACTTAGTAAGTACAGAAAGCCTCAGTTTCCATCTTTAGCACCAACCTGTCAACAAGAAATACCTGAATACATGGCACAGTGCATGATCCCCTGCATCTTTTGGGACACTCAGAAAAGGAAGAGTCAGCACTGATGAATGAGAGAAGAGGGTTCTGTGAAAGAAAAGCTTGTTGCCTGCATATGTTTAGAAGGAGCTTCTCGAGTCTGAAAGGCTACCCCCTTCCTCCTTGCCTTAGTCTCATCAGCCTTGGGCCTTCCTTTTCCTCCTCAAGACTAGTTTCAAGTTCATTGTGAGCTAATCTTTTGCAGGGTTAGGGTGTTTGCATGAGAGCTGGCAGAATAACTGGGTCTTACTTAGTCTTCTAGTAGTTGAGACATTTGCATCTAGAGAGACTGAAAACGTGCAATTCTTTCATGTATTTGTTAGTGTGTGGTTAGACTATATATCTATTTGCAGATTGAGTGTAGAGCATGTTTAAATCTAACTTATTCAAATCACATTGTTTTAAAATAAGTACATTTGTTTTGTAAGTAAATTGCCTTTAAAGCCCCTCTCCTTCAATTTTTGTTAAGATACAGTGCTGAAAAAGAATTGCTCATTTCTGTGTATTTAAAAAGATATTTAAAAATATCTTTATCATCAAGAAAATAGTTCAGGTGAGCTTTCATTGTACGGGCTTGCTTTAGTACTCCCTGCAGTGTTTGCCTGTTACTGGTCCTTCACCTACAAACTGAGAAGTTGCTTAGGGTTTTGCTTTCATAACCGGATTTTGTTCTGTCTTCAACTCATGTTTGGTCTGCATCTAGAGAGATCATGCATGATATGTGTGTTAGTTGTTTTTAAGAACAGCATGTGACAAATAATGTTTAGCTTTTAATTTGCTGACATTGTTGGATTTGAGCTCATTAAGATAATGCTTGTTTATCTTTAATTTTCTCTGTTATCCTTGCAACATTTATTGGTTTAGAGGATTAGGAATTGGTATCTTTGGGGAATCACCATTCAGCCCAATACTGGTCCTATATTAGTCATATATTGTTTATATGCAAAATATACTTATATTTCTTCACCATCCCAAAGGTCTTATCACAGTGCAATATTACCACAATCATCAAATTATTTCTGTAGTTGGTGGTAAGATTCAGTGTATTGTACATCATGGCTCAGTAATGTGTATGGAGGACCTAGAAACTGGAAGACAAATGATCTGACTCCACACAGTGGTGAGAAGGTGACATGAGCAACAACATTCCCATTCACGGAAGACAGTAGAAGAAACTATTAGAATCCAACACAGCCAGTCCCAGCAGGGCAAATCCTTTGCCTTTGAGAATCACAAGGACAGATTTTTTTCAAAAAAAAAAAAAAAAAAAAAAAAGCAGCATTTCATTAACTTTTTAAAAAAAATATATTGCTGACTTCTGTCAGTTTGCTATTTAAAAGCAATTTTTTGTTTGTGACTCTTTCACCCAGTCACCCTGGTCAGCATGTTCTCTAGCTAAGCTTGTACTTACTACAAACCTGCTAGACTGGGCCATTTAACAAATAAAACATCTTGAATGTTTCTGGTGTTAGCACTTCACACATTTCTTCTTATCTATATTAATGTTTTTTATCAAATTTGTTTTGTTTTGCACACATGAGAGAAAGAAAAAAAAGAGAGAAGAGAGAGACAGATAGAGAGATAGACTGACTCATGGTGTAGCCCTGGGCAGCCGGGAACTTGTTTGTGTTGTCCAGCTTGGCCTCATACTTGTGGTAATTCCCTTGCCTCAACTTCCTGTGTGCTGGCAACATAGCCAACAAATTTGTTCTTTGCTTTGTTTCTAAATGTTAAAGATCATCTTGTGCCACATGTGGTGGTGATAACTGTTATCTCAGCACTCAAAAGGCAGAAGCAAGAGACAATCAGTGTCAGTTTCAGGCTAGCCTGGTCTTTATTAACAGGTTCCAGTTTGGCTGGGATTACTCTGTAACTGTCTTCCTCCTTACCCCATACCTCCAGAAGACATTTTAACTGATTTTATTTAATTTTTTATTTTATTGAAAATGAATTTTATGCAGTTTTTCTGATTATGGTTTTCCCTCCTTTAGTCCTCCCATCTCCCCATTCCCTCCTCGGTCCAGATTCATGCCCTTGTGTCTTCTTAGAAAACAGTCATCTAAGGGATAATAACACAACACAACAGAACACAGTATAATACAATACAATGATAATTTAAAAGCAAACAAGATGGGCAATGACAAAACAACCAATCAAGAAAAGGAACCAAAGAAAAAGCCCAAGAAACATAGATGTAGAGACACATGTTCACATACTCTTAAAAACCCCAAACTGGAAATAATACACACACACACACACACACACACACACACACACACACACACACACAGTACCTGTAAGCTTAGAAAAAACACAAACAAATTAAAACCTTCCCTGACTTAACATTATGAGACAACCTCTAAAGATTCCAGTCCTGGTGTGACCAGAAGGCCTTGATTCCTTGGTGGCCACCATCACCTCTGGCTCTTACACTCCTGCCTCCTCTTCTCCAGAGTTCCCTGATCCCCGAGAGGAGAAATTTGATGAAGATCTCCCAAGGTTTCTCACTCTGCATATTGTCTGGCTGTGGGTCTGTGTATTTGTTCTCATTTGTTGCAGAAGAAAGCTTATCTGATGATTGCTGAGCAAGGCAGAGATCTTTGAGTATAGGAGGATGTCATGAGGAGTCATGTTATTGCTACATTTCTTTAGCAGAACAGTTGTATTTTGTTTTCTTCCAAGTCTCTAGTCTGTCTCGTCTCAGGTTCTTGGCCACTCAAACAGCATTGAGTATGGGTTCCCTGTCATAGAATTGGCCTTACCTCAGAATAGATATTGGTTAGTTACTCCCACCAGCTTCATACCACTAGATCTTGCCGGCAGGCCACTCGTGTAGATTGAAGGGTTTGTAACGGGTGTTGGTATTTACTTACCTCCTTTGGTAGCATGTAGAATATCTTCTAGTACCACCAAACAACCCAGGGAAACACCAGGTCTACTTCTTAGTTCAGTGAGTTGTGTAGATGTTGTCTTCAGCCATAAGGGTGCTTACTCTCATTTTGTGAGGAGCCACCAATAGCCTTGACAATAGCCATGGATACCCTTTTTGGCTAAGAACTTGATTAGCTATAACCCATCCTCAGTACTGGAAGCTTCATTTTGGTGATGAGAGGTGTCTAGTTGGGGCTCTCTTTTCCCTGTTATATGGCCATTCCATTTAGATTGCCTTTGTATATGTATATATTATATGAAGCTTCTACTGTGTTTTCATATGACCCTTCAAATGGCCCTTAGTTTTAGTCCTTCCCAACATTTCCTTCCTTGTCTCCATATTCTGTCCCCCTCCCTGTTTGATCCTCCCATTCCACTCTACCCTTTGCATCCATTCATAACTGTCTATTCTATATCTTCCATGGGAGATCCATTCCACCCCCAATCCCTTACTCTGTACCTAGTCCATGTGGTTCTGTAGATTGTTGCTTGCTTATCAATGACTTAACAGTTAACTCCACATATAAGTGAATACACACCATATTTGTCTTTCTGGGTCTGAGTTACCTCATTCAGGATGATTTTTTTTCCTAGTACCATCCATTTACCTGTGAATTTCATGGTTTTTTTAATGGCTGTGTAATACTCCATTGTGCAAATGTACCACATTTGTTTATCCATTCAACTGTGGACAGACATGTAGGTTGTTTACAATTTCTGGCTATAATGAATGGGGCAGCAATTAACATGGTTGAACAAGTGTCTTTAGTAGGATGAAGCATACTTTGAGTTTATGCCCATTGGTGGTATAGCTAGAAATTGAGATAAATTGAGCCCCATCTTTCTGAAGAACCCCCAAACTGATTTCCATAGTGGCTGTACACTTGTACCAGCAATGGGAATTCCCTACTCTTTATCCTCACCAGCATGAGCTGTCTTTAATTTTATTGACTTGGGCCATTCTCATTGATATAAGATGAAATCTTAAAGTAGTTTTGATTTGCATTTCCCTGATGATTAAGGATGTTGAACATTTTTAAGTGCTCCTCAGCCATTTGAGTTTCTTTATTTGAGAATTGTGTTTAGATCTGTGCCCATTTTTAATGGGATTATGTTTTTCTTTTTTGATTATGTTTTCTTAATGTCCAATTTTTGTGTTCCTTATGTATTTTGGATACTAGCCCTCCCTCTATCAGATGTGTTACTGGTAACAATTTTTTCTCATTCTTTAGATTGCTGTTTTGTCCTTAAATTTTTTCTAGTTTTGGTTTTAATTTTAAAAGTTTTAGACTAGGAGTAGTAAATACATGTCTACAGTCATAGCACTCACATTAAGGAGGAGGTAGAGACAGGAGAATTAACAGATCAAACTCATTACTCAGCTACATAGTGACTCTGAGGCCAGGTGGGCTTCATGAAAACCTGTTTGTAAAACAACAGAAAATGTCTTGTTCCCAACTCCCTAGTAATATATACTTTTAAGATTAAATCTGATGTTTTTGTACACAGAGCACCTCTTGTATGTAGTTTGAATGTCCTTAGTCAGAAGAAAGTAGTTTGAAAATAAAGTTTTGATACCTGAAACAGCAAATAATGTGGAAAACTATACTATCCTTATTTCTGAAGCAGCTGTGCCAAGTATCTTCTTAATCTTCTAGAAAGGTCTGTCCTTCACAGCCCGACTGCCCAGGAGCTATATGCTCTCAGACTGGCATCCCTTGCTCTGTTCCCCAAGCTTGTTCTGCAGTTGGTGCGCTCTAGTCAACCTTTAGGATTTACTGTGGTGGGAAATTATTGATTGTAGAGATTGGCTTGGTAGCCAGTGTGTGTATAAAACACTGGAGACTGGAGTGCTGGAGAAAATATCCCTAAAATGAACATGAAACCAGAATGAGTGAAAACACAATTTTGTTACAGAATATCTGTAGAAACCCTAAAGGATGTGATTTGTTGGCTAAGAAAGAAATATGGTTAGCTGGAAAGCATGTTGAAGCAGTACCATGGCCTGAGTGAAATTTTGAAATAAAGCACATGTCTATCTATGTTTAGGGAAACAGTTTGCAACAGAAAGTAACAAATTGTTATTTTGGGGATGATTAGAGTGATTCATGGATACACATTTTTTTTTTAAAAAATGTTGTATGTTATATGTTTAACATTTTGAAAACTTATTTTCTCTGAATTTTCTGGTTTTTCTATAATCAGCACAGTTTACTTGTATGAAAAAATGCTGATACTTTCCAGCTATTAAGCCCAAAGAAATTGCTTCAAGGAAGTAATTATTGGGGTACCTACCTGTGTTAATAGCTTGAATTGGAGTAGGCCATATTGTGATGATTTTTACTATCAGCTTCAGAATGCTTCAGATCTGTCATTCAGCATTTACAGTCTTCTGAAGGAAGGGTATTTCTGAAGAAATTCTGGTTTCTAGCACTGCAGTGTTTGAGCTCACCTTGAGTTCACCTTGGGATAGTAGTCCTACTGAGATTGGTACTTTTCCTGCCAAGTGTTAAAACTCTGGACACTGACCTGGAAGCACTGAGTATCACCTGATGCACTGCAGCACAGGGAGTGACTTGTGAGAGTGGGCATAAGATAACTTTAGTTTATTTTCTTTTTATTGTAATATACATGTTACCTTTTCAAATATTGTTCTGTATTGACTGATTTATTAAATCAAGTCTCTCTGCCTTTCACTGAATTTCTCATGCCTTCAGAGTAATACTGTGTTATAATACTTGAATGTTAAAAATATGATTAAATTTAGTCAACATTAATTGCATGTATTTGTGGTTAGTATTTGAAACTTTTACTTTGTGTTTTTCATTTCTCAGGTAAACGCAAAGCACTGAAGTTGAATTTTGCCAATCCACCTGTCAAATCGACAGCAAGGTTTACTCTCCATTCTAACACTACAGGAGTCCAGAACCCACACATGTGAGTATGCTCAGGGACTGAGGACAGAGTTTTTTTGCTGCTGTACTTTATGGGAAGAAAGGGGCTCTATTGTTTCCATACAATATTGTGAAATGTTACTCTTTGAACTGAAATAGAAAGTTACTGATTCTGTGGTCAAGTTGATGATCATAGTTTTCTTTTTAAAAATGTTTACTTTGGAAAATACTGCCAAAGACACAAGCTCACTTATATCATTCTAAGTGCCTTTTTAATAAACTGAGTTTTCAGTTAAAGTGCAGGTTGTATAAAGGAACTCAGCTGTCTTCTCAGTGTGTCAGTTCCCATTTTTCACTTAGTGGAAACTTAGATTCCTGTTTCTAGAAGATTCATGTGGTAAATTAAAGTTGGTTCAAGTTAGTGTGCAGATGTTGGTGTTAGCCTTTATTAGTTATTTTAAAAAGATAGAAATGATAGTCTATCATACTGAAAACATGTTAGTTGATTCTAACTAATAACTTCAGAAATAATAATTTACCAAAACCTTCATTCTAAGGGATGTGGTGTATTAAATAATAATGTCTTCTCAAACCTTCCTGTGCACAACAGACAAAGGCTTTACATTTACCATTTGTATTCTTATCTGTTCCTAGTATTGAGACATAGAGAGCAAGTTACAGTTAAAAAGCTGGCAACAGAGTGTCTTATGTTTTAAAAGTAATATTAATGTCTGGATTCAGGTTTTATTGGACTTCAGATATATCTAGTCTTCTCAAAGAGGCATTTATTGGTTCTCTTTTGAAGTTAGGCATACCTTGTGTTTGCAAACAGTAACAAGTGGGTGCAGTGTCCTTTAACAGGGGTGATTGAAGTACTTTATTTTTGCAATAGTAATGTCTACAAGTGAGGACTGTGTATGTAGTAAGGGTTTCACCAGTAACCATAGAATGAAGGATAGCTTCTCTGTTATCCACTCATGGTTAAATTTCTGTTAAGAGCTTAGCTAGAGTCTCAGTCTTTTTGTTTGTTTGTTTAAATCAAGCTGGCTTATATTGAACAAGGAAATTCAGTACTTAGCCAGTCAAAGCTCTAGCTCCAAGCAATGCTCTTTCCACATTTTCTACCAGTTTGGTGAAAACAAGTTCAAAATTAACCCATAAGCATATCTCACTTTCTTATTGTGGTAGCCATCTAGTTACATGCTTGAAGTATAAGATAGGAGAGTATAGGACATGCTCTCTGTCCCTCCAGTCTCCCTTTCCTTTCTTTCTTTCATTTCAGTCTTTGGAGGATACAGAAATCATCTTATTAGGAAGTACCAGACTTTAATTGCCATTGATTAAAGCTATAAATATTTCTAGTGTGTGAGAAATTAGTCATATAATAGAGACCCTTTTACATTTAACAGCTGTCAGTATCTTGCCTCTTGGCTCCTAAAATGAAAATTTAGTTGTGTAAGCCAAAGAGTATAAAGAAAAATAGATTAAAGGAAAAATATATGACCCATTTCTATATTTCTGTCAGATTTGCATTCTGTCAGACACTCTGTCTTCCTTAGATCCCAGGGCTATTCCTAAAAATGCATCAGGCTTATGCTAAAATCATATTTGGTATATAAACTTAAGAAGAAGATACTCTATTGTTATGTTCTAGGACTTTATCATGGTGAGTAATGGTTGATGCTCTCTGAACGAAATTTTTAAAGTGTGCACAGGACACTTATTGCTGCAACACATCACAATTATTCAACAAGAAAAAAAAGTTTAAAATTTAACTTGGAAATGGGCTAAAGAGATAGCTCACCTGTTAAGAACACCGATTACTCTTTCAGAGGAATCAGTGTTAATTCTCAATATGCACATGGTGTTTCACAATCATCTGTAACTCCATTTCCCTAGAATCTGACATCCTTTTCTGGATTTTGTGGGTACTGGGTGCACGAACATATATGCAGGCAAAACACTCCCTGCACACTCACACACACTGATGCACCCCCTCACACAAACATAGGATCCCTCCCCCCTTCTATATTTATATTAACTTGAAAATAAATGAGTGTTTATATGTTTGGGGCTTAAGCACTGAGAACTACAATTAAATTCAAGCCTTTTGGTTGAAAACAAGGCCTCATTTACCTTTGTTTGATATGTTAAAACAAATTCCATTTTAAAATCCTACCAGTACTCTGAATTCCATAATGCACTTTTTCAGTAAAGCTTCACTGAAAAGATCACTTACAGTTGGGAAAATTATAGAAACTTGCCTTCTTTTTGAGACAGGGTCTGTGTTGTTCAGTCTGGCCTGTAACTCACAACATTTCTCCTGCTTCAGCTTTCTGAGTGCTGAGATTATAGGCATGGGTGAGCATGCCCGGTGGACAACCTTTTGTCTTTAACTTTTTCTGTAGATACAGCAGTAGGTGGAAACTTAAGTGCTGCTGGCTTCTACTCAGCATTATTACCGTCTCGGGCTTGACAGTGGTGTGTAGTCCAAGCCTGACTTTCAATTCTACTAATGTTCATTATTTCATTTATGAATTAAGGGAGAGAATGGAAAAAGTGAAGAGTTTGGTGGTAGTACAAAGAGAATGAAGTTCTCTGGAAATGCTTTCTTCCTTCCCTTCATGTACAAAGTTGACAGGCCAAAAGACAAAGAACTTTTTTAGCTAGAGGAGGGAGAGGGGTCTGCCTGCATTCCACAAGCAGCCCCAGGACACCTCTGATCTCTGCCTAGTCTGTCTCTGTCCATTTCTCTCCCTTTAATAGGCAGAGAGTAGATTCTGTTGTAGGGGGAAGGTTTAGACACATGGCTGCTTACTGTACTTTGAGATTTAAACTAGGCAAAAAGGTAAGGTTTATTTCTATTATAGACTTTTACTGTATTTCTTCTCTGTGCTGATGCCTTTGGTACTCAAGAGTAAACAGCTTTAGGTCCCTGCTGAAGCAAAGAGGGGTCATTTTTGCTTGGCATCATTTAAGGCTCTATGACTTCTTAGGTCCTGTGGGTTCAAATAGGTTCTGGGATTGACCCTATCCTGCATCCTCACTGATACTTCTTGTATTTGATCTGCTGTAGTAAAAACCAGCCAACTTCCCTCCCTCCCTCTTTCCTTCCCTCCCTCTCTCCCTTTCTTCCTTCTTCCTTTTGTGTCTGTTTGTTGTCTTTAATACTTTGCTGTAGGCATTTCTTTCAGTTTTTTTTCTGCCTTGCTAATTTAGGTACTACTTACTCTTTTAATTTGATCTTCCTAGTATTGTTACTATTTTGTGTTCCTTTTTTCTTGGTAACTAGTTATTTTAGTAAATATTAGAAAGTAACTTGAAATTTCTGAGCTTGGAAACTATGGTAGATAGGTGGATGACAGTGTTAACTTTATGACTTATATGCATAGGTATAGGATTAACTAAGGTATACTCTTGTTATAGTTCTAATAAAAAACAATGAAGCAGGTCAGATAAAACTTTAGAGTTCAATTGGGTTAGATTGAGAAGGTTCTCTGTTGATCAGGCCCAAATCAAGAAAAATGCCTTAAGTACTTTTAGTCTGTTAAGCTTAAAGAAACTCAGCTAGATACACACATTCTTTCTGAAAAAAATTATAATTTAAAAAAGCAGGAAATTAGAATGATCTTCACTTCTATGTGATATTTTTTCATTTGTATGATCTACTTTAAATTGTTTATTGGCAAAATGTAACACAGGAATACTTAATTTCATGTGTTTTTCTTTGTAATCATCTAATAAAACAATAATGTAATTTTACATTAGCTAACACAGTTAAATAATACCAATTAGTTTTATTATATTGGAGAAACAGTGATATATCATTAAAAATAGTTACTATCCACTTACAGAATAGCTATTGTTTGTGATTCAGGGCAACTGATATTTATTGAGTACCTACTATTTTCTAGATCCCCAGGCATCTCTTTTATATTATAGAAGGCACACAACCATTCTTTTTGAGGATTTAGTTTCATTTAAAAACAAATTAAGGATGAGACCAATAGGACTTTTACCTAGTTAGTACCACAGGCAGTAACACATTCTGTTGTTCTGTTGGCTGTTCTCAAGGAACATCCCTCCCCTTCCTCACATGTATGCTATATCCATAGTCCTTAGTTTTAAATTTATTTCTTTTAAGTTCAATGTGGACATAAACAATATTCTTATTTATAGCATCACCAGTTCTCTTTGGATAAAGTCTTAACTTATCAATTATAATTTCTTCCCTATAAGCTTTACTAATATATACATAAAAGGGAAAGTATAATATTAAATGGTACACTGTTATTTTAGATGTAAAAATGATAGAAACATACTTTAAAAAATCATACCTATTAAATAGTTGCACAACTTTAATTTCTAAAATATCTTTAAGATTAAACTTTTTGGTTGATAAATAATAGTTTTACAAATACAGAATGTTCAGGCATTGGGATGACTGTGTTACAGTCGTGAACTATATACATACATATATATCAGTACTTTATATATGTGATGTAAAACATCAGCTGAGTTCAATTGAAATAGAATGCTAATAATTATGTTTTTCTTTACATTATAGGTATGTAATTAAAGCCAAAGGGTTATACAACATAAAGGATATTGAGAATAATCTAGTAGACAACTTCTACTATTACATAAATGTGTATCATGTTATAGAATCTTTCCTGAGCAAATTATCTTCATAAAAAGGGAAGGAGCTACAAAGAAACAGACAATGATATAATAAGTTCCCTTATTTTCAGATTAGGAACTGAGTCTTCACTTTGTCCCCCAGAACTGGTGACTGAGTTCTAAGGCCTTGCATAAGCCAGCAAGTTCTCTATCACCAAACTCCATTCCTAGCCCTTGAAGAGTCAAAATACTAGCTTGTTTAAGTCATATGCCAGTGGCAAAACCAGGATTGATGCAGTCTGGGTAGTTTTAACTGTATTTTTGTTCAGTTATTTTGTTACTTATAAGTAAATAAATCTTACTGTTTTAGCTCTAATTAGAAATACTATCAAGTAATAAGACCATTTCTTCAGACAAACACCTCTTCTAGTTTCCCGTATTATAATGAAAATTTTAAGAATAGGATGTTGTTTGTAAACATAAGGGCATTTTGAGAGTTTCATTAAGAACTTTATAAAGTTCATTTCATATGATTTTGATTTACTAGAAAAAATTATACAAAAATTATAACTTTCAAAACTTACTTATCACAGTGACTTTGCATGTTGTGAAATGGTTCTCTATTATCTTGACATTTTCTTCAGGTGGTCGGTTCTTCTGCCATAGTTGGCTTATAAAAGCTTCCAAAGTCTTTAGTCTTCCTAGAGATTGTTGTTCTTGTAGCTTAAGAAGAGTGACTCTTGAATGTAGGCTAAAGACTTTTCAAAGATGTTCCTTATTTATGTCTTGTCTGTAGTATGAATGTTCATTTTGTAAAACATGGTCACTGTGGTCTACATCCTTATTTAAGGAATCTTAGACAGTGTCTTCCATTTCCATGTCTTATTTTGGGGCTAGTATGACAGAGATAACTACAGCTTTTGAATTTTCTGTGAGTATAAAAATAGCAAGAACAAATTTGTTATTTGTGTTTGATTCTTAACTGTGCTGAAGAGGTCTTTTCCTGATCTGACAGTTTCCCCAGAATAATTTATAAAGATTGAATTAACAAGATGATTGGTAATGATATCTTCTGAATTTGTAGTTGCTAACGTGGCAGTTGCAGAATTTAGATTCACAGAAGAATGCATAAAACCCAGGTACAACTAAATCTTGATTTACTGATGTTTCCAAAGTATCTTGTTGAAGAGTTATGTTACTTTGTATGTTCTGCTATTAGCTTCACTAGGGCAGTTGAGTCAAGTAAGTAACTGGACATGTTCAGGTAGTATACCTGTGTTTATATTTTCTTTGCTTCATTTTATATAAATGATTTTTTTTTGGACTCAGCTTTCATCATACTTATTTCTCATCTCCCAGTTTTCTCCTGGGAATTTTTTTTTAAAAAAAGTATATTTTCCCTGACAGTCTTCAGGCAAGAAAAATACTTTAGAATTGTAGTTTTCATTAAATAAAGGGTACTCATCTGACGTCACCAGAGTCAGGAGTAAAATGATCACTGCATGGGAACTGATATCTACTGGAAATGCAAGAGTCTCATTTCATATTCTCCAGTCACTTTTCAAGTCTTTCTTTATCATACAGAGTTAACAAAAAGCTCCACTTCCAGTCTTTATTATTACTGTGGTTCTTGCAATATAGCACTGAGCATCACACATATTGGACAATCTGGCTTCCAGGGATGTGGGCAACTGCTGTTTCTTCTCTAGTGGTACCTCCATTCCTAGTTTCTTTTCCATTGTGAGCTTGATTCTTGGAAAAATCTGTTCACTAATGTTAGAAGAGCAAAGGGAAGATACTACATATATATTTAGAAGTTGTCATTAGTAGGGGCTTTGAAATTAAATCTTTTGATTGAAGGAATTATGTACTCCCATTGAAAGCTGATCTGAATACTTTTCTTTTTGTGGTGGTAGAGAGTTTAAGGAGAGAGCTTTAGGAATAATCTTAAATTCAGTGTATAATCCAGGCTGACTTAAAACTCTGGCCTTAGTTAGCTAGCTTAGTGTATGAATTCTGGGTGTACATGTTTCTTAAGTCACATCCCCGACAGTGGGTATCAGTTAAACTCAACCTGAGAAATTATGAAAGTTCTAAAGAGTCAGAAAAAGAAAAAGGATGTTGTTACTAAGTATCTCAGTGCCTAAGCAAGGCACAAAGTCTTTTTATACGATTAATAATTAATGAGTAACGTTGAAGACCTAGGAAAGAGTGAACTCAAGTGTTAAATTAGAAGAAAGGAGATAATAAAAATGGTAGAACTCGAGGCAACATGAAATAGATGAATAGTAGAGAATATTCAACCATTTCAAAAATTGTTTCTAAAGGGAAATAAATAAGTACACTCATTTGCTATATGGCAGGTAGGAGTCTGGAGAACCAAGAGCTCAGGCCTGGCTCATATAGCCAGACTCTCTCAAAACAAGGAAACTTGTTTTGAGTTTTAAGTTTATAGCAGTGATAAAGAGGAAGTCCAGTGACACAGAGTCAGCCTGTAGATCTGCTACTTGGGTGGACAAGGTGCTCACTCCCAAAAGTGAGACAAAAGAAAAAAAGAGGGCTATCCCTATAGAAATACAGTAATTTATCTCAAAAAATTTAGCAAGTTGAGTTAGTTCGTGACATAAATAACCATAGCTGACTCAAGAAGAAACTCCACATCTGGTAGAAACTTGGTTGTTTTCCTGTACCTGATAGCAAATTAAAAAAAAAAAAAAAAAAAGAGGTGTGAAGACACAGCTCAGTATAGTGTCTGCTAGTGATCCTGCATGTGAGGCCCTGGCAGAAACCAACAACAGCAAAGAAAAGAAAAGGCAAGAAATAATATTAAATTTACAGAGCGTTTTAGACAGCAGAATAAGGAACACTTCTTAGCTCATACTTTGGAGTTAGCATAACACTGATAAAAACTAGACAAGAACATTACAAAGCAAAGGAGGCCAGTGTTAATAAACATAGTTAAATCCTCGTAAACATGAAATTGGATTAATTTTGACTGGATTTTTAAAATGATTCTTATAATTCACTGTATTAATTAAGGGAGAAAAATATGGACATTTCAATAGATGCAGTAAAATATATGACAACATTAATTATCAAAAACATTTTATTAAACTAAGGGTTGCAGTTCCTCAGTCATTGGTAGCATCTGAGGAAATGTACTTATTTTGTTTCACTTAGTGACAGAAGATTCAGTACTATGTCTATGATCTCTGAACAGAAAGACATACAGTCTGGATTACAAACTAATCTTTTTTCAAACAGATATTTTGATTGTTTATGTAGAAAGGTAAGTTTAGCAAGGTTTCAGGGTAATAAAATCAGTTCTTTCCATAATCATCTATTAGTATAAGCATGTGGAAAGTAAAATTTTAAAATGATTATAGTAGCCTTAAAGGTAAAAGATATTTATAGATACAGTTAAAGAAAATACATCAAGAATTCTTTAACACATTAATTAGTGAGAGAAATGAAAGATTTGAATTCATGCACAGGTGTCTTGTTCCGAGCAAGTCATGTATGTAGCTCAGTGATGGGGTGCTTGCCTAGCTTGTGCCAAGCCCCACCACCACCACAGCCACACACAAATAAAATATTCCTATATTTAAAAGTATAGTATTGTCAAACTGTATGTTCTTACCATTTTTATTTATTAATTCAATCCAAGAGCACGCTCAAAGCCTTAACACACACATTGCACATGCATATATGCACACAAACAATGGTGTATGCCAGGATTGGAAGTACAGTATTACTAGGCTGTCTGTTCTTATCACATCCATTTATTAGTTCAACTCAAACATTGCTTAGCAACTTTAACACTCCCCCCCCCACACACAGCCATTTTGATCATGTAATTTATGTGGAAATAGAAAAGATGTAAAATAGTGAAAAATACTTTTATAAAGTAACGGAGTATACATTACTTGATTTCAAGGTTTAGTATGAAGATACATTATCTAAAGCTTTGTAGAAGAATGATATTATGGTTAGACAAATACATTCATAAGATGGAATAAGAAATTCAGTACATGAGTACATACATACAGTCTGTTAACTTTTGTCTAAGATGCCTGTGCAGTTCCAGGTAAAGAGTAGACCTTTTATGATGATGGAGCACTCTGGGATGAGATCTATAGCAGAATGAACCCCAATTTCTCATTCATACTATGTGCTTGAGATACAGCATTGTCCTAAAGGGTAAAACAGAAATTCCATTCAACTTATAAAAGAAAACATCCTAATGTATTTATGTGGCACAGGCAAAGTCTTAATTCACACACAGAGGAACATACTTAGTGTAAATTACCACCAAAGATAAATTGAACTTCACTGAAGAAAATGTTTTACTTACCAGAAGTTCCTTAGGAAAGTATATAGGCCAGTCATGCAATGAGAAAATTTACCTGACAAAGGACTTTCAAAGACATAGTGAACTACTCATGACAAATGATCCTGTTTAAAAAATGGGTTTTAGGATTACTTGGACATTTCACAAAGAAACTTAGAAATAAGTTCTTTGGAGAAACGTAGAAATAAGTTCTTTGGAGAAACTTAGAAATAAGTTCATGGAAATGGAAGACATGTTTAACATTAGTAATCAGAAGAGGTAGACGAAAATGAAGATAATGTTACTTACTTGCCAGAATGGCCCAAACTTAAAAGGATGGTATCAGAATTCCATATATTATTGAGGGAGTAGAAAAGAGTTGACTTACTTTAGGGAACTTTTTGATAATTTCTTAGGAATTAAAACATGACTTAATGCTCAGGGTAAAAATGTTTTATGAAAATTTCCATTTTAACATTCATAAATTCACAACTGCTCATTGTGGTTCCTAAAACTAGAAGGAATACAGATGTTTAGCGAATGGATAAATTGTATCTTACTATAATGCAGAAAAAAATTATTGATCCACATAAGCATATGCAAATCCAGAAGTGCTGAGACAAAGGCAGGCACAAGGGAGAGCACACACCATTTGGTTCATCTGTCTGAAATTCCAGAGTGGATAAGGCTGAAATCAATGGTAGTGGTTGAGATCAGAACAATCCTTGTCTCGCAGATTAACAGTGGCACAAGGAGACATTTAGGGTGACAGGTTTTTTGTCTTGTTAAATCTTGCAGTACCTGTGTATGAATTTGCCAAAACTTAATATACTGCATGGGTATGATTTGAACACTTCATTATATATAAATGGTATTATAATTTAAAGAAACAAAACATAATATGGATAGACTGTTTATTCTTACTCAACAGTAAAAGTGGCTTTCTGTCCTTTTTCTCAAATCACACATGTATTTCTGCAGTCATGATATTTGGTGATAAATATCTGAACACTGGTTTTGGTTGAATTCACTTCTTATGCTGGTAGAGAAGTATGTGACAAATGTCATTTTTGCTCATTCAGTTTTTCTTGCTAGGATGTTGGAAAGAAACCTAGAATGATTTATTTGTTTAATTTATTTAGCAGTGCTAGTGATTTTATCCAGGGCCTTAAAACTGCTATTAAAGTTTGTACCATTGGGCAGACCCAATTATAGAGGGATTTGTTCTTGTAAAATATATTTATTTAGGTTATGTGAATATATTTTCACATGCTTGTATAAGTTTATGTATGCCTTTTGTGTGCTGGTGCTTGTTGAGACCAGAACAGAGGCATTTGATCCTCTAGAACTAGAGTTATAGGTGGTTGCTACCTGATGTTAGGTGTTGGGAGCTGAACACAGATCCGCTGAAAGAACATTAAGTACTCTCAGTCACTGAACCATTTCTCCAGACTGAGTAAAAATTGTTATCATATATTATCTGGCACTCAGTCTACTCTGGAGTATTTGTTGCATCATGCCAAATATAGTATATGCCTGAGTAGTTGTCTGCCTTTAGATAACATTGACTTCTCTTTATTGTGAATTCAAAAGAACATTTTTGAGTCAGATATGGTCTTGCACCTATAGTTCCAGCTACTAAGAAAACCCAAGTGGGAGTTCCTTGTGCCCAAAGGCCAAGCATAGTGAGGCCCTGTCACAATAAACAATAACAACCAGGTTCTTTTATTATAGATAAGTATAATCTTATCATTTAGATTGAATATATCATCTTTAAAATATTAATACATGCTTTAGGTAAGAGTATTCAGTTTGGCCAGATGTAGTGGTGTATACCTTTAATCCCAGGCAGAGCCAGGCGGGTCTCTTGAGTTCAAGGCCAGTCTGGTCCATGTAATAACAACCAGAACTACATAGTGATACCCTATCTCAATAAGCCAAAAAAAAAGGAGTATTCCATTGATACATAAAATTATAAAATAGTATGTTTTGTGCTATTACTACT
The DNA here is from genome assembly GCA_004025045.1 of Sigmodon hispidus. Taxonomy (NCBI): domain Eukaryota; kingdom Metazoa; phylum Chordata; class Mammalia; order Rodentia; family Cricetidae; genus Sigmodon; species Sigmodon hispidus. The sequence continues at coordinate 449,418 of PVIH01000126.1, forward strand.
TTTCCAAATGAGCCAACTTGAATAAGCATTTGTGTGTGTGCGTGTGTTCTTGTGGAAAAACTTAGTAGCCATAAAATATCAGCAACTTTTCACTGTGACAAAGTATGCAATAGCAATAACTTAAAAGGGGGGATTGGTGTGATTTTGACTTATGCTTTCTGAGGATTTCATTCCATCATGCCAACAAAGACATCTGTGTGGGTAGGAGTGTGATGTGACCTGGTCACATCTGTGGACTGAGCAAGAAGTAAGTGTTAAATTGGAGATTTAAAAGAAGCAAAGAGTCGTCAAGATACTGGTAATAAAGTTGCCTAGTAAGAAGACAAGACTTCACTTGGTGAGAAAATTGTATCTAGAATCAAACACCAAAGAAATGTAGTCAAGGCTTAAGGAACAAGCAGAGAATAAGGAACGATGCTTGAGAGGTAGAAGGTAAACTGGTTGTGTGTGATGTCACAGAAGCCCAGCATTTCAAGGAAATAGTTGAGATGGGATGAATTAGCATTGTGTAACGAATGCCAAGAGAGTATTTAGTGGAATTCCTTGGTACCCTTTTAAGTTCTGTGGTGGGGTAGAGGCTGGGAACATGTAGCCTGTTAGCTCTCCCTTTTTGCATATGAAGCTCAGCCTCAGGAACCAACAAGACTGGTGAGCTTTGAGGATAGCACTTAGCAGATACACTGGCTGAGGCAGCCATATATACACATGATGCTTGCCTCATCCTCTTTAACAGCACTGTCCTTCCCTGGTTAGGAAACATTCGTCTTTTCATCGTAAGTGAGTATTGGCCCAACTCTACATTTCTAGTTTGTCCGTTCCTCCTCTTTCCCATCCTTCCAAAACAGGCTCCCCCTACTTAGCCCAGACTACCTGAGTACTTCCTACTGCAGCCTCCTGCACACTGGGGTTATAGGTGCCTACAGTGCACCGAGCGTTTTAGTACTTTTTGACTAAGAACATTAGAATGTGAGAGTGCTTCTAACTGAATTGTTTGAGCAAATTTTTGGTGACTTTTTTTCATATTTTCCTTTTGCTGCTTCTTAGGTCTAGGGAAAGGCACTCATTTTGTTAGCAATGCCAGGAAGCAGGCAGTTTCCATGGTAACCGACAGGCTGAGTTTACTGTGGAAATTTCCGGAATTAACAGTGCTAGCTGCATTGCAGAAGGATGCATAGAGCAGCATTCATCCAAAGAGCTTCAGAGCGTATGCAGGGAGGAGCAGTTGCTGTGGATCAGGATATGTGCTTGTTTATTTTCTTGTCTAAGGAATATTGACGTGTGTGTGTGTGTGTGTGTGTGTGTGTGTGTGTGTGTGTGTGTGTGCTCACTGAGAATAAAACAACTTTGAGGCATTTTGTACATCCTGGGCCGGTAACCTGGAGCTTACAGCAACAAAAGGGAAAAAGTGATTTGGAAAAGAGGATCTGCTTGGTACCATGAGGAGAGAATTAGGTAAGTGCACTTCTTAGAGGAGTGGTAAGGAACCAGGGGAGACACTTCTGCTTCAGTAGACAAGGAAAGGCTCTTAGGGAATGTGGGCCTAGGCAGAAGGTGGGTTTTGCATTTTAAAGGAAAAGCATCAGCATATTTGAGAAATCAGGTTCCTATTTTGATTAAGAAATCCATTCAGTTTATTAAGAATTAGTATTACCTGCTGAAAGACAGTAGCTAAAAGAGGTGCCCAATGCGTTAATAAGGAGATCTGTTGCCTTCTTAGTGCACTTAAGTAAGCCTGGGAAAGACTAACAGATTCCTAATCCTGTTGATGTAGGAGCAAGATCTTTAAGAAAAAAACTCAAAATACATTTTGTGGTTAAATTCTGGAAATAAATCTGAAGGATCTGAGTAGACAATTAAGAGTTTCTTATGGTGTTAGATTAGAAATTTCAAAGATAAAAGGGATCTAGGAATATACACAGTGGTTTAGGTGCTTACATGATAAGCAGACAGTGTTTACGTCATGTAGTCTGAAGCCTGAAGTACTCTCTGGTTTTGTGTAGAAAAGTTTAAGAATCATAATGTATTCTTATGTTTGTTTTAACTAATTGTGACAGACTTGGTACCTTAAAGCCATAGTAATTTATTCTCTCACAGTACCTGAGACCAGAAATGGAAAATAAAGGTGTTGGCTGGGCTGTGCTTCTCAGGCAGGCTCTAGAGAAGGCTTCCCTCCCTTTCTTCCTCCTTTTGGTAGTTCCAAGCTTTGCTGGCCTTGTCTCAGATGAGTATAATTAATCTCTGCCTTTATCTTTATTTTATTACCTTTTGTTTCTCTCTGTCTTTTTAAAGAAAAATCATCATGTTGAAATGTCTGAAAAGTCATACATGCATATGACTAGCAAGATTCTAGGATTTTTTTTTTTTTGTTTATTTGTCTGTTTTATTTTAAGACAGGGTCTTACCACATGATTCAGGCTGGCCTGGAATTTGTTATGTAGATCAGACTGGTCTCAAGCTCATAGCTCTTCTGCCTGATTAGTTACACCTTAAAAGTGTATGTCACCACACCTAGTGATTCTACTTTAGATTTAGGTTACATTCTGGGATTCTGGATAGACATGTGCTTGGGGAGTATGGGAGATTATTGGACTGGGTTTTGTTTTCTTAAGCTACATTCTGTGATAAGGCTAGTCAGTTCCTGGCTAGTTTCCTTTAGACACCTGTGAAGAGTACACTCTGCAGGTGACTTGAACTATTGAGAGAGATACTGAACCTATTCTTCAAGTATGGGGCCATATAAACCAGAGTGTGGCCTTGTGGTATGAACAGCAGTGGAGATGACTTGAGTATTAGGTGCTCTAGAGAGAGAGTACCAGAATTCACAGGGTTCTTGGGAAGACACTGCCAGAATCTTCTTATGTCCTCTTCTCATCTCTTCATGTCTTTCCTCAGCTCTCAGCTCTCAAACTCCAAACAGTAACAAACACATTTGGAGTTTTAATGAAAAATGATTGGAACCAAAGCAAGAATCTGAGTTATGAGGGATGTGACTCATGGCTATGCCACTGGAAACAAACTGATTCACAACAAGCATCAAGTAAGCAAACGGTAGATGGCGCTGTCAAAGGAACACACCAGTGTGAGAGCCTGAGGCTTGGCTATTGCTTGCGTGTTTGTCTGTACTGTGGGAATGTCTTAAGAACCAGCCTAGGTTGGGTGGCCTGCAGTGCTTCTTTCTTCCTATATTCATGAGCCATAGTCAGGATAATGGTGCCTGCCCTTGTTGTCCCTGGAAATCTCAATCACTATATTTGGGTGCATGTTTGAAAAGGGATGAATATATATGGTGAAGAATCAAATTAGGGTTTGAGTGCAGATGTTGCCCTGGAGAGAAAAGCCCTTTGTATTTTAATTTGATGGGTTAATCCCTTGTAGACTTACCTGAACACTTTAAAATGAAACCCCTGATAGAGACACTGGGAGATAATCATAAGAATTAGGTTATCATAATCATTTATGATTAGCAGTAGACACAAATTAAGATTTACTATAAGTAGGAACTAAATGACCACCTCATACTTTTTGATAATGTTGCTAGGATTATAGATCAGATATCTGCTAAGGACTAATGTGTTTTGATTTCATTCATAGATGCAGTGGAGAAACACAAAGTTCAGTCTAGGATTTCCAGGAAGAGTTTACCAGAGAGAAAAGACCAATTAAAGTCTTTTCTAGTTAAATTATTTATTATATAAATATGTTTATGTTGGATACCAAGTTTCGATGATAGGAAGCCATGGGAATATGTATTTTTTTTTTTTTTTTACTTTATCAAGGTATTTGTAATGTGGTTGAATTTATGCTTAAGCCTAAATGGTTTTCTAGAATATAAAAGTTCTCATGAATACAGTAACAGTTTTATTTATTAGAATTATGAGTATGTGCTAAGAAATATCGTAAGAAAATAGAATGAAGTTAGGCTTATCATATAGTCTGGATTAGATTAAGCTGTTTTATCACAGATCACAGCTATGCTGAACTCTTTACTCCACCTGGGACAGGTCTTGCTGTATGTCCTAGGCTGGGCTGGAATCTGTAATCCTCCTGCTCAGCCCCGTGGGTGCTTACTTACGAGTGTGTACCAGCACACCTTCTTCTCATGCCAGCCTCTCATTGGCAGTTCGTTATGATGCTATGAAATAAAATTTCTATCCAGGCTTTCTCTTCAAGCTGAGACTACCTGTGAGAGGGTGGCCCCCTCTGCCCTGTCTCAAGTTCCCTTTTATATTTTTCTACAGACAGAAAATAGCAGTTCTTTTCTTCAAAGAGCAGAAATGGGTGGGGGCACACCTTATCTGGGAAATGGGGTCAACATGAGTAAAGCATTGTGGGTTTAAGTAGAACATTGCAGTGGCAGTAATTTATGGTTGTTTACCAGGATTTATGCTTTATAATCCTCTGCTATGAGTTCAAAGTTTATTAGTAAAGAGCCGGGAGACTAGAGGTAAGAGAATTTGCACAGGAGCAGTGAATAACCTCATTACTTCACTAGGCCTCGGTTTCTCATCAGCTTGTGTCATTCCTTACATGCACTGGTATTTCCATACCAGGGGAAGGTCTGCATGTCTATGAGATGTTTTTTTATATGTACCCTGCCTTGAAAATTCTTTTTGCCTTGGTCTACATACACTCCCAGATCCATGTCCTCAACACAAGGATGCTGCCAAACCTTTCTGGATCTCCTTTCCCTGCAGTAGTTTCAGTACTCTAGGTAGCTGCTAAGGACGGTAGTAACTTTTTTGTCTCTCAGGGTTTACTACCATCTATGTCTGATGCCTGGTGTCTTCAAAAACTGTTTTGTGTGTTTGTCTTTTCTATTGTGAGATTCATCCTCTCCATATTCTGTTATGGGAAACTTGTGCTACACTGACACAGATAGGGGAACAGGATTTGTAGGAGTAGATAGAAAACATCTTGGCAGCTTTTACAAAGATTATCTTTCAGTAACATTTCTCAGGATTCAAAATAGTTTCACTCCCCCACCCCTAGCAATAACTTGTTTTCTTCATAATGTAAAAAAAAAAAAAAAATGATTTTGTAGGGATTGGAAAGATGGCTCAATGATTAACAGCATTTGTTGCTCTTGCAAAGGACCTGGGTTAAACTCCTGTTACCTACATGGTAGCTCATAACTGTTTATAATTCTAGTTTTAGGGGATCTGACACCATCATCTAGCCTCTGTGAACACTAGACATGCATGTTGTGCACATACATACATGCAGGCAAAGCCCTCATATATAAAAAATAATATAAAAATTTTTAAAGAAATGTAACATAAAAAATGAGGCTGAAAAATCAAAATTTGAGACTAAGTTTGGATGAATAAGCAGCAACATTAATAAACAGGATATCAAATGAGGAAGATTAATTCCTAGGAACCTGGAAACACAGTGGTATAGAGTTACATGCAGTACATACACATACACAGCAGACACCAAGAACTAGAGGGAAATAATTGATTTCAAAATTATATAAATAACTGAATTTTTCTCAAAGCTCACAGATTAAAAAAACAAGGAACTGTGACATTATGTTACAGACATTAATTAGACTAAACCCTGAGAAAAGTTGTATTTCTTTGTTTGTTTACTTGTTTGTTTTTTGAGACAGGGTTTCTCTCAGCTATCCTGGAACTTGCTCTCTAGACTAGTTCAAGCAAGACTGGTCTTCAACTCATAGAGATCTGCCTGCTTCTGCCTCCTAAGTGTTGGAATTAAAGGCATGCACTACCAACACCCTATAAAAAGTTATATTTCCATCCCATGTGTCTGATAAAGCTTCCCAGGGATTTCTATATAGGTGGGTAGATTTTATGTTGTTTTCTGTGTAGATGGATAGACTTCACATTGTATGTTTTGTTTTAAATACAGTAACACAACCAAGAAATGGCAGACAGTTCCAGCCACACTTGAAACTCTATACCTGCCCTCTAGTACTGGTGTCTGCTTTACAAACTCAGCAGTAAGGTTTCTGAGCCATTCCTGTCTAACTAGGCAAGCCAACATCCTTGACAAGGTTATAGAGGTAGGGAGAAGGAAAGCCTCGCTCACAATTTAAAAAGAAAACATTTTCTGTTTATACTTTATACAATATGCATAAATAACAAAAACTAGTTTACAAATTGCACTAAAATGTTTTAACGTAGCAGTCATTAAATAGTCACCCTATTTTGGTCAGGACTGCATGGAATGCTTGCATGGACTTGGCAAAAATAACAATACCCACCAGTCAAGAGCATACTTTGCCTTGCATTCTGATTTGAAATGATGCTAAGATTAAGTAACTTCCCCCTCTTTTTTGAGACAGGGTCTATATAGACTGAGTTGGTTTCAAATTCTTGCCTCAGCCCCATAGATATTGGGGTTTTAGGCATACACTACCAGTGCTGGCTCGAGACTTTTTGTAATTGCACTTTACTAGGTCATTGGTGCACTCAGACAATCCTATGCTTGTTGATTAATAATTATTTCTTGTTCTGATAACTGTCTGAAAGAGCACTCTGAGACCTGCTAGTTCAGCTGTCTGGTTTGTCATTGGTGCTTTACCTAACAAGTTCTTTATCTAGAACTGTAAATCCTGTCCATTATAAATGTGTTCACTGACTTGTTTTCTCTCCCTTCCTTGAGAATCACTGAGGGAGAAAACAACATTAGGGACTTAATTAGGTCAGAGTAAATCTGTATGCACACAAACGTCAGGTACAGAGGCAGTGGCATCACTTCTTTCCCCTTCCCTAGATTCATCTAGGCGAGGGCTCCTATAGTCTTGTCATGTGGAGCAACAAGGTGGAGGGAGGCGTTGTATCAACGCCTTTAAGTTCTGTGTTCCTGTTTACCACTTTTAACCACAAGGGTTGTTGGCATTTTAGATTGGCCTGCTTAGAAACTAAAACCATTTTTCTGTGTGACATAAAGAGCACAAACCATTTTTCACAATTGTGGAGGGTGGAGAGTCCAAGATCAAGTTACTAGCAAGATAGTTCCATTCTGGGGTCTCTTCCCAGGGCTTCCAGGTGGCACCACCTCATTGGCTGTTCATAGGACAACCTCTTTTCTTCATGCCTATGGGAATGAAGCAAGTGGGCTAGTGTCTTCTCTTACAAGAACATCAGTCTTGTTGGATTAGGCCCCACCCTTATTAACATTCCTTTAACCTTGGTTATTACTTTATAGACCCTATCTTCAATACAATCACAACACAACAAGGATTTTTTTGTTATGTGAAGTTTGAGAGAGAATGTAATTTAATTCATAAGCAGTTGGGACATACAACATTACTACCTCATGTAGGAAGAATGGAGAGGAGAATGAATGCTGGGCAGCATGCTGGTTTCATCTGCCAAATACTCATACCCAGCTTGGAGCGTCTAGTTTGGACATTATATGGATTATTCACTGAAAGCAGCTTAGGGTGATTTGTAGAAAACTGAGGAGAACATGAAGGCTATTGGAGAGATATTTTTTGATAAAACAGGTCAGTTTTTGTTTTCTTGTTCTCAAGTAAGTGATTATCTCAGAAGAGTCAGGAAACTTTTTTCCTCTTCAAGAATATAGTCATAAGAGTATAAACTTAACATTTTCTGTGGGTTTTTTCTTACCATTTTTCAGTGTGTGTGTGTGTGTGTGTGTGTGTGTGCGCGTATGTGTCTGTGTACATGCACACATGCCATGGCATGCTTTTTTGAGATCAGAGCACAACCTGTGGCAGTCATTTTTCTCTTTCTTATGTGTGATCTAGGGATTGAACCAGGGTAGTTGGGCTTAGCAGCAAGTGTCTTTACCCACTGAACCTTAGCGCTGGCCCCTTGCCAAGCTTCCCAATAGATATGCTTTCATTGTTTGTAGGCTTTTTTCCCTGGTAGGCCCCTGACTTACTACTGTCCTATTACTATGAGGAAACACCATGACCAAGACAATTTATAAAGTAAAACATTTAACTGGTGACTTGCTTTCAGTTTCAGAGGGTCAGTCCATGATTATGATGGTGAGGAACATGAAGACAGGCATGGTACTACAACAGTAGGCTAAGAGTTTACTTATATCCTCATCCACAGGCAGAAGACAGAGAGAAAGACTGGGCCTGGTTTGGGCTTTTGAAACCTCACTCATAGGGATGTGCCTCCTCCAGTAAGGCCACACTTATTTCAACAAGGCCTCACTTCCCAACCCTTCTCAAAAAAAGTCCCAACAACTGGGAATCAAACATGCAAGTGTATGTGAGCCTGTGGAGGCGTTCTCATTCAGACTACCACTGCCCCTAAAGTAGTTTAGGGCAAACACTGACTAACAACTGGAGTTCATGGTTGGGTTCAGGCAGCTTTCCTAAGCTAGTGCTATGCTTATTATTCTTTGGAAGTCATTAAGATTGAGCTTTTGAATTGGAAGCTGCTAAAGGGTTAGTTTTCCTGGAAAGGTTGTTGGCCCAGTATGAGTGAAGGCTGTGGGGGCATGGTGTGATGATGTCATAACCATGAAGTATTCTCTGTGATGTTGTAGTATATTCAAAAAGTTGTATATCTGGTGGCTTACTCAAGTTGGGGCATTTTATTAGCTCAATAAGGTATTTTGTATCTCTTAGCTATTTAACTGTTTGCTTTCAAAAAGAAAATAGGGGTTAATCTCAAAACTATATAGCTGACTAAAGTAAGCTAAATATTATCAGAGAGATAATGCTAATATTTGCTCTTAAAATTATAGAGCATTATGCCTGTTAATATTTCATGCTTTTATATAAGAGTGGTGCATTCATTTCTATTTTCAAGAACTGTAGCATATGCATGTGACATAATCCAGTCATGATGTGATATCCCATGATCTCTACCAAATTCTGTTGGTTCAAAGCAAGTCATAGATTGGCCTCTCCAAAAAGAGAAACCTGAAAACAGCTTGAGGCCAGGAGGGGAAAGATGTTGAAAACTAATTAGTTGATACTCAGTGGTCTGTTTATACGTGTTGCACTTTCTAGGTTGACATAGTTTGTTTTCACATCTGGAGAGAGGTAGGGAAGAAATAAACTGGTTTCTGTGATGGGATTTGGGTGTGGCATTTAAGGCAGTGTGACCTCTGCTTTTTCTTAGTAACCAACTCCACTTTCATTTAGCTCATTACTTCTGCTGTTGAGCAGAGGTTGAAAGGCTTGAATAAGATAGTACAGACTTCCTACTTCAGCATGGTGTAAGCAATACAGGATAGTCCATCAAAGTACTCATTCCTACATGTTTCTAAAACCACTGGGAATACTTAGAAATGCCACTTCCAAGTTATCCCATAACTCTGCTTTAGGCTGCTTCCTAGGCTTTGAAGTTTAGAACAATAGGTCAGGCTATCCTCAGGTATAGCAAATTTTCTAAACAGCTTTACTAGCTAGAGGGTGTGATAGGGTAAACACTTTGTAGAAATGAATTCTCAAATCGGTGGCTCTTGCTTAGTAATACAGCTTTTTAGGCTCAAAAAGGGTCTACTATTGAGTAATTAAAACTGGTACACAGTGTATGTTTCATCAGCAAAATGAGATTGGATTATATGAATGATTTGAAGCTGTGCCTTCTGGATACCTAAATGTATTTTGCCAAAATTGAGTGTATAAAAGCAAGATGATGCAGATGGATCCAGAACTGGAGATAATGCTGCTTGTGTGCTTGTGAGCTAATGAGCTTTCCCACACCGTACTCAGTGCTAGCTAAAAGAAAAAAAAAAAAAAGTTAAAACCTATTTAAAATGTGGAAAAATTGCTTCCCAATATTTTAACAGAGAGAGACTGAGAACACACAGCATTGAGTCATCAGGAAAACTGAAGATCTCCCCTGAACAACACTGGGATTTCACTGCAGAGGATTTGAAAGACCTTGGAGAGATTGGACGAGGAGCTTATGGTTCTGTCAACAAAATGGTCCACAAACCAAGTGGGCAGATAATGGCAGTTAAAGTAGGTGATGCCATGATTACTTTTGGTACTTTAATCCATTAGCTAAAATTCTGTGGTGCAGCAACACCATTCTTTGTTCTTACCTTTGTGGTAATAATGGGTGTTAAAAATTCTGTCTTTGATTTTCCTGAGGGTGTTTTGTGTAGAGATTGTCTTACTGGTTGTGTGTTTTCTTGCTCTGGAATGTGAGTGCGTGAAGTGTGCGTGTTCATTGCACTTTTGCCATGATGCATTAACAGGTTTTAAACTTCTGGCCCCTTCACTGCCAAGGTGAGTTCAGGCTGGGCCACTGCACCCCTGGGAGCAGGGCAGTGCTGCTCTGAGCCAGGCCAGGCGGGAGCTGGAGGAAGAAGCAGCACACTGGGCTGGGCAAGGTGCGGGGCTAGGGCTAACAGCAGTCTTACTGAAGGTTTCCTGGAAACCACACACATGCTGTTGCCACTAACCTCAACCTTACTCGGTCCTGACCGGCTCGGCTTCTGTTGGTTTATTCCATCTCTACTCAGTACTGCCCTGTTCCCTGGTTTAAAAGTTGTATATAAATGCATACCTTGTGATAATACTGTCACATTCTGTCCTTAATGTGTTGTGTCATTTAATTTGTTCGTTTTACCTCCTTCCCCTAAAAAGGCCAGAAGTGGAGATTTGGTCTATAAACCATACCCAGCAGGCCTTTGTGTACCTCTGATGAACTGGTAGTGTTTGTCTCACTCTTATGGGTTTGCATAACTGTACTTTGTTCAAATGTTTAAAAAGTATTGTGTTCTCTTTAAGATATTCAAGGCACATCAGCAATTTGGGGGCAATTTTAAAAGAAAAAACAAGATGTGGCCATTCTTTTACTAAACTTAGAATATCTATGAGAACAAACAACATTTCAGTTTATAGTAGTTGAGAGTGGCTTTGCAGGTAGTCTATTCTTGTTAATCTCTATTTTGAAGAGATGACATGGGGGAGTGGGTCTGTCTCACAGTACTTTAAGGCCTGTAGCAACTTCTTGATGGTGTTTGACTCCAGTGCTCAGTGTTTTATCAATGTTGGCTCATATCAGGAGAATGCTAAATTAGGGTTGAGGAAACATTTTATTGTCCTCTCTAGTTTTTTGATTTTGACCATATTTTTACAATGTGGAAAGAAAGATGCTCTTTGTAGGAACAACTGTGTACATTCATGAAATTTTGCATACAGCCCAAAGACCTAAAAATGCACAGATTGGGACCTCTGCTCTAGAGTATCCATCAAAACAAAATGTTTCTTAGAATGATTGCTGTATTTTTATTTTGTGCTTCTGCAATGTAAGGAGGAAGAAAGTCAATTATTTAGACACTTCTGGTGAATGTCATGTTGTCCTTATGTTCTTGTACTGTCTGCATGTAGCATCCAGTTCAGTTGATGGGGTTTTAAGAGAAGGTTTCATGGATAGTTCAAGCTCCAAACTTGCCTTTCAAATATAAGGCAAGGTAATTTTAAATGTTATTACTGACTTTTTCTTAGTGCTGAATGTACTTCATTTGTGGTGATCAACACCGTATGTTATTTAGTAATGTGGATAAACTTTAAAATGAGTAAAAGACTTTAAAGGAAAAGAAAGCACTTCATTTAGACACTTCTCAGTGATTAATTTGATTATATTTGGAATTGTATAATGGTTACTCAGGTTCTAAGAGTGAAAATATTGTATTACTGTTCAACACTCATAATAGATACTATTATAATACCAGTGACTGTTTTGAGGTTTCCATTGGAGTGTTAATATAAACTCCAACTCTTATGAGGTGCTCAGAGAAGTTATGGAACCTACACCTGTTACTGTCAAGTGTATACTTCCTAGCTGAATTGTTTCTGTTTACTCCCTTGAGTGATTGAGCACATGCAGTAGTTTGGTACATGAGAGGATAGCAGTAAGGCATAAGTTGACATAGGTGGGTGAGTGTCATTGGGTTCCATTATGTTATTTGATACTAGTTGATGAATGATAGATGTCACCTACTATAGAATTTTAAACATATTTATTGTTGATTTCTTTAGAGAAAGAGTCTTTTGTCACACATCATCATGTAGGCACACAGACTACCCTGACAAGCATAATTATAAAGAAGTGATGAGTGGTTAAGGATGAGTTAGATTTGGCATGTTATATGTAAAGAGATATAGCCACACACTGATTAACTTTTTATTGTTGTTAATTGAGAAACATTCCTGGAAGTAGCTCAGTTTGAGAACATATTTTGGTACTATGGAGAAGAATTGCTTTATTAGACATACTGTTTCATTAAATCATATTAAGAATTTACTTGGATTAGCCATTCAAAAGTGAACTAAAATTTCTTTTAAGGTTATGATTTCTAAATTTTCCTTGTGAGAACACCTTTTCCCAGAGTGATTTTGCTGTGTATAAGAAATGGTTGAAAGGTGTGTTCTTAATTACCTGAAATAATTATCTCAAAGACTTAATCTGAAAATTGACTAAGGTATAATAAATCAAATTCAACAAGGAACATGTAAAATATGTCTGCAGAGTTCCTGATGTATTAGCAGAAAGATGTGGACAATTTTAATCTCAAAGATCTAATTGCATGCACTGGGCAAAGAGGTATTGCTTATTAGTGAGTGTGAGTAATATTATTTGCTTGTCAACCCATACCTATGATTGGGCCATAGCTGCCTAGGGAGAAGTCATTGTTGGCAATGAGGTCTCCTCAAGTGTTGTAAAAGGAGGGCAGCTGTCAACTCTTGACTTTAACTACCATTCTCTACAAATGACATTTATTTAATTTTTAATTATTAAATTATTTAATCATTAAAATTTTTAAATTAAAAAAATTTAGTGCATACCCATAAAAGCAAAAAGTCATAAAGAGGAAATGCTCCCCCCTTCCAACATACACACATACATGCATACACACACACACACACACACAGTGCAGTGCTTATTTAAAAAGATCAATTATTTTTAATTTATTGTTTTTAATGGTGGATAGAAACTAGTTTCTTGAAATATATAGCACATTTTTTATTAAGATGTTAATTTCTATGCAATAAAATAGCATATTAGAAGTTCCAACTAGGGGCTGGAGAGATGGCTCAGTGATTAAGAGCACTGTCTGCTCTTCCAGAGGACCCGGGTTCAATTCCCAGCACCCACATGGCAGCTAACAACTGTCTGTAGCTCCAGTTCCAGGCAAACACCAAGGCAAATAAATAAATAAAAGTGTTTTAAAAAAATTTAAAAAAAAAGAAGTTCCAACTATAGTGATAACTATTGATTACTCTTTATCTATAGTTCTCTCTGTTCCCACTACTCCAGTATCCACTACTGTGTTCACAGCTACTGAGAGAAACATTTTTCGGGCATCACAAATGGAACTGTGCAGCTTCCCTGTACACCTGGCTGGGTTACAGCTCCAACAATGCTTTATATGACCAGGATTCCATTTTTTTTTTTTTTTTTTTTTAATGGATGAATAGTATTTCACAGTGTAACCACACTACATTCTTTTTATCTACTTATTAGCTGGTGGATGTGCATGTTATTTTTGTTTGTGGCTGTTGTGAACAGCACTGCAGTGAATTTTGAGGTTACTGATTCATTTTTCTTGATGGCAGGGTAATCATGGAATGAAACACACATGAAATTACTGTCCTCTAAGTAAAAAGTTTTCTCTGTGTAGCTGTCCACAAGGGTGATTATATAGGTAGCTGTCAGGGTTTAAATCCAGTCTCTGAAGAAGTTATTAGGATTAGATTTCTTAATTAGGGTTAGAAAAATTCAGGTCTGGGAGAAACATCCAACAGTATCAAGTTGTAGGTAAATCAGAGTCCACCTTAGGATGTGGGAGGAGATGAGAAAGAACCAATGAGGTGTCATACAGTGATTCAAACTCGAGGCCTCACACGGTGACCAGCACCAATTGCTTACTATGTGAAGGAAGACAAACATGAATCATCCATTTAGGTCTTCCCACAGTAAGTCCTACATGCCCAGAGTATGGCTATTATGATGGTGTCTTAGCACTCTGCTTGGGAAGCTACCTAGGCTAATCAGAAAATCAGGCCAGTTGTTTATGTTGAATTTTGTACCAGACTACAAATGGTGTAATAGTGTACATTAGGGCTTCAGGAATTTTCTTTTTGTTGATGATCTGCCTAATTTGTCTCATTTTTTTCCTACCCTCAATTCTGATCCTTTGCTTTTTCTGTTTTATTTAATTATTTTTAATCCAGGACTGGCCACTTGATCTTTGATATTTTGATTTTTACTTCAGTATTCTTGAACTAGAACCTAGGTTCTTAGTGGGAAGGATAAATTTTCTCTGCTTACACTATTAGCAGCCCCACAGTCCAACACTTCCCTACTATCTGTTGGTTAGGTATGTCTGTCCTCTGTGCGGATGGTACAGGTGTGGTAATGTGTAACTTTTCCAGGGAGATGTAAACAAACATTTACTCAGAGTAGGACACCAATGACAGACCAAAGAAAGGATCCTACCCAGGCCTAGCTTAGTGAGATAGTGTATTTATTAGAGTTACTTATGGGGACATATAAGGTGAGAGATTATTTAAAGGAGTAGGAGGATTTGGGCAGTTGTACTAGAGAAAATCCCTACCCCAGCACTTAGAAAAGTTGCATCCCTGGTGTTCTCTATCTTTCAGGTAGCTCAGCCTGCTGTGGAGAGCAGTTGTTAATGTTTATATATCCCCCAGGGCTATGTGAGTTTCCTGGGCCTTTTGCATTTCATTTGTTTTCTGAGTCTTAAACCTGCCTTCTCTCTCCCAGTTGGAAATACTTCAGTTTGAAAGGAAGAGCTAGACTTGTTCTACCTCTTCCTACAGCTCAGTGTTTTTGCTTCCTCCTACCTGCTCCAAGTTCTCTGAGACATGGAAGGGGTAACGGATATATATGATTATTTTCTTCCATCTATCACTGAACATTGGGCTTCTGTGCTACAGCAACAGTCATCTACTCTCATAAGCTTGACTGGCTATGAATCTGCACTACACTCTCCTCATTGTAAGAAAGAAGTTTCTCTTCCTGAATCACCTAGACTGAAGACAGCAGTAATCTGTGGTTGCAAACATAAACATGAAGAAGGCAATTAGGGAGGTGTTTAACCTTTTTTAACAGGTAAAACAAACAAACAAAAGTCTTGTTTTGTTTTCCCCACATTGGGCCTGTTTCTGCCTGGCCATGGGCCTAGTTACACATCCAGGTTTCTTCTGGTGTAAATGCAGTCAGGAGGCGGTTGACTGCACCCATAACAGTTGTGCAATGCTCTATTACTCCAGTTAGCACATATTACCTGGCATGGTATTATAGCTTACAGAGTCCATAACTGAGGAACTCTGTCAATGACAGCCCCTAGCAACCTACATAGTGCCTTCTTATGCCACAGAAGACAGCCAACAGGGAAGGGACTTCCAGCACAGTCCTTGTCTGATTCCTCCATGTCTGAGTCAACACCTGTGGTGTCATCAGCATGGAGTTTGACTTCTAGTTCTGACATAACCAGTAGCAGTAGCAATAGATTTCATAGTTTGTGAGGCTTACAGTTTCCCTGGCTAATAACTGACAAACAAGGAAGTACAACTGCTAGAACTGATTTTTCACCCAATAACCCATGACTCCAAGAGTGCCATTTTCCACTCAACAAGGTGCTTTGATTTTAAACTCCTTAACCACTCTTCCAGATGCTTTAAAGGGACTCAAGGATTAGCATTATATAAATAAATGAGCCTTCCTACATATGGTACACAAGATCCCTGAAAGCATACTGTCTATTCCAAGCAAGTACCAGTTTTTTGGATGGCTAAGAATATTTAAAAAGAAAGAAAGAAAGATTATTCAAGGTTTAGTACAGCATGAATAGATCTCATCACTTGTATCTTTCTTTAGGAGAGCATATTGGGTAGGTGAGATGGCTCAGCAGTAAAGACCCTTGCTGCCAACCTGATAGCCTTAGTTCATTCAGTCCCTGGGTCAAACGTCAGGGGAGGAGAGAACCAATTCCCAGCAGTTGTCCTTTGACTTCTGTTCATACACATGCCTCCCCAACAAATATAATAAGAAAATATAAAAATATAAATCAATGTTGGGTATAGCTGTGTAGATAAGAAACACCATCTATTTGACACTCTAATCCATTCATTTTTCTTGAGTCATCTACTGACCCAACCTGAGTTGCTGTGCTTTACTCTACCCTGATGGCCTTTGTAGGACTAACTCACTCTGGTGGCCATATTTGTGTCTGTCACTGGAGATGGTGCTTCAGTTCTGACAGGCTCTGGGTGATCCTTGCAAAATATCAGCTACATCTGGCTGCTGAAAGTGTGCCAAGCCAGTGAAACAGTATTTACTCCCAGAGTTGCATGACTTTTCCTGGGAGGAAGAGAGTAATTATTCACCCAGATAGGATGCCAGCAGCAGACCAGAGAAACAGTTCTACCCAAGTGTAGCTTGGTGAACTGCTGAGTTCATTATGGCTGTTCATAGGAACATAGGTAAGGGATTACTTATAGCAGCATTGGAGACTCAGAGGCATACCACTGAAAGCCACACCCCATAGTGGGTGATGACTCATGAAAGCTGCATTCCTTGAGCTCTCTGCACAACTTGTCGTTGGCAGAGCCAACAGGAGCCTTTTCTCTGGCAGTTATTACTGCTTGTATAACCTTAGGGTAGAAGTATGTAAGAGTGGGCAGTTTATGAATCTTCTGAGCTTCAGGGGCTTCCTGGGTTTTGTGAACCTTCTTCCTCCCTCCAGGGCTGGGGGGTGGGAGAGGAGGGGAGGGGGCGGGGAGGTGCTCCAACAGATGGGAAGACAGGAATGGTAAAAGTACAATTTGGCTTGTTTTTCCACCACCTTGGAGACTGTGCCAACACTTCTGTTAAAAGTTCCATCACTGAGTGCTTTTGGTGGATATTGATGACCAGTAATCGGTGGGGAGAGTCTTCATTTTAGTATTTATATTTATATCTTGCATATTCTGAAGGCCCTAATGTGATAGTGACAAAGGTGACTTCAATAAGAAAGTTCCCTTTTGATATCATAGAGTGCTTTATTAGAAAATTGAAAAACCATAGTGGCAACATTTGATTTTGTAAATCTGAATGGGATGCAGAATTTGTAGCTGTGTTGCTTGATTCAAGAATGATTTTTATTATCTTGTGATCCTTTTATTGGTTAGATCATGTGGCTAAATTAAGAAATCGTGATTGATTGAGCCAATACCTTCCTAGTGTTGCTTAGAGGTGTGGTATTTCCTATGCATAGTACAAATTGAGGCTGCCAAAGACTGGGGAATTCCAGATATGACAAAGCTGCCTCTAGTCAGGCTGGGTTTTGAATTACATTTGCTTTCTTTGTTGTAGCTCCAAGTGAATGGTTTTCATAGCATGGATTCTTTTCTGTAAAAATTTTACATGAAACTTAGTAAATAAAATAGATAAATCAGTAGAGGCTAGAAGAGGCTGAGCATACAGTAAAGTGGTAGAATATGTTTAAGCATGCTGAAGGCCTGGATTCAGTCTTTACCATGAAACAAACAAAGAAATAAAGAGAGAAGCTGTTAGGACCATGGGGTAAGAAGTTTGAAAGCCCTCAGAATACCAGTTCAAAGGAGTAAGGTAGTTTGAAAATCCTTGTTGCAGGTGAATTTTAATCACCTATTATGTGTTTCAGATCATACTTGAATCTAGTTTTTGAAACTGACCATTGCTTAGTAAATCTATCTGAATTGTGATACTGAATTATATCCCAGTTTACATAGCTATTGGAAAAAATGCTAGGCTTATTATATCTCACTCTCCAAGGGGAAATCTGAACTAACATTTGGTATATTTCCTAACACTGCTTGCTGTCTTAAGACCTTATCCCTGGTTGTTCTTTAGGTTGGATCATTGACTCTTTTAATGTCATAAGTATAGAAGTGATGACATGATCTTTAGACCTTAGAAGCTTTAGTGTTGGTCAATATTATGCTGTTTAAATGCACACGATGTTCTTAGCAAAGAAGAAGAAGAAGCCTCTTTATCAAGGCTTATCAAACTTATCCCATTAATTCTGTCCTCTTCCTATGGTAGGATATGACATATTCACCCAAGTTCTCAGTGCACAGTCAGAATATATAAAAAGTATCAGGTCTTAGTGTCCTCAATGAGAAAAATGGGAAGTATTAATATTAATTTGTTAATTTGGTGAAGATAAAACTAGAATTTTGTAAATTGATTTAAAAGACTTCTCTGTGAGTTTACGGCTAAACTTCACAGTCTTTCTTCTGGATTTACTAACTGCAAATACCCTTATAATAATTTCATATTTGATAGATAAAATTTATTACATTTGGACATGAAAACAAATGTATCTTTGATCTGCATTTCATGCTCCTTTCCATACCTCATCTTCTCTATTTGCTTTGGATGATATTGTCATTTGTTTGTCCTTGTTGGTAATGGTGCTATGAGATGTCTTGGAAATTTAAGCATGTCATCTGTATAAAGACTATAAAGATGAACTTGTTCAGCAGAAATATGAGTCAGTGAAAGACAGAAAAAAAATTCTTAAGATTTTATGTGGCCTAGAGGAAGGTTGTATGGAGTGATGGGGCTATAGCAGGGTACAGGGCATCTCCTTTTTTATTTTCTTACTCAAATTTAAATCTCTAGATAGTGGCACATGCTGTAGTAGTAATTTTAGGAAAATGAAGATCTTTAGGTTTTTTCCCTTTAGTTTTGTTTTGCTTTGTTTTTGAAAGAACCATAAATAATAGCATTATTTCAAAAGCTAGAGAGTTACAATTCTAACTTATATCCTTTCTCTGTGATGATAGTAGAGCCATTTGACATGTCTGATCATACCTACATGCTTATTTTATTGGTGTTTACCTGCTTTAAAAATCTTCCAGGTGCTTAAGTGACCCTTAGTAAATGTTTGGACAATTAAAATTTCTTTTGCTGCTCTAAGAATATAATATCTGCACTGAAAAAAAAACCTTGTATATGAAAGTATAACATAATTTCTTATTATTATTTTAGATACTTATTTAAATTATGCTATATTCTGATAATGTTAAAAGTAGAAGTGGTCCAAAGATACTTTTGAATTAGAGAGAGATGTGAACTGCTTTTCAAGAGTGACAGCTATGTTTTACCAGGGGCATGTGTTCACTAAACATGGCTAATAAAATACTAGCTATGGGCCAATGAAAAGATCAAAATGACCATAATAAAAAAAATGGTGATTTTTGTGGAATTTCCTTCTATTGATTGTAAATGAAACTTCTTTAAATCGTGAGATGACTTTGTAAAATGTTTCATGGTCTCTTAATGGACATTTTACCTACTCTCTGAGTAAGAAAGAGAAGAGAAGAAAAGGATAAAGGCTTGTGCTGCCCAAACTAATATCACTCCTACTCAGCTTCAATTTAAGATGTAAATAAGTGAGCATTTCTTAGAAACCAGTACATGAGTTTTCCTGGTTCAGCCTCTGAGCATGGTGAGTGTTGTTTATCTTTGCATTTTCTTGTGTCTTGGATTAAGGACAGACTGGGAAGGGGAGGAAAGGTTCTTAGTGACATACTCAGATTTTCAAGGTTTTGCTCCTTGGTATTAGCCCACAGTGGCCTCACTTGTTGCAAATAGTGAAAACCTTTCCTACGTTACTGTTCTGATTTCCCATAAGAAAGTGTTCTGGTAGTGACTGTGTTACTACTATTGGTGTTATACAACTCATTATCTGTGGATATTCTCTAACTTGAGTTACTTCAATAAGGTCCTGAATTAGAGTCATTAACTTGAATGTACTGTTAATCTAGGTCTATACTTGTAGTTAATTCTCCTTTGGGAGGGCCAGTAGGCCTCTTGAATTGGTTTAGTTTGTAGTGTTCACTGAAATAAATATACTCAACCTCAGAACTTTAATGTAGTTACTGAGCTGTGCTTTCTCATTCCCAAATCATTCAGATGGAATCCCACAGTGCTTCTTGAACAGGGTGAGAACATAAGTAAGTGTTAGTCTAGTGCAGAGTCCCAGGCACACCAGTGTCATACTGGACCCAGAGCCATCAGTGGTGATGTTCCTTTATGTACAGAAGTGAACTGTGTACAGTGTTGCACATAAGCAGATTTTCCTGCCAGAACCTAGAGCTACCCAGAAACTGTCCCCCATTCTCCTTATTAACAATGCTGCCGGGGATTTCAGCTGGGCCTCTATGCTGTAGAGTAAGCTTCCTTTCTTTAGCCATGACCAAGTTTAGAGAAATGCTTCCAGAGGTCAGGTAGTGGTGTGAACTGCTGTAGCTTCCATTGTAGTGTTCTCCTTTTAGACTTAGATAAACTTTGTAAAAATGTAAACTTAGACAACTTAGGAAAATGAAATTTAAAATTGTGTTTTCTAATCATGTCTGTTTATATATTTACATTTACTGATAAACATATGTAGAAAAGATAGAAAAATAATAATTAAGACAAAAGCCTGAATAGTGAGAATTCATAAACTACTACATAAAAATCTCAACTTAAGGGTAGATTGAGGGTTGTTTTTCCTCTCTCCCTGTTTTTATTTATCAACTCTTTTTTTAAATTCTGATATGTGGAAATAATAAAATTCTTTTAAAAATTACATTGACTATTTTTACAACCATACATTCAAAGTGTTTTGTTATTATAGAATAAATGTTAATTCAAGTAATTAACTGATTATTAATTATAATTATCATTGCCATGCTTGTGTTTTGAACAAACACAAATCACATATCTATTTACTTACTTTTAATAGGTATCCTTTTGCAGCCAGATGTTAATGTTGATTTACAGACACAGTTATTTTCCAGCTATGAAAACGGGAAAATAAGAGTGAAAGAAGGAAACTGTTCTCACCTCTGAGGGGGGCTAGTTGTCTTTTCTTCTGTCTCTCATTCTTACTTTTATCTTTATTTTTATGACAGTGATATTCAATGTATCATTCTAAATTAAAGTCAAGACATTTTGTTTTGTATGAAACACTGCAGTTAGCAAGGTATGCATTTTAATTAAATACATTTTAAAAAATATATTTGGAGTATATGGGATGGATGCCTGGTGTGGTATCAAAACATAAAGCTGAGAGAACCCACTTCTGTTCTTTAACTGCTTGTTCTCGTGTCACATGGAATACTCTTTTGTATCTCTGCCTCTGGCTTCTCTTCTGTAAAATGGGCTCAAGAATTTAATTGACTGCCTTCATCCCTTGCCAAGAACATTGAGGACAGATACCTTGAAGTCTTGGAGGACAAAATGCTACCTTGTGTATTTTTTGATACTAACTTACCTTGTAAGTATGTGCTTTGTGTTGTGTACAGTGACACAGTGTGACATTGTGAACTTTTTTTTATGAGAATAAAAGTTCTTTGCATGCTTTAGTGTTAAACTGTACTTTCATTATTAATGTTTTATATTTTCTGAACTTGTTTCTGTTTTATCTTTCTAGTGCAGTAGGGAACGCCTATGTATTTTATAGTGTTCTGGTTAGGAGGTGGAGTATAGATGTTTTCTGACAGTCGTAGAAATGTGTAGAGTTGTACAGTTTGGTTAGGACTCTGCCCCAGGTCTGCAGTGTACAGAGAACTGTCTTTTTCAGGTTAGGAACAGGTAAAAGGAGCCCTCTGTTTGTCTATTTAAGGGTTTCCCCACAGATTTCTGCTGACCTGTATGCCAAACCACTAATAGAAAGGTAGGAGAGCTTCCTGTTTTTAATGTAGAGGAAGTTCAGTGAAGGAAGACCCCAGTCAGGATTTGTTATATAAGCTTGGATTCTCATCTGTATGCTCCCCATACTGGTCCTCACTGTTTTTGTCCCAAAGTGTTTTTCATCACACTGAATGAAGCTGCTAGATAGTTAAGACTTTTGTTGCATATATTCGCTAGAGCCTATATAATTCTGAGGTGATGTTTTAAAATATATGTTGTAAAGCTGCCTATAATTATTCATATGAAAACTTCTATACTCTATGGTTTTCTTTATATTTGCATGTGGGCACAGTTCTCAGAGCCTAAGAGCATTGTTGTATAACCCCCACCATCATCAGTGAATGTGTGATCCAGAGTCCTGTGCCCTTAAAAAAATTCCTGAGTGCTTTTTGTTAAATGTTCTCTGATCAAACTTAAATTATAAAGTAAAAAAAATTATGGTAATTTTCCTGTTTGGTTAATATTGTGAAGTTTGATAATTTTCAGTGCTATGGTAAAGGTTTTACTCATTTTTAAAACTATTCTGTTTGCATGACATCTGTTATTATTCTTTTCCAGAGAATACGGTCAACTGTGGATGAGAAAGAGCAAAAACAACTTCTCATGGATTTGGATGTAGTAATGCGGAGTAGTGATTGCCCATACATTGTTCAGTTCTATGGTGCACTCTTCAGAGAGGTACAGATAAACTGTTTGGGTTTTCATTCTTTAATGCATATCTAATTTGGATGAGTAAGAAGATGGCAGAATTAAATTCTTTTTTTTTTAAGTTATATTTTTTATTTCTTTTTTTATTATTAATAAAGTCTCATTTTTTATCCATATATCCCTTGTTCAAATGCCTTTCCCCTCCTGCCCCTGTAAGTCACTCCTCTCCCCATCTCCTCCCCAGCAAGGACAGGAGGTTCCAAGGGGTCCCAAGGTGGCTTAGATCAGCATCCATTCCAGGCAAATCCACTTTCCTCATCCCTACATCAAGACTGGCTCAAGTGTTCCTCTGGAGGGAATGGGCTCCAAAGTGCCAGTTCAAGTTCAAGGTGCTTCAAATCCCAAGCTGTTCAGTGTTTGTGGTTTGCAGCTTGGACAAGCTTTGCTTTTTGTTTAAAGTCCACTAATGAGTGAGTACATCCCCTGCTTATCTTTCTGGGATTGTTAAACCTCGCTCAGGAGGATATTGTCCATATCCATCCATTTGCCTGCATATTATGGAATATCATTGTTTCTTACTGATGAGTAGTACTCCATTGTGTAGATGTACTCTTCAGCAAAATGACCCATTAACAAGGACCATTATTATAGTATAGAGCCATCCAAGTTAACCTGTAGCTTGTTCTTTCTGCTTGGGATTGATTTGGCTACTCATTTGTTTGTTTTTGTTTTGCTTTTCTTACTAGTTCTAGGGAATTCTAGTGAAATTTGGATTCACATCTTACATTAAAGGATGATTATCATCTATACAAATGTGAATAGTTCTATTTATTTGTGATTGCTACTTCTGAATCTCATGTTTTCTATTCAGAATGCTTCTATTAATATGTTTTCTATTAAGAATGTGATACATCTGTGTGTGTCAGTACTTCAGTGTAGATTTTTAAGATTATTTAATTTTTGAGGGTTAGTAATGAAATGGATATCATGGTTACAACTTATAATTTTTTTTATTTAAATCAAAATAAATTTAAATCACTTCCCTTTTCTTCCTCTAGCCCCTTTTAGGTATATATTTCATTACACTTTGTTCCCCACTCACCTGCCCTTTTTTCTTTATCTTCCTCCCTGTCTTAGTTAGGATTTTTTAATGCTGTGAAGGACACCATGACCATGGCAACTCTTACAAACAAAGCATTTAATAGAGGTGGCTGCTTACGCTTTCAGAAGTTTAGTCCATTATCATCATGATGGGGAGTATGTTGGCATGCAGGCAGATGTGGTGTTGGTTACATCTTAACCATAAGGCTGCAGGGTTTGCATTGACTTTCACACTGAGGGAATCTTGAGCAAAGAGAACTCAAAGCCTGATCCCACAGTGACACACTTCCTCCAGCAAGGCCACACCTCCTAATAGTGCCCTTCCCTTTAGGGACCACTTTCTTTCAAACCTCTGTATTGCTTGTTACTGATCACCCTCTATTTTCTCATGGTCACCTCTTCTGTTCTCACACCAGTGTTTTAGTACACCTTATTTGCTTTATTGCTTTACTCCCCTTTTCAGACCTCTTTCTCTCCTCATGGTTTCTTTTCTCTCTCTCTCTCTCTCTCTCTCTCTCTCTCTCTCTCTCTCTCTCTCTCTCATATTCTGACTGTGGCAGAAAAGATGCAGTATTTGTCTTTCTGAATCTGGCTCATTTTGCTTATTATTTTGTTTCATCCATTTTCCTGCAAAGGATATAATTTCATTCTTTACAATAAAATAAAATCCCATTGTGTGTATGTGCTGTATTTTGAAAAGTTTATTTATCTGCTTGTGTTTGTCAAGGCTGGTTCTGTACTTTGACTGTAGTGAATGCACAACAATAGCTGTGAATGTGCTAGCATCTTTGATAGGCTGATTAACATCTTCAAATGTATACCTAAGAGTAGTTATAGCTGGATCATATGATAGTTGTACTTTTAGTGTTTGTGAGGGGCCTCCATACTGATTTCCATAGTGACCATACCAATTTATACTCCTACCAGCAGTTTATAGGGGTTACTCTCTTTCTATATCTCCATCCTCATTTGTTTTCTTCATGGCTTCATTTTGACAAGGTATGATACAATGACAAAGCAGTTTTAATTTACATTTTCTTGATGGCTAAGTGATTTGAAAACCCTCTTTTAAATGTTTCTTGGCCATTTGTATTTCTTCCCTTGAGAATTGTCTATTCATTAGTTTACTTATTGATTAATTGGGTTTTATTTTGTTGTATTTAACTTTCAGCTCTTTATAGATTCTAGATATTAATTTCTTGTCAGTTATATCACTGGCAAAGACTTTCTCCCATTCTATAGGTAGTTACTTTGCTCTGTCCATGGTTTTCTTGGTGTATAGAAACTTTTCAACTGAATGTAATCCCAAATTTCCATTCTTAGAATTGCTTACCTGCTGGAGTCCTTGTTAAAAAGGCCTTGCCTGTCCTCTGCTTAGAATGTTCTGCTTCTTTTCCTCTTGCAGCTGTAGGTCTTAGATTAAGGTCTCTGTTTTAGTCTATATAAACTTGATTTGTGTGTGTGTGTGTGTGTGTGTGTGTGTGTGTGAAGAATGAAGGGTGAAAGATAGTGACCTAGTTTTCTTCTTTTACATTGAGTATCCAGTTTACTAGCACTGTGTGTTGAAGAGGCTTCCTTTGTACCTATATTTTTTAAGCACATGTGTCTAAGATTTGGTGGCTGGAGCTTTCTGAATTTATTTCTGGGTCCTGTCTTGTCTACCATTGGTCTCAGCAGTATCACTACTATTTTTGCCATTATGTCTCAGTTGGTATAGTTTCAGATAAAGTGTTATGATGCCTCCAGAATTGCTAATTCTTGGTATTGCTTAGTATTCACTTATTTGCTTGTTTTTACTTTGCTTTTCTTACTAGCTCTATGTAGAATCCCACTGATACTTGGATGGGACTGTCTTGGTTTGATTACTATTGCTGTGATGCAACACCATGACCAAAAAGCAACTTGGAAAGGAAAGAGTTTATATCACTCACAGTTCCATGTAACAGTTCATCTTCAAAAGCAGTGAGGTGAGGAACTCAAGCAGGGAAGGAACTTGGAGATTGGAACTGTTGCAGATGCCATGGAGAGGTGCTGCTTACTGGCTTGATTCCCATGGCTTGTGTAGCCTGATTTTTTATAGAACCTAGGACCACCAGTCCAGGAGTGTTTCCATCCACAATAGAATGCTCCCCCCCAATCAATCATTAATTGAGAAAATGCCCTGCAGACTTGCTCACAGCTCAGTCTTATAGAGGCATTTTCTCAATTGAGGCTCCTTCCTCTGGTGACTAGCTTGTATAAAGATGGCATAAAACTCCCCTGAATAAGGACTGTGCTGAGCCTGTAGGTTGCTTTGGGTCATATATCTAATTATTCACAATGCAGATTCTGCCTATTCCTGTGCTTTAGAGGTCTTTCCATTTTCTAGTGTATTCTTCAATTTTTTGCTTTCCAGTCTTTACAGTTTTATTCTCTTGATTAGGGTTTTTCTAGGTATTTTGTTATTTACTTTTAAAATGAGGGATTTTGTTTTGTTTTTGTGTGTTTGGTTCTCCCCCACCTTCTCCCTCACACCCAATTTTTTTTCTGTGCAAGTTCATTGTTGGTATATGGAAGGCATAATCATAGTAAATGTAAAATATAGTTTATGACTTAGTTACTTTTCTATTTCTGTGAAGAGACACAGTGACCCAGACAACTTATAGAAGGAAGACTTTATTGAGGCATGCAGTTTTAGAGTCCATGACCATCATAGTGGGAGCATGGCAGCAAGGAGAAGGCAGAGAGATCTGACCAGGAATGAAATGGGCTTTTCTTCCAACAAAGTCATACTTCCTACTCCCTCCCACTAACTGGGGACCAAATTCAAATATCTGAGCCCACAGTGACCATTCTCATTCATACTACCACAGCTACTTTACTATGGTTATCACATCTAGAGTTCTCTGGTGGAGTCTATAAGGTCGTTCAAAAATTGGATTATGTCAGCCAGGCATTGATGGTGCATTCCTGCACTTAGGAGGCCGAGGCAGGTCTGTCTCTGAATTTGAGGCCAGTCTGGTCTACAAATTGAATTTTAGGACAACTGGGGCTACACAGAGAAACCTTGTCTGGGGAAAAAAGGATTATGTCATCTGTAAATAGGGATTGTTTGACTTCTTCCTTTATTATTTGTATCATTTTAAATTTCTTTTGTCTCATTACTCTAGCTAAGACTGTCAGCATTACATCAAATGGAAGGGCACACCCTTCTTTCTTTTCTGATGTTAGAGCAAATGCATTCAGTTCTCTCAATTCACAATAAGTTTGAATGTAAGTTTGTCATGTATTGCCCTGTGTTGTACTGAGCTTTGTATACTTCTAACCTTAGTTTCTTTAGGGCCTTCATCCTGAAGGAATGTTGCCCTTGTCAGAACTATATCTACGGAAATGATCATGTGATTCTCTCTGAGTTTTATTAATGTACTGTAATATTTTATTGTATGAGGTGGCTTGAATGAGAAGTGGCCCCCATAGGTTCAGGCATTTGATACTTGCTCCTCAGGTCCAATTAATAGCAGCATTTGGAGAGTTTTTAGGAGGTATGGCTTTCCTGGAGGAAATATGATACCATGAACAAGTTTTGAAAGTATATAGTCACATTTGACTTACAGTTCATTCTCTGCTTCATGCTTGTCCTTAAAGATATAAACATTCAGCTTTCCATTTCTGCTGCTGTTTGCCACCATGCCTTTCCACAAATGTAGTCAGAATTTCTTCCAACTACAAACTAAGATGTGTTGTTATCCCACTAGACCCATAAGTCCAAATAAACTTAAAAAGTTACTGTTGTTATGCTGTTTTATAACAGCAACAGAAAAGTAGTATGCTTAAGTGTATGTATGAAGCAATCCTTATATTACTGAAATGAAACCAGCTTGATATTTATGGGTTCTTGAATTTGGTTTGCAAGTATATTGTTGAAAATATCCTATGTATATGTGGGTTATTGTAATGACAACTTTGTAGAATGGTGTTCCTTCCTTTCTATTTTGTGGAACAGTCTGAGGATGCTGATTTTGGCTTTTCTGAAAGAGCCTAGTTGAATTCATCAGTCAGTCTTTCTTCTCCTGGGCTTTTCCTTATGGGTAGATTTTATGACTGCTTCATTTTGTTGCTCCTGGGGATCCACTTAGTTGCCTTTATCCTCTTGAATTAATTTTGGTAAGCTATATATGTAGTACATGCAAGGCACTTCATGTCTTACCTGTTTTAACTCACATAACCTTTGTTATAGTCCATAGAGGGTGATGGACAGTCTTATATTATAAATTAGGAGAGAGGAAGCGTCGGCTTACATAGACAGAAAGTGTCAGGCCTCCCAGGCTTTCAAAAGGAGGGATCTTTCCACCCTTGAAATTACTTATTTGCTGGTGGTGACCTGAGTGTACTGTAGTCTTCTATAATAGAAAGCTGTAGTAAATCTACTGAGAAGGTACCCTTAGATTAAAATAATATTGAGTGTATTTTTGGTGGAGAGTTGATTTTTTTTTTTTTTTTGTGAGAACTATTCTCTGAGAACACTGTAAATGGTAACACTGAGAAGAAAGGAAATGTAAAGATTTGTTTTTTCAAATATGCTTTAAAAATATGTTCCTCAGTCATTTAGTGATGGAAATGTTCTAGTCCTATTACTTATCTCAGTGTTCTTTAGTGTATGTTCTTCATACTTTTGAAGTAAATGTGCTTGTGCTATGAGGCCTAACTGAAGGAAAGACTCAGGGAAGCTTCATTCCACTCATAGCTCAGTCACTAGGGAACAATTTCCTTAAGGGGCAGGACATTACCTTCTTCAATCTAGAACAGGCCTGAGAGAGAAGAGGTTACAGGGTAAAGAATCGTTGAAAGTACAACTCTACCCATTAATTAGTGGCAGCATAAAAATTGTAGAAGGTGATTTTCAGCATCATCTTTGATGGTAGCTTTTCTACTTTGGTTAGTGCTTTATACCCTGTTCAAATGGGCATTGAAGCTAGTTCCTTACCTTACCTTTTTATACTTTTCCTGCCTACCTCCATGAACACAGTATCAAGAAATGGAATTTAAGATACTCTTTTCAGTGTTGGTACATCATTCCCTTTTTTTTTAGTTGTTTAGAGTTTTCTAGTTTGTTTTTTTTATAGTTTATGGAATATTAAATATGTATTCCTGTTAATAAGGTGATTTTACCAAATGTCAGCATGGCTACCATAGACTACTCTTACTTGCAGGAGGTGCATCCCAAGATACGTATTGGATACCTAACACCTC
Organism: Sigmodon hispidus; assembly: GCA_004025045.1. Lineage (NCBI taxonomy): Eukaryota > Metazoa > Chordata > Mammalia > Rodentia > Cricetidae > Sigmodon > Sigmodon hispidus. The sequence continues at coordinate 478,043 of PVIH01000126.1, forward strand.
TGATATTACCAAACTCTTATGTTGTTTTCTCTTGCACATATATCTATGAAAAAATTCAACATAACATTGATGCAATAAGTGATAATCATAATTACATCAGTCATAAGGTGTAACGATTATAATACTTTAGGGATACTTGAAACACAACAGTGCAGTACTGTGACGGCTGATCTAATAACTGGAGTGGCTACTATAGGAACATGGCTACGTAGGGTGAAATGCTGACTCATATCAGTAGTGGGATGGGGTAGGACATCACAGGGTGTCCTCACATATGCAGGGAAACACATAGTTTGAAACTTAGGAATTGCTTATCACTAGGACACTCTGTACTGTTATTAGATCACAATGACTGCAAGAAAGTAGGGGTTGCTTCCTGTATCTCTGATAAAATGCCTTTCCTGCACTGTCTTAATTGATGCCAGTATTGATTTTCTGAAGATAAACAATAAATGAGCAACTGTACTGTATTAGATTTTGGTACATGCTGCATGGAGCAGACATGGAAAAGGAACCCTGATCAGGCTGACTCACCTCACCAAGAAGGCTTCTGGTCTGAATAAGTTGACCTTAGCTATTCCCTTTTAGTTTTCTAATTTGAGAAGCTTTACTGGTTTCTCAAGATAAACTCCTTTGTTAAGGAGAAAGGATAGTTGTTCATATATTTCCTAATTTTATGCTGTTATGACAAAATTTGAAATTTTTATCAATGCACAAAATTTTCTGTGTAAGGTAAGAGTGGGTAAAATAGGACTGAACAGATGGCTCAGCCATTAAAAGCACTGACTGCTCTTGCAGAGGACCCAGGTTCAATTTCCAACATATAATTATCTGTAGCCCTAGTCCCAGGATACTTGACACCTTCTCTTAGCCTCTCAGGGTATTGCACTCTCTCTCACACACAGACATACTTTGAAAAAATGAATAAATTAAAACAACAACAACAACAAAAAGAGTGGGTAAAGTAGGCTTTAGCCACATAGTTATGTTTAAACCTAGGTAGGATATCATTCCCAGGTCCTTAATGATGAATAAAAAATGATCATGGGTTGGAGGTTTAGTGTAAAAGCAGAGAAATTCTGCTTAATCTTTCTTAATTCTTTTTCTGTCCTAACCAGGGGGAAATGCCAGTGTTTACTTTTAGGATTTTAGTGGTGACATGCATCTGTTGTTTTACAGGGTGACTGTTGGATCTGTATGGAGCTCATGTCTACCTCGTTTGATAAGTTTTACAAATATGTATATAGTGTGTTAGATGACGTTATTCCGGAAGAGATCTTAGGCAAAATCACTTTAGCAGTAAGTATCTGGCTTTCAAACCACTAATGTGTAACTGTTTAAAGAAGTTGCTTGTGTTCATGGATGCATGTGCTTTCGGACTGTTGCCTTACTGAGAAAATCGTTTTTAGTAGGATAAGAGGTAAAGTCACCTCTGTGCCATAATTAACATAATAGGTTTGAGGGACACTTTTCAAAATATGATCTGTGAATACTACATTGTTGTTCTCATCCAAATCTCAAAGAGCTATAATAGACTGATTTAAGTAAAATTAGAAATGCAATTTTATATTTGTTTCCTCTGTTGTTTTAACTATCTTAAGTAGATTATATCGCTTAGCTAATTAGAGTGGTAGAAGTCTTTTTGAAGCCCCTTAATTGAAGCTTTTAGATAAGGTATGTTTTGCTGTGGCTTAAAACTGAGGGTTATTCAGTTTAAGCCCTTTAAAATGTTGACTTGCAATTTTAGTAGCCAGCATTATGATCAATTTATTCACTTCAATTTTACCAGAAGACCAAAAAGGAAAAAAATTCTCTTACGAATATGTTACAGTTTGAAAACTGAATTCATGATCACTTGCTTTCTTGCTCTCATCTTTTATTTTATGAGTGTGTACAACTTATTTTACAAAACAAAAAGCAACTTTTTTTTTTTAATAAAGCAAAACTAATAAGACAGAACTTCTGAGAACCTGAGCCAAAAATATTTGTCTAGTTAGTTGGTGTGTGAGCTAAATCATATTGTGGTTGCATGTGACTTCTGAATTTTTGAATTAGTCTCTTCCTCAATTTAGTTTCTCAGTTGCCAACTTAGTGATTTCTAAAGCTAGTGAAGATGATTTAAAAATATAAATAGATGTACTTATCTAGTATACTTCCAAATTTCTGATTAAACCATAGTTGATAAATTATTTTTAAGATTGATAATTTTGTTAAAATTTTATCACTGCCAAATTAATGATTAAATTTAAATTTTTATGAACTAGCTATTTTTTAAGATGCATATTCTTTCATATAATATTATAGAGTAAGCTGAGTTGAACTAGAAACTTATTTGTTGCTCAGATTAATATCAATATCAATGTAATATCAATCTTACATTGATAGTTTGTTTAGCCACATCTCCATTGTACCAAGCTACTGTTGTCTTGGAACTTGCCACTGTTCACCACTGTTCACAGTATTAGAATACAGTAGTACTATGCAGTAGAATAGTACTGCAGCACTATACAATAATAGAATAATGATAGTAGCTAATGGTGAGTGAATATTATTTGTGTTGAGCCAAGATTCTATAACATAATTTTCTTGATAACTCTATGGTAAGTAATATCCCATTTTTACAGAAGCATGGAAATAGTAGTTTGCTTTGGTATTTACAGTTTTAACTTGTTGATGGTCAAAACCTCCACAGTCTAATCTCATAACCCCACTCTTAATTACAATATGACAGGATGGATGTAAAATTTGGAAAACAAATGTAAAACTATTAATATATTATTGCATTTTTATTATATATGTGAATAACTTATTTAGTACATGTATGTTTGTGTTTTTCAAACTAGGTGATCATCATATATGCTAAGCACATTTTAAATTACTTTCTGTAAAATCCTTTGTTAATTAACAGACTAGTGAACACAAAGAGTTTTCCAGATAATACAAAATGATATTTTCTGTATTCTTCATGTAATTAGTTCCTTCCTTCCTCCTTCTCTCCCTTTCTCTCTTCCTTTCTTTCTTTTTCTCTTTCTTTCTCTTTTTTTTTATTTTTATTTTTTTTCTTCTTTATTTTGTATTTATCAAAAAAAAACAGTAAAAAGAATTTAAAATGCAGAAGAGTTAACAATAACTATACAGAGGATAAGAATCATAAGCATGGCTTATCAAGGGTAGAAATACAAATAAGATTGCTACACATATATTTTCTTTGTGTTCAGCTTTCCCTGTATATCCTTATTCAAGGTCCCTTCCCCCTCCCAACACATCTGGTCATTTTTCTTCTCTGCAACTCCCCATCCCCTCCCTGGGCAGG
>PVIH01000127.1:0-93372 GCA_004025045.1 Sigmodon hispidus
GATGATGAGCACTTTTTCAGGTGCCTTTCAGCCATTTGTAATTCCTCTGCTGAGAATTCCCTTTTTAGATCTGAACCCCATTTTTTGATTGGGTTATTCAAGGTTTTGGGCTCTAGATTCTTGAGCTCTTTATATATCTTAGAGATCAGTCCTCTATCACTTGTAGGGTTGGTGAAAATCTTTTCCCATTCTGTAGGCTATCGTTTTGTCCTATTGACAGTGTCCTTGGCTTTGCAGAAGCTTCCTAGCTTCAGGAGATCCCACTTATTGATTGTTGGTCTTAGTGCCCGTGCCACTGATGTTATATTTAGGAAGTGGTTGCCTGTGCCAATTTGTAGAAGTGTATTTCCCACTTTCTTTTCTATCAAGTTTAAAATGGCTGGGTTTATGTTGAGGTCTTTGATCCACTTGGATTTGAGTTTTGTGCAGGGTGATAGACTCGGATCTATTTGCATTTTTCTACACACTACCATCCAGTTATGCCTACAACATTTGCTAAATATACTATCTTTTTTCCATTGAATGTTTTGGACCTCTTTGTCAAAGATCAGGTGTTCATAGGTTTTTGGGTTAATGTCTGGATCCTCAATTCTATTCCATTGATCCACAAGTCTGTTTTTATGCCAGTACCAGGCTGTTTTTATTACTGTAGCTCTATAGTATAACTTGAAGTCAGGGATGGTGATAACTTCCTGAGATTCTTTTGTTGAGTAAAATTGTTTTGGCAATCCTGGCTTTCCTGTTATTCCAAATATAATTGAGTATTGTTCGTTCAAGGTCCAAAAGATATTGTGTTGGGATTTTGATGGCAACCCCACTTTATTATGTTGACTTAGAGTCACTCAACCTTTAAGTTTAAAGGTTAAGAGACTTTACAATATGTTGTAGTTTGATATGAGGCTCTTAACACAAGTGACCATTCTGGCTCATCTTTGTTAATGAATCTATTGAGGGAGAATGACAAGGGTGAGGTATTTGAAAGCTAACTGATGTGGGAATGTCTTTCTCTATGCTGTGAATATCATTCTTCAAATAAAGGAATTGTTTTGGCCCATGTCAGGCATCATAGAAGTAGGCAGAGAAATCGAGGCTTAGATAGGGGAAGGAGAGTGGAGTCAAACAGAGATGCCATCTAGCCACCCACAAAACAAGATGTGATGAAGTAGGTAAGCCACAGGTCATGTGGCAAGACAGAATAAGATGAATGAGCTAACTAGCAATATGCCTGAGACATAGGCCAAACAGGATGAAATTAATATAAGTGTCCTTATGTTTCTTTGAGACTTTTAGATTGGTGGTCCAGATAAATGATGGCAGGCAGATCTGGACCATGGGGCTGGGCCATAAACCTCTTTCTACAGCTAACAATCAGGCCTAGCTCTCAAAAGAATCTTGAATTCCTTTGTAAAGATGGCTCAGATATAAAACAGAAATATTCATATTAAAAGATTGAATTAGTAAATCAGAATTGAGTTCTAACAGCGTTCAGTCCTGTGAATTCGAGCCTCAATGGATGATAATATTTTAACCTGCAATACTTCTGGTTGACCATTTGGAGGTAAGTGAACGTTCTTGATGATGCTGTGAGGTCTTGATGGCTTCCTTGTAAAAAGCATGCAAGTGCAGAACATTTCAATGGAGGGAGTTTCTGGCCATGACAGTGGCTTATCCCAGGGTAAATCCAGTCCATTCTTGGGCTTCTGTGACAACGAGTCAGTCCCTCAGGCATGTATTGAGTTTTGTTTACAGCTGCATTTTTGCTTCCAGACTTCTTCATACCACATCTCTGGATGTGAAAGACCGTTCACAAAGTAACCTGGAGATCATCAGTGTCTTTGTTTTTGTTCTTAGTGATGACAAAAAAAAGAGAGAGAGAAAGAGAAAACTTAGAAACAGACTGATTCAGAAGAAAATTGAAGAATTGAAAATTTGTTAAGGTTGTCTAGCTTGTTTCTGATTAGAAGATCACATCAAAACACAAGTAACTAGTATTTCAGTAATTGGGAAATATATCAAAATTAAATCTCAAGCAAACACTTGATGGTTTCCTTGTCAATGAATTAAATGTAATTTTTAAAGGGGGGCAAGATAGGTCAAAGACAAATGAACTCTTCTAAATTTAGCCATCCACACATGTCTGCTATAATGTTCTACTAAAATTACAATCATCTCCTGGCTGCCATCTTTTGAATGAGGATAATATCAAAAGCATCCCTGATTGCAATATAATGTGATCTCCGTTTTATTGGATTTGGCCTGATTCTCTGCACAGGATAGTAAAAATAGTAGCTTACCACATCCATACTAAGTTTGCTTCACAGAAATCTGTCTTTGGAAACTCTAGGTTAGGCTATTATTTACCTCTTGTGACTGGTAACCAAATCACAAATTGATGACCAGATCTTTCTTTTACTTGAGATCTCCAAATGTCCTGAGGTTCTGGGAACTATCATATTTGACAAAGGGCTGATCTCCAGATTATATTAAAAAACTTGAAAACTAGACCTCAGCGGGTAGGGTACACAATTTTAAAATGGGTACAGACTTAAACAGAGAATGTTCGAGAGAAGAACCTCAAGTGGCAGAAAAAAACTTTTAAAAAAATGTCCTATACCCTTAGCCATCATGGAAACACAAGTCAAAATGACTCTGAGATTCCATCTTACACTTGTCAGAATAGGGAAGGTCAAAAACACAAAAGACAGCTTATATTGGAAAGAATGTGAAGTAAGAGGAACACTTCTTCATTGCTGATAGGAGTCAAAACTTGTATAGTGTCTTTGGAAGTCAATATGGTGGTTTCTCAGAAAACTGGGAATCAATCTACCTCAAGACACACTGATACCACTCTTGGGCATATAACTAAACAATGTTCAATCATATCACAAGAACACTTGCTTAACTATGTTCGTAAGTTTTATTTGTAATATCCAGAATCTAAAAACAACTTAGATGCCCTCAATCAAAAAATGGATTAAAAAAATGTGTTTCAAAAACATAACGGAGTATTACTCAGCTGTTTAAAAACTATGATACCAGGAAATTTGAAAGCAAGTGAATGGAACTGGAAAAAAAGGTTACCTTTAGGTAACCCGGTAACCCAGACCCAGAAAGGCAAATATGTTATATACTCATTCATAAGTGGATAATGTGGATATTGGCTGTACAGTAAAGGATAACCATGGTACAATCCACAGACCTACAGAGGCTAGGTAACAAGGAGAAATCTAAGGGGGAACACTTGGATCTCCCTGATAAGGGGAAACAGAAGAGATCTCCTAGTTGGACTGGGGGTTGGTAGGGATGGGAACTTGAGGGATTAGATTTCAGAGGGTGGATGAGGAGAGTACTTAAAGAGATAACTGGAAAGGGGGGAGATTTTAGAGATTAGGTAGAAACCTGGTATAAGGGAAACTCCCATGAATCTACAAGGATGACCCCAGCCAAGACTCCTAGCAACAGTGGCTGGCTAGCCTGAACTGACCATCTACTATAATCAGATTACTGACTACCCCAATTGTCATCAGAGAGCCTTCATCCAGTAACTAATGGAAACAGATGCAGAGATCCACAGCCAGACATTAGGCTGAGCTTAGGGAATCCTGCTGGAGACAGGGAGGAAGGATCCTAGGAGCCAGAGGGATCAAAGACACCACAAGAAAACCCACAGAAGCAACTAGCCTGGCCCACAGAAATTCACAGAGTATGAACCAAAGCAGGAAACCTACAAGGGACTGACCTAGGTGCTCTACATATATGTATATGACAGTTGTGTACTTTGGTCTATTTGTGGGACTCCTAACAATGGGAGCAGGGTCTGTCCCTCATGCTTTGACTGGCACTTGGGAACCTATTCCTCATACTGGATTGGCTTACTCAGCCTTAATACAAGGGGAGGTGCTTAATCTTACTGCAACTTGATATGCCATGCTTCGTTCATACCCATGGGAGGTATGCCCCTTTCTAAACAGAAACAGAGGAGGAGTGCATGGGACGGGGAGGGTAAAAGAGATGTGGGAGCAAAAAAAGGAGGTAAAAAATTACAGTTAGAGTGTAAAGTAAATAAATTAATTTTAAAAACTTTTACTACTTACACACAGGTATATGTATCTTAAGTATATAACATGATGCTTTCATATGTTATAATATATGAAAAATAATTCATACACTCACATAAATCAACATGTTTATCATCTCACATGTCATTTTTTGCATATGACACAAGAACTAAAATATTCTCTTGAGCAATTTTTGGTATATATGCAATGTCAATAACTGCTGTACTCAGACCATATATTAGATTCTCAGAGTCTTAAGTTGGCATTGTGGATTACCCTATGTAAACTAGAATATTGTACCCTTTGATATACCCATTGCCATTTGTGTGACATCCTCACCCCCTGGTAACTGACTTACTTTTATGTTTCCATGTAACCAAATAATCACTAATTGTTTATAATTATTTGGGATTACTATAGACATATTAGAAGTTAAAATATATAATAATAAATATTCTCTTATTTATGTACATTATATTATCTTTAAGGATTTACCCTTATTTTATTTGAAATGAGATTAGATAATTTAAGATTTATGTATTTATTGTTTATGGTAATAGTCTTGTGAGAATATGAGTTAACAAAAACACAGATGAAACTCTAGAGGTCAGTCGTTGAATTTCTGAGCATAGCTCGTTCTTTGTGCTGCGGGTTTCTTTACACCAATATTGTCATATCCACCCAGTTAGAGCTGATCCTTTCACAACTAGTAATGCTTTCTCATTGTGTTAATGTTGAAGCTTTCTGTCAAAACTCAGTTTGCAAAAAGCTAAGCATGTCCAAGTTGCAAACCACAACCACTGAACAGCTTGGGATTAGAAACACCTTGGACTGGCACCTTGAAGCCCACTCCCTCGAGAGGAACACCTGACTCAGTCTTGATGTGGGGGTGAGGAAAGCAGATCTGCCTGGAGTGGATGCTGAACTAAGCCACCTTGGGACCTTGGGACCTCCTGCCCATGCTGGGGAAGAGATAAAGTGATGGAGAAAAGAGTGAATGTCTGGGAGGGGCGGGAGGAGGAAGGGAGCTTGAACAAGGGGATACATAAATAAAAAATATAACTTTTTTCATAATAAAAAAGAAAATGGTGTAGTGATCTATGTAAAAAAAAAAAAAAGAACTCAGTATGCATAGAAATATGTACAAGATGAAAGCAAAGTAAATAGAATGGGTTGCCCCTAAGTCATATCCCTGGGATCTTTAAAAGCAATTTTTCCCAAAAGTGTTATAAATGAAAAATATTTAGTCGTTAAACTGTCTATTGGTTCTCAACACTTTGCCAATATTATTTCAAACATGACATATAAGAGCTGGAGAGATGGCCCAATAGTACATCCTCTAGAAAGATGACATTAGATGTTATATTAAATAGACCCAAAATATAAAATTGTTCAAATATCAGTTTACTGTTTGCTCAGGGAAAAATCCAAAGTTTCTAGGGTGGGCAAAGTGCCCACTGCCCAAACATGAGGATCTGAGTTTGATTTCCCAGGGTCCACGTTTAGAGCCAAGAGTAGAGGTACTTGTGACCCCATCACTGCCAGCAAGAACAATGCCAGAAACACAAGAATTATAAGTGATCCCTGGTCATCCAGCACTCTCCCAGTCCAGTGAAAGATCCTATGTCAAAAGATAAAAGATCCTATGTCAAAAAAAAATTATGCAGAGGCATGTGCTATTATTCTGTTGCCTTTTGATTACAGTGGTGAACTGCCTCAAATAGTCATGTAGAAAGAATTAAGAATTACAGCTGTACCTTGCAACATGGACAATTAACTGTCAGAACACAATAAAACATTTTATCACAAGTAGAGGTTTCAAATTTTTTTTTATCCCTTTTCCCTTTCTTGGAGATATGCTGAAAGTTGTTTTCCACCAAAATGAGGGCACAGGATTAACAAAAAAAGAAGAAAGACAAAGAAAATAGACACCTCATGCCAGAGATGAAGATAATCCTCAGAACATCTGTTCTCCAAAATCCTCCCACAGATCCATCCCCCCAGAACATGCATGCAAGCAGTGGATTGCCAGGTTTGCATGCATGTCTGCGATGAGATTTATACAGCCAGAGAGAGCTAGGAGAAGCCACAGAAAGGAGAGGGCCGGAGAGGACCAGACGGTCTCTGCAGACATCATTGCCACTCCTCCTCCATTCTGCTCTTCCCTCCCCGCGTCCCTTCATTTGGATGCTCTCTGCCTCTTCCATCTCCTCCCTCTCTATTTCTTATTCATCAAGTAATCATGTGATATACGTAAACACTAAAAAATGAGAAAAGGTAGAGCAAAGAGGAATAGATGAGTCATTAAACTAAGTAAAAGCACTGTGTGCTACTCCCAAAAGGTAAAAGGCAGGAATTGGACAGGATTGCAGACAAAACTGGCCTGAAAGTTTGAAGTCAATGTTGTCCTCTGTGAAGGTCACATCACAGCCTAACAAAATGACACAGGCAGGAAATGGAACCTGATGGCACCACATGTGAATGGTGGCTGGTTTCTGCCAGGCAAGATACTTCCAGATGGCCGAAGTGAGGCACACCTTGCCTTATTAGGCTTATTTGCAATGGTCCGCTGTTCTGTGTGATGGCTGCTTTTTCCTGCTCAATGTGGGACATGAATGGTCTCCTTCCATCATACAATGTGTCATGTTGTGTTGAATTTAACTCTTATCCTCCTCAGGATAACAAGGATGCTAACCCTTAGGCAAATTCTGAAATCAGTGTTTTAAAGATGATAGCCACTGGGCCTTGTATGATTATGTGGAGAAAGAAATCTAAATAACTTCCTATGACTGTTGAGTGAGAAATGACTGGTATTTAGCTATTGATAATTTGTTAGCTTACTCTAATCACTATACCAAATGAGGAAGGCTCATTGCATCTCAGTATTTATGACTAAAAATATTTGTATTATTTTTATTATATTATATGTGGTTATTTATATTACATATTATTATATATGTATAATATGCATACTTGTTTATATAATATATCAATTATAATTATTAATATAAGTACATGTTATATTATTATATAATGTAATTAATATAAATTAATTTATAATATGGGGCTGGAGAAATGGCTCAGCAGTTGAGAGTACTGACTGCTCTTCCAGAGAATCCAGGTTCAAGTCCCAGCTCCCACAAAGTAGCTCACAACCAACTATAGCTACAAGACCTGATACCTTCACACAGACCTACATGCAGACAAAACACCAATGCAAATAAAACAGGAATAAACTAATTATAAAATAATATATAATAAGTGCTTATTGTATATTATAAATATATTTGTTATATATTATAGTTATATTATTGCCAGTATTTATGTCTGAAAAATAATGTAATAAGTCTTAGGTGAGTAAATATTTATGGTAAGTATTAATTTGATCTACCTTGTTGACAAACTAAACAATACATATTTCTAATAAAGAAGAGAGTTAGCAATCCAAGAAACTCAGAAGGAAGGATTTCAGGAGAAGGGAAGAGAAAAAGAAATTATCCAGACTGTATCCAAAATTCAGAACTCTGGCCCAGAGTCAAAGGACTGTGCTTCTCAAAGCACACAGAGGCCATTTGTGCCCGCAAAGAACAGGCAAGTGTAGCATGATATCCTGACTGAGGATAGAACTATGGTTAAAGTGGGGGAAAAGAAAGCCTTGAAGAAAGCCAGACAGGGAAAAGCCATACAAATTAGAAACCCAATGAGTGAGGAGTCCCACTGAGTCAGTGCAGGGATCCAGCAGGCCATATTTGTTTTGGCATCTCTGACCTCAAACATGCGCATTCTTTGCTTTTTCTGGTTTTATTACACTCTTTTAAATGTGCTGCTACTAAATTTGCCAACAAAAGTAGCAACCATATTCCACAAGAACATAAATGGTGGTTTTGTGGAGGGATGGAATAACAGGTTGGGTTTGTTTCCCAGGCTTGGCTTTATCTCAAGTTACTACAGAGCTGAGTTAGGATGTTGACCAGGTGCACACAATGAATAACAGTGACAGGAATCTTCTTAAGAATAGCTTAAGGCAGAAAGAGGCCCATCCAAGGAAGGAGAAAAAGGGTGAGGCAGTATGTGGGTGTCCCTGAGGACAATGTTCCAGAGGACACATTCACAAATAGGCACAGGGACACTGTTTGTAATAATCTAAATCTGGACTCCATCCATGTGAAGGAATTGTGTACCTTATCAGACAAGTACATCTGATTATGGTGATTTCCTGATGTACTTCTAGCAAGTACACACCCCACCTTACCTCCTCATCTGAAGTCTCAGGTGCCTGGTTGGAAACACACCAGGAGTTCCGAGGATTTATGCAAAGACAGATTTGGAAATGAAGATAATCGGCTTATCCACTTAGGTCCTTGACCCTAGGGATATTGAGACAACAATGTGGATGAGTGTACAGTTTGGACTACATCACCATTTCAATAGTCTTTTCTGATGCTACTTTTAGTGCACTAACCACTTATTAAAAATTTATATAAGTTCCAAAGCGGTAAACAAGGGGCTGCGTATGACTGAAATCAGCTCAGTAAGGAATCTGGCCACACATAGATACTAACAAAAAATACCATGCCCTAAAAAGGCATTTGGCCCTGATTGCTGTCATTAAATGTCCCTGTCAAGAGTGAAGAAGTGAAAATTTCCCGAGGGGAAATAAGGACAGCCAGTATGCATCTCAAACAACTTACTGTTCTGGAGGGCATTGAGAGAACATGCTGATGCCTAGACTGTCTAGCTCAGTGGTTCTCAACCTTCCTAATGCTGGGATCTTTTAATTCAGTTCCTCATGGTGTAGTGACCACCACTACAAAATTATTTTCATTGCTACTTCATAGCTGTAACTTTGCTATTGTTATGAATCATACTATAAATATCCATGTTTTCAGGTGGTTTTAGGAGACCCCCGTGAGAGGGTCATTCAACCCCCGGGCTAAGAACTGCTCATGTCACTCACAGCCCCTGGCCTCACAACATCAATAGAAAAGGCCTTTGCAGAACTGCTTATGTCCTGTAGGCTACTGGTATTTGCTTAATAGTAGAGATCAAAGCAATCAGAGATTTATACTGCACATCTTCCCAGTTCTCTTTTCCATTACTGATTATTGGATATTGTCTTACTTATTCAATAGGGACCATTGTTTGTAAAGCACCAAACTGTTATAAAATATGAGAAAATAAACAATTTCTCAGAGGAAAATTTAAGAGTAAGACATGTTCAAATTTGAAGACAGAGTGAAGCTAGGAAATGAACAGTTGGAAGTTACTTGGTTCCCTTAGTTTTAAAGACGAAATTTCTCTCCCTTAACCCCTCTTTCTCTTTTGTGTTTATGTGTCTGAGCTATAAAACAAGTTTCTTCTTTTTAAAAATCTGTTTCTGTTAGGCAAAATGGTTTTATTTCTGTTTTTCATTTGTTGGTAGGGGTTCAATTTAGATTTTATGCCAAAGGATCTCTAACTTTAGCATGTATCAGCATTATTGGTTAAGACAGATTGCTGAGCTACACTCAGAGTTTTTGATTCAGTCTGTCTGGTGTGGGACCTAAAATTTGGTTTCCATGAGTTTCTTGATGATAATAGTCTGGGAAACCAATTTAAGAACCATTCATCTGGGAACTGTGGATGGCTTATTGAGTTAAGGACTAGCCAGGCAAGGATAAAGACCTGAATTCAGATCCCCAATACTTGCATAAAAGTCAGAATGCCAGAACTCCACTGATGAGATGGAGGCAGAGGCCAAAGGATCTTTGAAGCCTGTAAGCCCACTGGCCTGGTGTATTCACTAACACTTGAGTTGTGTTCTGACCTCTCTGTGGGCTTGCATACACATATGCCTGTTGAAGAGCTGGCTATGGATACAGCTTGTTGATATAGCACTTGCCTTGCTAGCATTAAGCCCTGGGTTTCATCTCCAGCAACACATAAATCAGGCATGGGAGCAGGGGCCAATAATCTTAGCACTCTGTGGGTACAGGCAGAAAAATGAGAGGTTCAGGTTCATGGTCACTCTCCTTACAAAGCAAGTTCAAGGCCATCTTAGGATACATGAGAACTGGAATAAATAAGTACACGTCTGTGCGTGCATGCACACAGCACTTATTCCAGTGTTCATACTGTTACACATACACACATACCACTTATTTATTCCAGTGTGCAAACTGTTACAGACTGGAGAAGAAAGAGAACCAGAAGGCACATGGTGTCACCTGGTAATGAAAGGCCCCACATATGTAAATGAGCTGTGACTGGGTCTCTTCCCTCTAACTATGGGTTGCTTCTAAAGTTGTATGTTTGACAGTCATTATTTATGCAGGAAAAGGTATCTGTGCATTTTTTTTTTTAAGGACAAAAGAGCAGAATATACAAAAGGAGTATACAGGTTGCATTTCTTTGCTTATCTCTGCCCATTGCTTCTAGAAAGTCTGTGTCAGACACAGTCCTTGGAACAGACACAATGTGTAGCTGTGTTGACTTTTTTGTCCTGTTCATGTTCCTTCTCTGTGTAGCTATAAACAATGTTCTCAGTACGTTCAGGTGTATGTTCACTCCGTACATAGAAGATGCTCTCCACTTCTTTACTCTCTCTCCACACCCTCCATTCTGGAAGCAGACTTGCTGAGAAAACCAACCTGATCTGTATAGCCCTGCTTATTGGCTTGGTCAGGAACCAATCAACCAATCAACATGTTTGCTCTTGAAAAAAGCAAGTAGCAGCAAACAAGCTAGGAAGGAAGTCAGTGGCAGTCCCTGTACTTGGAATGTTTCTTGTGGTCAGGATTGTGTCTTCCCTGGTCAGGATTAGGAGGAAGGAAGAAATGGGACAGAGTCTGGGGAAGTAGAGCAGCTTTGTGGAGAAACTAGGAAAAGCAAGGGTCCCGATAGCTAAAGGTCCCCGCTTTCCCTTTTCAGGGCCTGCCTGCCTGCATACTGGAAATATCACCAGAGTATTCTCTAAGACTTCCAAGAATTCCTTAGCTCACTATTTTTATGACAGCTACCTTGAGAGGGTTCTTTTCCCTTACGAATCAGAATACTGAAGAGGCTAGCATGATGGATCACAGCTGTATTCTCAGCACTCTGGGGGTGAGGGCAAGATTGCTGTGAGTTTAAGTGTAGCTTAGGCTACAGAGTGAGCTCCAGGTCAACACATGCAAGTGAGATCTTGTCTCAAAACCAAACCAAAACAATGTCACAACAAAACACAGTGGAATCTGCATTTTGAAGAAAGCTGTTGGCTAGCATGGGCTGTGGTGTCCGGAGAAGTCCTGTTCAACACAGCATCTTTACTCTCTGTACTGTGCAGAGATAACCTTGGTCTTGAAGTCTCCCACTCATCTCTGACTCTTAATCTTCCTGCATGTGAGAGAACACTGGTTGTTCCCCTTTTTCTGTGCAGGAGGTAGAAATGTTGACTATAACCCTCAGCTTCCTTCTAACACCTTCCAAGAAAAACTGAGTGGTATGTTTCAGTTTTGAGGCGGGAAGATTTCTCAGTCATGATCCAAACTGTCTGTAACAAGTTTCAATGCTTACTATAAATACCCAAAATGTACCATCTGCTTCCTGTCTTTTCATGTTATGAAAGATGAGGACAAAAGCTACTTGAAGACATCAACTTAAAGGTCTTTAGAACTTCCTGCTGCTCTTTGTAAACATTTCCTTCCTTCTTAGCATGAACTCAACAGTGTGAGCGCTGCTTTACAGCATAAGAATATGTATTGTGTATGCCTAAGTGGAATTCACTTGTGATGAAATTGCATATCTTTGCTAAGAGTGTTCATGTTAGCCTTGGGTTTCTTCTCTTGTTGTGTTCTTCTGCCATTGTTTCTTCAGTTGGGGGTACAATAATAGAAGTTCCTCTTCACAAACAATTTATCTTTCTAAGTGTTTCATCTCTACGCGAATTGTGTATGAAATAGACATGTACTTCCTGGTGATGACTGATTTGTAATTTGGTTATTAGAGTCCCAGATCACATCAATGGGCTGGCTATGTCCCTTCTTTTCTCTTGTCCATCTCCTAAATCCGATTTCATCTCCTTTGCTAACTGGGATCAGGTGAAATGAGGTCACACATAAGATAAATAAGGAACAGAGTGTTTACATGGTAATGCTATGCATCTAAACAAATAAGGAACAGAGTGTTTACATGGTAATGGTATGCATCTAAAGGACAGGATTGGAGTGACCAGAAGAAAAAAAAATTGGACAGCTGCAGGGGCACCCTTCAAAAAGTATCTGATGGATCTTATATATAAGATTTTGAGATTGGCTTGTTCAAGCTGAAGATCACCTTTACTGTGGCATGGAACTTGACAGACAACGCTCACTGCTGTGACATTTTCTTGCACTGCTGACCACTGTCTAGAGTTTAGTTCTATCATCACATTCCATCCGACTCTATGCAATGCAGGAGAAGACACAGCCATGTTGTAAGCTTAAAACATGTAAGTGGAGTCAAAGACATGTCTCTGTGCTCAACATTGCTTGCTGCTTAAGCCCAGCCACTGGAGTTCAGCCCCTGGGACCCACATAAAAATGACAGAACAGGACTGACTGTATGAGGTTTCCTCTGGTGTCTGTGGGTGCTGCTGCACATCACACTCCCTCTTCTCTCTTTCTCTGTCTCTGTCTCTTTCTCTCTGTCTCTGTCTCTGTCTCTCTCTCTCCTTCACACACACACACACATAATTTTTTTTTAGAATTATATAATGAGGTCATTTTAAATTTAATGTTAATTTGATTTGGAGTAGTTAATATTTTGTCTCAATATTCAAAAAGAAAAGAAAGTCTTACACAAAAAAATTCTCTTGTCCCTAGTAGCCAGAACAAGCTCCTCTCTTCATAGTTAACTAGCATTAAAGTTTGTGGATATGTCATGAATATGCTTGTCTATTTGCCATTCTAGTTCTTTTATTATTTTCTGTTTTTCTTTTTAGAGAAGGCCTTAAGTATACCAAGCTGGCCTCCAACTCACTATCTAGTAGAGAACAACCTTGGAACACTTGGCTTTGCTGACTGTACACACTTCTCTCCTGGGCTGGCTCTACTCCCTGATAGAAGCTCTCCTTGGTCAGTGTATCATGACTCTGGCTTCTCCAACATCTTGAGGTCTCCAAGGCCATCCAGGCTTCACATATTGGCCTAACTAGGCCTTTACTCATGGACACCCCTGACACATGCCTAGACTCAGCAGCTTTATTCTATAACTGCCTTCTTCTGTTCTTAACTCTAAAGCCAGAAACATGTTGCCAAAGTTGCCAAGTTCTGCTGCTTACTGGAGCTGGAACACTATTCTGTTTTGGATGGTTACCTCCACTGTCTAAGCTTTACTGTCTTAGAACTTGCTCTGTAGACCAGCCTGGCTTCAATTCAAGAGATTCACCAGCCCCTGCTTTCCTGATGCTGGAACTAAGAGTGTGCACAAAAATACCCGGTCCTAAGCTTTTCTTTAATTCCTTTTCACAAGCAGGAAACTTAGCTGAGTGGCATCTCTCCTGAGGTCACCACTCCCTTCATTCCATTTCTTAATCTGTGTATCTCCTTGAACACTGGGTTTAGCCCTATTCTACTTCCCAGTGCTTCTCTTCTCAATCTGTACATATAATAGTTCTTATTTACTCAGTTAGCCCCTTTTCATTAGAAATATTCATCAGAGATCAGGCCTCAATTTCCTGAGACTAAGCAAGCAGTTTCTGAGGGAGCCACGAAAAATGACAATCTCTAACAACTCAGTGGTAAGGATGGACCTAGTATGTGCAGTACCAGGCCAGGCCAGGCTTGAGCCACAGCCAGCAGACAACCAAATAAGGACAAAGCCTGGCATTTGTTCAAACCTGCCCCCAAATGGAAAACTGTAGCCCTGATCAGCCCCTAACTATCACAAGACAATTAGAATGTACTCATATAATTGCCACTTGCTTAAGCCAATTATATCTAAAATGACCTAACAGTCCTAGGAACTTCCCTTGGCTATGTTTAAAAGGAACCTGAGAGCTCCTCTTGCGATCATTGTCATTTTGCCTTTGTGTCGAGTGGCCCCAGCATGCTGAAATAATAAACACTCTTGCTGATTGCATATGTGGATGGTGGTCTTTGTGGGACTTCTTCAGGCCCCTAACACTACATGTTGATATGCAGGCAGCAAGAAGTAGATTGTCACAGTATACCATATCGTGAGCATATATGAGACCTCAAAGCCCACCTCCACAGTGACACACTTCCTCCAACAAGACCACACCTACTTCACAAGGCTACTCACTTTTGGGGCCACTTTCTTTCAAACCATCACAGAAGCCAAGGATCAAAAGAGCACATGACTGAAATGGCAAGTTTATATAGAAAACAGAAACTGGAAGAAGGGAAGCAAAGCCCAGCCCCTGGGCTAAATAGGTAACGAGGAGAGGGTGATGAGAAGTGTTGAGAGGATCCCCAGAAGCTGAGTGAATCTTGTTCCTGGTTTCTTTGAGATCTTATCAGCTTACCTCTTCATCAGTAAGCTGATAAGGTAAGTGAGAAGTGCACTGAATCAGTCAGCCAAGGTGTTTGCAGGTTCCTTCCTGACTGGGAACAGCTCACTGAATAAGAGACCATTGTATGCCCTGTCCTCACTACTTTTTTTTTGCAGCTGAGCCCTCTGGTCCACAGCTGTCCATGTTCTCTGCCTCCCTCTGAGGCATCAATTATATATATTACATGTTACACTCCAGCTATTTCCCCAGCAGTCACAAGCTCGGGATTTATTTTCTTCTTCGTCTTCTTTTTCTCCTCCCTCTGCCTTAGTCTGTTTAGTTTGTCTTGACCATACATTCTGCAGAAGAGTCTGAAAGCTCATTAACCTTTATATGTAAACTAGGGGGCTATACTGACTCAGATCCTCCAATAAAATTTATGAACAGTGACTTTTTATGCTTAATTTCACTGAACTTCTAAATGTGTCTCCTTTCCTGAATGTCAAATTTACTTGCTAGGTGAAATATTCACTTTTCCACAATATTAGTTTCAAATTTACAATACAAATGCTATCATGCCAATAATGCCTTTTTTACACACACCTCAATGTTCTTGTGTCATTCTTTTCAAAAAGCATATTATACTAGGGCTATACAATTAAATTTCTGCATTCTAGTGACTGAATCCAGGATCTCTCTTTCTCTTGCTAAAATTACTCTTAGTCATTTAGAATAGTGATGCTTCCAGCAGATTCACCACTTTATCTATTTCTGTTTCCTGGAAATACTTAAAGATTAAAATAAATGCATTTATGGACTGAAGAAATGTCTCTATGGTTAAGAATACTTATTGATCTACTCCAGTTTGGATCCTAGCACCCATGTTAGGGTCTCAGAGCCACCTGTAATTTCAGCTGTGGGGATTCAATGTCCTCTTCTGGCTTTTCAAGGCACCAGCACACATGTGGCATACACGCTCACAGACGCAAACTCACATAAGTTAAAAATCAAGTCTATTGAAGATTAAGTAATAAAACAATTACTTGGTTTCAAAGTCAAATCTCTAAGATGTATGTGTTAAGATGTATGGTTTATATATGTGCTTCATTCTACTCCCTTACCTTTGTAGATAATTAAATGATTGCAAATATTATTTCCACACTATTTAAAACATATATAACTTTATATATATATACACACCCTGTATTAGTTAGGCTTTTTCATTAATGTGATAGAGAAACAACTTAAAAGGGAGAACTATTTATTTTAGCTCCTGTTTGTAAAGATTTTAGTACATCATAGCAGGGAGGTCATGATGGAGAAGATGTACAGCCAAGAAACAAAGCCCAGTGATCAGAAAGCATCAGGACAAATGCACTCTACCAAGTCCAGCCTGTACTTATGGACTGCCTTCATCTGAGCTTAACCTTCTAATACCTCCCCAGAATACCATGTTAGAATAAGCCCATCAGCTATCTGACCACTCATTAAATCTAAAATAAGATTATCTGACTACTTCAAGAACCCAGAGACATATTTTACTCATCTTCTAGATGATTCTTAGTCTAGTCACATTTTTAATCATGATTAATCATCACATTCTCATTAAAGCATAATAATAATAATAATATAGTATGTATCCTTTTCCTTCACTTTGCTTCCCCAATATATTTTAGAGATTACTCCCACACTACATATACAACTTAATATTTACATATTATAATTTTTACATGAACATATCACTTTACTGTGTGAATGTTCTAAAATTTATTTAGCCAGTCTTACACTAGGATAACTGGGTTGTTTCATTTTTTTAGATATTGTATCCATTTGTTTATTTGTTTACTTATTTATTATTGCGTGTGATCATGTGAGTGTAGTCACACATACCAATGGATGCATGTGGAGGTCAGAGGACATCATTCACAAGTCAGATCTCTCCTTGCACTATGGTTTTGGGAACTGAACTCAGGTCATCAGCCTTGGGATCAGGCATCTTTATCCTCTGAGCCATCTCACCAGCCCAAGAAATCATTTAAACCTATGTGTTTTCATTTTTTTTTAGTGTATCTATTTCAGGACTACTGTAGTAGTTTAAAAAAAAATGGCCATCAGAGAGAGTGGCACAAATGGGAAGTGTGATCTTGTTGGAGTAGGTATGGCCTTTTGGGAGGAAGTATATCACTGTGGAAGTGGGCCTTAAGGTCTCCTATGCTCAAGCTATATCCAGTGAGACAGACTACTTCCTGTTGTCTGATGATCAAGATGTAGGACGCTCAGCTCCAGCACCATGTCTGCCTTCACACTGTTGTGTTCCACTATGATAATGGACTGAACCTCTGAACTGTAAGCCATCCATTAAGTGTATTCCTTCATAAGAGTGTCTGTGGTCATGGTGTCTTTTCACAGCAATATAAATCCTAACTAAGACAACTACATTTGTGAAAGTGGAGTTTACAGTCTAAATAAATAAATAAATAAATAAATAAATAATGACTGCATATGTACTTATAGATCCATCAGCTTTAAATGGGCAGCAGTCCTGCTTCCTTACAGCCTTAGCATTATACTGAGCTTTGGACTTTTGAAAGTCTGCCCATCTGATGGATAAGGAAGAAAGCTCCTTCTACTGCCACTATTTTGAGGCTTTCATTTACCTTGCAAAGAACAAATTGTAAACCACTTTGCATAGTGTCCAAGACCCTAAATGAGGGTTTTATTTACCATGTAATTTATTTCTAGTTCATATTTCTATCCTGAATAAGCTTTTGGGTTTGAGGTTATAAACAAAATAATTCGACTGTTTACTTGTGGTTAAACAAATGACATAAATATACACATGGAAAAATCCTTCCTTTAGGAGAAAAAGTAGGACAATCATTTCTAAAAATTATCATATGTTTGTCTGACAAACTTTTGATTTAATATTGTTGTAAAAACACTTGGTTTCTATTATTTAAGAGACTTTCCTTTTTCCAGGCAAAAGACAAACTAGATGAAATTATTTGGTAGCCATTTATTTTCATACTTATTCTCATGAGAGTGACTTAAATTACATACTCAAGCCTTACTCCTAATGCTTTATAGATTATATTTCTCTTCCTTCAAATTTTGTTCAGTTTTCTACATGATTTGCACTTTGTTCTTTCTCATAAAAAAGAAAAAACCCGTGGGTGTTTTTAAAGGGGGCCTTTTGTAGCCTGGTCTTACCTGGCCAAGATTGGCCTTAACCTCTTGACTCTCCTGATTTTACCTCCCAAATTCTGAGATTACAGCTATATGCCACCATTCCCATACCCTTTCTCACTTCAAAACAAATGTTATTTGCTCTTCTTTTCTTGCATTTTCTTTACCTTTCAGCTTGGTTTACTCTTTCTCTGACACCAATTTTGTCTCCTGAGTCATTGTCTTAGTTAGGGCTTTTATTTTTGAGAGGAGACAATGACCATAGCAATGCTTATATTAAAAAAAACTTTCAATTGTGGCTGGCTTATAGTTCAGAGTGGCTGGCTTATTATTCCATTGTCATCATAGCAGGAAGCATGGCAGCATGCAGGCAGACATGGTGCTGGAGAGAGAGCTGAGAGCTCTACATCCAGATGGGTAGGCAGCAGGAAGAGAGTGATGCTAGGCCTGGCTTGGGTTTCTCAATCTCCAGTGTCACTTCCTTCGGCAAGGCCATGTCTACTTTAACAAGGCCACACCTCCCAATAGTTCCATTCCTTGTGAGCCTATGGGGTCTATTTTTGTTTAAATCATCATAGTCATGATTTACAATGGCTCCAAAATGAAGATATGATTGAGCTTGTGTGTGTGTGTGTGTGTGTGTGTGTGTGTGCGCGCGCGCGTGTGCTCTCACATAAATTCTTGATATTTAGCACCACAGTCTGGCCTTGAATTTATGATTCTTCTACCTCAGCATCTCAAATCTTGGGACTGTTGACATGTACTACCAAACCTGTCTCAAGATGCTGCTTTTAAAGAATAGTGTCTTGAAGCTGGAGAGTACTTCCATCTATAAACTGCTTGCCTTCTAAGAACAAGGATCTAAATTTTATCTCCAGGGATCTGGCATACTCTTGAAATCCCAGCACTGGGAAGATTAAGACAGTAGCTCCCTAGGGTTTGGGGCCAGTCCCAGAGCCTACTTAGAACATTCCAGGCCAATGAAACATGCTGCCTAAAGAGAAAGGATAAAGAAAAGAAAGAAATATCACTTGAGGACAACAAGTTGAAGGTCTT
The DNA here is from genome assembly GCA_004025045.1 of Sigmodon hispidus. Lineage (NCBI taxonomy): Eukaryota > Metazoa > Chordata > Mammalia > Rodentia > Cricetidae > Sigmodon > Sigmodon hispidus. Next base: position 18,751 of record PVIH01000127.1, read on the forward strand.
CTGACCTTAATACACACATATGCCCACTACAAACACAAGTGCATCAATAGAAACACATGCACATGCACACTTGGGTGATATGTTATATATTTAATAAAACCAGTCTGAAATGTCAGAGAAGAGATCCACCCACAGCACAGCACACTATTGTTTGCCTTGACTTGATAAGGTTAATTCTCATGATCTACAAGAGTTACAGGTATAGGGCTCTGAGTAAGATTAGTGTATGTGTGCTTTCTTGAGGAATGCTTTATCATTTTCTGCACCTTTCTCTGCTCCACTGAGCAAACATTCATGATGTACCTAATAAAGTCAAACTTCTGAAGCAGAAAGGAAGGACATTATTGTGGTAGTGTTCCTGTTCTGAGACGTTTCATAATAACTGATTCCATTTAGAACCTGTGACCATAAAAGGCACACAGAAAGATCTGCTCATGACTGTCTCTCTCTTCTCACTCCTGGATGGCTGACTCATACTCTTTTGTCTTGATAGTCAAATATTGAAGAACTCAAAGATCAATTTACATTCACAGTTCAGAAGATTCAGGTCATGGTTGCTTGGCCCCATGTGCTTGGCAGACCATCGTGGTGGTGGGAGCCTAATGAGGTACACTCCTAACCTCGGATGGGCAGTGAGGAGCCAAAGAGGACTCCGAACAAAATATCCCAGCCATTTGCCTTCAGGAATAACTAGCTCCTGAAGTTTCCAGAACATTCCGGTACAGCACCAAGAGCTGGGAACTAGCACCCCAACATATCGGGTACTTTTTAGAGGATCAGGAAGGAGGGCATCTCACCTGCAAGCTATAATACCTACTTGTCTTTTCACTGAATTTGCCACTGTCTCTAGGAATGCCTCTGACTGACTTTCTCCACTCTCAAAGTTCTTTGGTGCCCATCCTAAAGGCTCCCAGCTCACACTGAACTGTCATATTCTTTTTTTTTTTTAACTTTATTTATTTATTTATTTATTTGCCTTGGTGTTTGCCTGGAACTGGAACTACAGACAGTTGTTGGCTGCCATGTGGGTGCTGGGAATCGAACCCCAGTCCTCTGGAAGAGCAGAGGGTACTCTTAACCGCTGAGCCATCTCTCCAGCCACCCTTTGTCATTTTCTACCACAGTATTGTAATTGTTTCTTTTCTCAGCTTGGATGTTCAAAAGGCTCCCAAAGAGAGTTTGTCATTAACTACAAGTCCCAGCACCCAACACAGTGAGCCATCTGTGAGATGCTCAAAAAGCACCATCTGTGTGGATCACACATAAGTACATATTGTGTGCACTGAACAAAAGAAGTAAATAAAAGAGAAAGAGAATGCACATTTCAGTGAAAACAGAAGGAACCAGAATGCTACAAATCAAATACCTTCTCAGAAGTATGCTTGAATGATTATATCGTGCTGGTTTTTATCACATGGACCTTTAAAGTATATTTAAAAATGACTGTTGATTAAACTTACTTAACTTCCTTTAGTGGTAGTGATTGTCACCATGTAATTCTAATGAATAATTCTTTGTGACATTTATATGACTAGGTAAACCTCATAATGTTAATCAGTAATCCCTGGCATTTCAGGCACCATTGTAACTCACAGCTTTCAGGACACAGTGTGCTGCTATTGTATCTCTTCAGGGTCAAGCACAACTGGAAATCAAAGCATGGTGTGTGGAGATTAGGAACTACAATATTTTCATTTATACCATACTGACCTATAATTTTTCTGCTTATTATTGTCCAAATATCAGAGAAAGAATTTTAGTTTCTTGATGTGCTCAGTATTTAACCTTTGAATTTACTTTGTGTTTTGTTTCTTTTTAAACTTTTAAATGATATATTCATTGTATATCTATGGATGTTTTGACTGCATATATATGTTGCACAATATGCATGCCAGGTGCACATGGAATCAGGAAGAAGGCATTGGATCCCTTAGAACTGGAGTTACAGATGGTTGTGAACCACCATGTGTGTGTGCTTGGAATTGAAGCCAAGTCCCCTATAAGAGTAGTCAGTGCTCTTAACCACTGAACCATCTCTCCAAATCCATAATTCAGTAGCTGGTTTATCTACACAAAGATTCATTGCTTCTATAAATGTTATCTTGAATTATTTCTAAATGAATCTTTCATCTTCCTTTTGTGTGTAAATCGGCATCAACTTCCTAAAACAATTCTCTATTTTCTCCCTCATCTTGCCTCTGTATCTTCCAAAGCTTCTTCCATTTAGATGCTGATTCCATAGCCTCTGCTTTAAATTAGGATGAGTGGTTTCTATATTTTGGTATCCAAGGCGGCTTAGCTAAGAAAGTCATTTCTAAAAGATACCTTGAGCGAACTGGACATGTGTTTGCTCAGCATGCATAAAGCTATGATTTCATCCACAGCATTCCATGAAACTGGGCATGGAGGCACTCTCCTGCAATCACTGCACTTGGGAGGTAGAGGCAGGACCATCAGTTCATCCTCAGCTTTATCCGAGTTTGAGGCTCACCTAGGTTACATGAACTAACCCCTTCTTCTCCCCCCCAATTGCAGATCCTTGACTATCCTGTTTTTGTTTTTATTGAATACATTTGTGGTCTTCATTCATGTGGAGAAAGAACCGTGTAATGGCTTGATTTCTATCTTTTTATTTCCATTGACTAGCCAGCTGCTGCCACTATATTATAAACTGCCTTCTTCAGCATCAGCACGATCTGAAGTCCGATCATTCTTAGGAACTACACAAACTAGAAAGGATCTGAACCTAAAAATAATACACTGGAAGTTCTTACTCTTACTGTGTGTCTGTCATAAGGGCATTTTGCTGCTTCTGCTCTTTCAAGGATCCAAACGACTACAGCAGCCGCTATCAGAACTGTTACTGTTTATTACCATACAGAGAAAAGGCTGTTCTTTTTCACTCAACAATTATTTGTTTGTTTGTTTGTTTGTTTATCTGACATGGCAACCACCGTTTCCCCTCCCTCTTCTCCTCCCATTCCCTCTCCACCACCGTCCCTCTGCCTCCCTCCCCTCAATTCACCCCTCCTGTGTTCAGAAAGGGGCAGGCCTCCCTCGGGAATCAACAAAGTATGGCACATCAAGTTGCAATAAGACTTAGCACCGCTTCCCCTTGCATTAAGGCTGGGTAAGCCAATTCAGTATGAGGAATAGGTTCCCAAGTGCCAGTCAAAGCATGAGGGACAGACCCTGCTCCCATTGTTAGGATTCCCACAAATAGACCAAAGTACACAACTGTCACATATATGTAGAGCACCTAGGTCAGTCCCTTGCAGGTTTCCTGCTTTGGTTCATACTCTGTGAATTTCTGTGGGCCAGGCTAGTTGCTTCTGTGGGTTTTCTTGTGGTGTCTTTGACCCCTCTGGCTCCTAGGATCCTTCCTCCCTGTCTCCAGCAGGATTCCCTAAGCTCAGCCTAATGTCTGGCTGTGGATCTCTGCATCTGTTTCCATTAGTTATTGGATGAAGGCTCTCTGATGACAATTTGGGTAGTCACCAATGAAAAGGCATTTTTTTATGTCTGGCTACATTGCTTCTTGGTTTCCTCCATCACCTCTGGCTCTTACACTTTTCCCTCTTCCTTTTCTGTAGGGTTCTCTGAGGGGAGGAATTAGATGGCAGCATCCCAGTTAGGGCCCAGTGTTGGTTTCTTACTTTCTACAAGTCTGTCCAAGGGTCTCCTATGCTGTAATAGAAAGCTTTTCAGATGATGGCTGGACAAGGCACTTATCTATGAGTATAAAAAGTCATTAGGAGTCTTTATTGCTACATTTATTCATTTTTTTTAGAACAGTACTATTTGATTTTACCCAAGGCTCCTGAGCTAACTAATCTCAGGTTCTTGGTCACCCAAGCAGTGTTGGGTATGGGTTCCAGCTCATGAAGTAAGCTGCAAGTCATGGAAGTTATTGGTTGATTACTCCTGCAGGCTTTGTGCACCATTGCACTGGCATATCTTATAAGCAGGGTACCACTGTGGGATCAGAGGCTTTGTAGCGGAGTTGGTGTTTATATCTCTTCTTTGGTGGCACACATAGTGCCTTCCTTTATCAAGTTCATAGCACATAAAGGTATTCAGGCACCAGCTTGACTCTTCCTGTGTACAGTGTTGTGTAGATGTTGTCCACAGCAGTTCAGCCATGCCATCAACTTGTGGAGCACAACATTCTCCATAGGAGCCCTTTGGCCAACAGCTCAATTAGATATATCTCAATCCCAGTCCTGGAACCTTCATTTGGTGGCAAGAAATGTCCAGTTGGGGTTCTGTCTTTAGAAGTTCTTTGTCTTATACTGTGCTATCAGGGCTTTTTCTTTTATCTTATTTTATTTTTATTTTTATTTTATGTATATATTTTCTTCTCTTTTTGACCCAAGCAAGGTCTTTTGTGTATGTATGATGGCTTCTACGTTAGTGCTTTTATGGGATTCTGAGTGTGCAGATGAGTGGGTCTCTGAGTCTCTGTTTTGTCTCTTGTGCCTTTGCTTGGGCTCTTTTCCTTCGGTTTGTTTGCTTTGTCCTACTCTGATGTGTTTGGTTTTGTTTTTATCTTATTTTATTATATGTTATTATTATCCCTTAGCAGCCCATTGTTTTCTAATGAAAAACAGAAAGGGAGTGGATCCAAGTGGGAGGAGTTTGGGAGAGGAACTGGGAAGAATACAGGGAGGGAACCATAATCAGGATATATTATATGAGACAAAATAGACTTCTGTATATTACTCAAAGTACTTATGAGGTAGATAATAACTTTCCAGATTTTAATCATTAGAATCTCCCTGTTTATAATCTGTTCTTAGGGTTGGTTTTCTTTGTACTGGGAGGGCTGTGTGTGTGTGTGTGTGTGTGTGTGTGTGTGTGCTCAAAGACATGTATAGCAAGAATAAGTATTTGGCTGGCTGTTACATTTTCTACTAGATGGTATTTTGTGCCATTGAAAATAACCATGTTTATATGACTATGGTTTTGACTTGAATTGGTCCAATCTGCCTTCTCTCTTTTTAAAATCATTGAACAGAAATACAACCTTAATCTATTTGCTATTCTTCTTCATGGAGCCCTGTGTGGAGCAAGTGATTCTTGTAAATATGGGGCAGTAGGAAATTCTTTCTCCTATTCCTGAATATTAGTGTCTTCAAATCTTCTGCTGGACTAAATTGGCAGTAGACCCATTAGTAGGATAAAAGGTACAGGATCTTTTTTATATGCACAGAGACATCAAAAACACAGTAGTGTGCAAAAGCCACATGCCCTCCTTCATAGGGAGAAGCAAATGGGGCAAGAGGCCATTCGAGGTGGTGGGTGAGGTTTATGAAAGATGAGCAGCTCTGGAGAATACGCTTGGTCTGCGAGGAAGTTCCCTGGGTTCTGGGTGTGGTGCTTGGCTTTTAGTCAGCTCTTTTTGACATCAGGCCAATTCTGCTTGGAAAATGAAGTTTCAGTAGAAGAGCTGAGAGGCAGTTGTGTTCTCTCTTCAGCAGATCTGCCTTTAAGTAGATAAGGTGATTTCAGAGACAAGGCTTTCCCTGAGTGACTGGGTGGGTGGATTAGGCGAAGTCAAAGCCCATCTTGGTTCTGACACAGCTTGTTTGGTTTTCTGACTTCCTTTACTTCAAAGCACTTGGCGTGCCCAAACACTATTTAGAGTATGGCTTTCTGAACCCACAGCATACAACAACCACTGTAAGGAAGACAGAGTGTGTATGGCGAGATTCCCATTTAACCAGTCCAAATGCTCTGTAAGACATGTTCAGTCAAGCAACTGGGCTCTTTGAGTTCATCCCAGGCAGTGATTAAGAGGCTCTGGGGTCCCACTGCCAGCCCAAATCCCAGACCTGGCAATCCTTCTTCTGTCTGGACTTCATCTGCAAATTAAGGTTAATAGTAGTATCTACTTCATTGAGTCTTTGAAGATTCAACTAGCAAATGCACTTTAAAAATATTTGATGTGCAGTAAGACAAAGTTATTTTTTTCTCCCCATTTCATTTTATTTTTTTCTTTCTGGAATTAAATCACAAATTGGATAAATGTTTAATTGCCATTTTACAAGTATTCACCTTTTTCTCTTAAAGTAATTGTCATCCATCAAAGGAAACAAAATTAGAGTTTGTGACCTAATCATGGAAATGAGTAAATGCAAAGTTAGATAATTAAGATCTATGTATTGCCACTGAATACTCAGAAAAATAAAATAAGGCATGAAATACGATTGAAAATAACTTACAGTTACATGCCAGAGTTATTAACTACAACATGTCTGGTATGTTGGATCTCCTATTCCAGTGAGCTGCAGTTGGACCTCCTATTCCAGTGAACTGCAATTGAGTCTCCTATTCCAGTGAGTTGCAGTTAGATCTTCTATTCCAGTGAGCTGCAGTTGGACCTCCTGTTCCAGTGATCTGCTGTTGAACCTCCTGTTCCAGTGAGCTGCAGTTGGATCTCCTGTTCATGTTCTGACTCTTGCCTGAGTTACTCAGTGTTATTCATAGGCTTGGTCACTTGAAATTCCTCTCCATTTATCTTTGCTCTGAGCTTGAAAGAACTGATTGCCTGTAAGCACAGCAATCATAGAAGAAATGACTCTCTTAAGTTTCTCTCAGTTCTGCTGGCTAAGAGCTTAAGGAATAATCAGGCATAGCTCTAGCTGCAGAAACACATTTCAGAACCAGTCAGTGTGGAGTGAGTTTTATATTAGAAAGCCAATGGACATGCCACTCAAAGAGACCAAATGGACAATGCAGATGCAAAGCATCTCTTTTAGCAGTGGTGAAGATTGAACCCAGGTCCTCACATATACATGCAATGTAGACACACTGCCTCTGAGCTTTATCCCTGTCCTTTTTTATACTTTTTATTTTCTGTCATGATCCAACTAATTTGCCCAGGTTGATCTTGAACTCACTCTATAGTTGAGGTGGACCTTCAAATGTCAAGTTACTTTTGCATTGTTGTGAACGAAGAACTGTATGTTAGAGCACTGTAAGCCTAGACCATCTGTACAGTTGATGAATACCAAGCCTGAGTTCTGCCATGCACAATAGTGAATGCCCAACAGGCAGTCAGTCCAGTTTAGCAGACTATGTCCACTCCAAAGCCAAAGAAACTTGCTTTAATGAGATGGCCTTCAGCTTAGGAAGCTAAGGAAGCCTTGAGTGAGTAAAATCTTGATTGAATGTGTATTGTTCACATGGACCTTAGACTCATGGGAAATTGGCAAAGCTCATATGGGGCAGGTTCAAAAAGACAATGCCTTCCTCTGTCCAAGTATGAGTGGTTACTAAGGATTGGACAGTGTGTACTGATCACCACTGCGGCTTCTGCCTCCTCCCGGAGCCCATTCTTGCCTTCGTAGACCTCCTCCTGAGAATGGACAACTTCCCACCCCCACCTCCCCCAGCCCTGTGCAGTACATAATGAATGTACTGAGGTTCCATGCTGGGGTGGGGGTAGGTATCATCCCATCAGAATGTACACACCCTACTTGACCTCACCTTTTCTGTACATATGTCAGTGTGTCTGTCCTCTCTTCAACCCCTAGTCAGAGTTCCAGGATCCAAGCCATATGGACACTGTACTTGAGCAAGATAGAAATGATAACAAAGCTACCTTGGAAGGATGTTGGAATAAATGAGGTCCTCCGCAAAGAGCACTGAGAACACGATCCAGTCTGTACTAAGTATTTCATATGTTCTATTTGTGGGTTTAGAGAAATTTAGTACTTTAACCTGAAAAACAAAAAATTTCGATGTTGTTAGCTCTGTTCTAAAGTTGGGCAAACTGAAGCACGGGTGAGGTTAATTTTCTCACTATGAAGAAGCAGCACCATATGCAGTCTGGCTGAGGAAATGGCTTCTCTATCTCCTTGCGTTCTGCCACTCCTGGGAACTGGATTTTGAAGAAAAGGCTCAGATAGATATCATGATGGTGCACGATGCAACCACAAATCACGAGCTCTTAAGAAACATTTCCATCAGACCTATGTTCTCTTTAAAACAAAGAGGAAGTGAAGCTCTTGATATAACTCATCTTTTGTACTTGAGGTCTCTAAAAGGAGCAATGTGGTTTAATAGAAAAAGCATTTCCTTTAAAGTTCACACACCTTCCCAGATCCTTGCTGCTTGTAGGCAGGTTATGCTGGTTCTCTGAGCATGTCTTGTTGCCTGGGATACTGGTAGAGCCACAGAAAGCACACTTTTGTTCTGTGGATTAAATGGCGTAGCATTCATAAAGGGCCTCACCCATACACTCTGTCCTCAAGCTACACCTACAGCCTAGCTTCTCCTTTATAATGAATTCAGTTAGTCAATGGAGCCAGATAAACAGTGTGTGCATATTCACATATATATGAACAATGTTACACACACATATTCATAACTATAAGCAAATAAGCTAGAAAGATTTGATTTTATTTAACTATTTAGGCTGTTCAAACGGTACCTATACTATCGTGTTCGTGTCTGTAGCTAGGCCTTAAGTCCACAGAAATGACATTGAAGAAGAAAAGTGGATGTACAAGGATAACCTGGAGCACGGATTCTCCGATAACCCTTTGAAAACAAATAGAACTTGGTTAAATTGTGCCGCTGTTAAGAATCTTGTATGTTGCAAATTTACCCGGTCATCTGGCGGCAGGTTTCTATGGCATGGAGAACATGGCAGAAGGGGTGGATAGCAGGAGGCACATGAAGCTGAGTTTATGTAGAGAAGAACTTGATTATCAGTTGGTTAATGGTATGGTTATGATTAACAGGAAGGTTATGATAACAGAGAAGCTATAATAAGCAGAGAGGAGGAAGGGGAGAGAAAGAGGTAAGAAATGAAAGGGGAATGGGAGCACCCTGAGGAGGGAGTGGCTTTAGAGACTAAAGCTGTCCCTGGTGCTGGTGATATGGCTTCCTGTAGAAGCCAGATTTTTCTGTATGCACCTAGCTCAGTGGATAGAGAAAATAAAGGAGCATTCATGGGAAAGTAGACAGGTCACGAGTCTGGTCACCACCTTCCCTAACTGAGCTAGCAGAGGGCTGACAATGTGAACACCTTTTCACTTCCATCCTTCAAATATCCCAAAAGAAATTCTCTTGCAGCCCAGTAAAGCACATAGGGAAAGGGAATTGTACTTGTAGTTGAGCTTAGGCAAGTTAGTCAATGCTAGTCAGCATTTAAAACACAAGTCTTTAAATGTATCCGTTTAAATGACATGCATCTCTTAAGCTACATAGTTTCTGAGATCAAGCTTTCAAGAGTTCCTTGGTGAAGTGGTTGTGGGTCAGGGTCTTTTCTGATTTTTCTGGGTGGTTGTAGCTGAAGGTGTTGGAAGGCTTGCCTAAGTGTGAGGAGACACTTCCAAGCCCACACAGATGCTACGAGGCTTTTCAGCTTTCTACCTTGTGAGAGTCTCCATAATTCAGTCCACAGCACAGAAGACTTCCTGGCTGGAAAACAGAGACAGAGATGGGAACAGAGAGCCAGGCACAATGAAGAGGACCAGAGGAACTGGCAGGGTCTTTTAAAACTAAACTCGGTGGTGATAGGCTACTGATATGCTGTCACTGACACCTTGTCCCATTGGCCACAGAGTCTATCCCAGGACAGTATGGGAGAAGACAGCACCGTGTGTGCATCCCTAGCGGTGGGGACCTCAGGCTCGCTTCTACCCCAGTGTAATTCTGCAGCCCCATCCAAAAAATACTTTCATTTTCAGAGTGGACCTTCTCTTCTCTGGTAGGTGAGTGTTGCTGCCGCCTCCTACAATCCCAGCTTGAAACTCCATCACTTCTCTGGGTTGCCTGTAACAGCAACATCCTCATTTTGTGTTGTATTTTCCCTTCCATAGCTCATTTCCACCAACACTGTCATATCTGAATGTTGCACAGCTAAGAAGAAGGCAGAGCTGAGGCACAGATGTCTGTCACGCTGTGTGGAACATCAGAGTTATTTTTAATATTCTACAGCTGCCTTTACAGCATTGGCCTTGTCAAAACTATCACTCTGCATTACTAATCTTAACTGGAAGGCTCATAATCAACTCAGAGCATGGAACGTGTTTTTCTCTCTCATTAAGAGGAATGTCTGTTAGCATGACTTCATAACTTCAGTATTGTTTTTCTCTTTGCCATTTAAAATCTGATGGTGTGTTTTGCGCTGGTTTGCCTTTTTACATCTGAGAAGTATACAGGGCATAGTTTTCTCAGCTACAAGACATCTTGCCAAATATAGTCATATACTTTTTAATGTTTCCATGATTTTTAAAGCTAGCTACTACTCATTATTTAAATTATTTTTGGACGAACATGAGATAACTTTGGCAAATTACGTTTTAATTATATTGGTATTATTTAGTTCCTGGGGCTCTTTTACCACTGAGACAAACTTTATCAATGCAAAGTGGCTTCTTAGAGCCTTAAATCCTGGTCAGACTTCCCATGTCCAGACTTTTCTCCTACACAGTGGTTAATCCCACACTGGGAGAAGAGGGCCGAGGACAGGGAGGGTCTCACCACGTGTTCCCAGCTGGCCAGGAGTTCATTATGTAGATTAAACTGGTGTTATACTTGCAACACTCCTGTGTCTGCTTCCTGGTGGGTGACCCGCCACAGCCAGCCTAAACCAGTGTTTAAAAATCAGGTGAAAGGCAAGTGCACTACCCACTCTCTTCTCTGTTCTGAACCTTGCATCTCTAAAGACTCTGGCCCTGCTTCTTTCTTGTAATTCATTATGGACAAATGTGTCTCTGAAATAAAGACACCTCCTATACCAAAAGATGCCCAGCTTCCGCCCCACGTATTTATTCTTACACTAGAAACATACCCCTTCCTTAAGCCCCAGCAAATAATATATTAAAATCTAGCATTTCAGCAGCAGTCTTTCTTTGTTCTATCTTCAAACCCACAGCTAAGGTTTCATCTGAGCAGTCAGGGTGGGGTCGTTTAGCCTCTCCAGTGCTTTCTTATTTGCCGTGTTCATGGCTGTTAGATTGAATGCTATGTCTGTAGCAATTTATTAAGTCCTTACAGGCCTGAGCAAACGGCCCTTAAATTGTTCCTCCAACTGTTCTTGAAGTTTCTATGAAAATAATGAGCTCCTCTCCATTCTATTTCTTGAAACATATTTTCAACCTAGCTGTGTATACATAAACATAGCACTTCATTCTAATTACTTTAGTAGCATCTAAAGCATTGGATGGGTGCTAGGAACTGAAGCCAGATCTTCTGGAATGGCAGCCTGTGCTTTTGACTCCTGACCTGTTTTTCTAGCTCTGCCTCCTCCTCCTCCTCCTCCTCCTCCTCCTCCTCTTCCTCCTCCATTTTAAGTAGAATACTTCTCATTCTCTGATAATTTCACACATGTATTCTATACTTTGATCCACCTTCTGCTCCCTTCCAATTTTATATCTTTTATTTTTTAATATCCCATTAAATCCCAATTGTGCTTTCCAAATACGAGTGGGTATGAGCCCTTCCACTGGATCGTGCTTGATCTCCAAGCAGCGATCATATCCCTGAAGAAAAGTAACTTCCTGTCATCTGGCATCCATCAACCGTCAGTAGCTCCAGGGATAGAGTTGATGCTGAACTTCATGGTGTGCAGCAACTGCAGCTGCCGTGTGAGTGAGAGTGCCTGGGGCCTTCATGGCCAGAAGGCCCTGTTTCACTTCAGCCTGGGTCATCCCCAGTCCCCAGTCTCTGATTCTTGTAAATCTTCTTCTCTCTGTGCTCTTAAAGTGACCAAGACAACTGTGATGTAGACCTCCACTTACGGCTGCACAGACACTTATTGCTTCTGCCATTTTTAATTTCTAGATGTGGCAACAGGTCTCACACATTGTAACCACTCAGAAATTTATGAGCCGAATAGAAGTCTCCTGTAATGACCAAAATCTAATTCAAATTTCTAGATAAAACCAGTGTAAATTTCAGGAGAAAAATGGAAATGCTTATATTCTCACCAAATTATAAAGTGTCATGTTTGGATTTTACTGGTCAACTCTGTACTATATGAAGTATTGTAAATGAGAAAGTTGATTTTATACTTAGAGCACTAATTAAGTATAAATTATAAATTTTAGACAGATAAATCTATTAATATAAATCACTTCTACTAATCAGAGAAAATTATTGCAGGAATTCTACTTGGTCTTATAATAAAAACCCAGAACCAGATACTGGGGAAAATCTGAAAAATCAGAAAGACAGAAGAACAAGCCATAGCCACTTCTCAGGCCTTAAAGAAAAGATCCTGTCCCCAAAAATCCTCAGAATGAATGCCTCTGAGTCCCAAAAGCGAAAGGACAAGCAGGCTGAAGAGCTGAATGCCTGCCTCCTCCAGACTTATCTTTCTTTCTCCCCCAGCTACCTCACTTTCTGGTTCAACTCTCCTAGTGCTAGGATTAAAGGCCTGTGTGTTTCCCAAGTACTGGGAACATAGGCGGCAGGGGATCCCAAGTCCTGGGATTAAAGGTGTGCGCCTTGAACTCACAGAGATCCAGATGGATCTCTGCCTCATGAATCCTAGGGTTAAAAGTAGGGGTCAGCACTCCCTGGCCTTCATGACTAAATCTGTAGCTAATTCTGTCCTCTGATCTTCAGGCAAATTTCATCAGATACACAGTATATCACCACAAAAAATGAAGTGCATTTAGAAATGGTTAGCCAAGTACAATATAGCAAATGGCAACAGTAACATGTAATTGCCCAATAAATAAAATAGTGTATGTGTGTGTGTGTGTGTGTTCCCATGGATGAGAGGGTGCAAGTGTGCATCTACATTTATGTGCACATGTGCTTGTGTATGTGAAGACCAGTGGACATACTTAGGTATCATTCCTGATTCTGTCAACTCTGTTTCTTGAGATGGGGCCTCTCAGTAGGCTGGACCTCACCAAGGAGACTAAGCTGGCTGGCTAGAATGCCTGGAAAATCCATTGTTTCCACCTCCCTAGCTCAGAAATAACAACCAAGCACCACACTCAGGGTTTGTTGTTTTGTTTTTAGTTTTTGGTTTTTCCAGGCAGGGTTTCTCTGTGTAGCCCTGGCTGTCCTGGAACTTGCCCAGTAAATCAGGCTGCCTTCAACTTAGAGCTCAGCTTGCCTCTTCATCCTGAGGCTGTACTATCACACCCATCAAAATCACTCAGCCTTTTAAAAATCAAGTTCTAGGCAACAAACTCAATTCCTTATGTTTGCATGGTACCTACAGCTCAACTATGTCATAAGCTCCCAAACTAGTATTGGGAAAAGTCAAAGATACTGGATGAATAAAACAAACTTCAAAACGTAAGTCAAAGTTTTTATTCCAAAATACTTCTTTTAAAACATGACTGTACCAGATCTCAAGCAGAAAGGTATATACCTAGAACATTTTATCATGCCAAATGCAAGATCTCACCCAAAGAATAATAGGGACATACTGTACGAGGGACCCCCAAACCTCCCCAACAATGTTTCTTAGTAGCTATCTGTTAGTCTTGAAAGCCACGCCCTCCTCTGAGTGCTGACCTCAAGCTCTATTTAAAGCAAGGTTCCCATGTGCCTCTCTCTCTTTGTTTCTCTTGGGAGCTCTCCTGTCTATCTCTTCTTTTTTTTTTTTTCTTTTTCCATTTTTTTCTCCTCTTGCCTTCTCTGCTATTATAATCATAACCATACCCATCTGACAATAAAGTTCTTTTCTACATAGAAACATCATTTAGCATCTCCTGCTCTCTGCCACTGCCTTCTGTGTTCCCACGTGCATCCATCTAAATCGGCCATCAGATAACCATGTAAATTCAAACCATACCAAAATACACACAAAATCCTAACAAACATTCTAACCACTTGCAGTGACATTCCTTGTATCTTTTCAGCTCTCTGCCTCTGCTTTCACTAAGCCTGCTTGAACTTTTTGGACTTCTTGAAGTCTAACCCATTTGAAACCATTCTGTAACTTATGCATGTACAGTTATATGTAGACATAACTATTGACGATGCATGATCTGAGAGTGGATATTAGTAACTAAGAATAAAAGAACCCATGCATGACAGTGGCCAGTTACCAAGGGAAATCAAAACCACTTCACAAATTGCAGCCAATGAAACCAACATACCTTGAGAATTTATTGTTAATCAATAAATTCTGACATTGTAGAAAGATACAGGTATGTCTATCTATGTTTCTAACACAGCACACTAGCCATAGAGTAGGTGTGGCATACTTAATTTATCCATCCACCCTTTAGAAGATAGCAGAATGTTCCCAGCTTGGGGCAAGTATAAATCAAACCACTATAAATATTATTGTGTAAATTTCTAGCAACTAGATTTACAGAAAGCAGAGGTTGAAGGATGAAGAGGCTTGCAAATATAAGAGGTTTGGTGAATTTCTTTACTTTGGTCTGTCTAAATAAAAGGTTTCTTGTCAACCAAATAAAAAGGCCAAGATTTTTACTATGTATTTGTCAGGGTGTCTCTGTGTTAATGGCCTTGGCTGGCCTTGAGCTCACAGAAATTGGCTTGCCTCCCAAATTCTGGGAATAAAGGCATGGGCTACCACTGCAGCTCTAAAATGATGTTCTTAAGGTGGCTCCCAATCCGTCTGTATCTTGTTACTTTACAGGAAATCCCATCACTGATAAGGGACACCAGGAGTTGCCCACATAGGGGTTGTCAGAGATTCAAACAATCATTTTCAAACCAATGGGAAAGAGCCTTCAGAAAAAGGAAAAATCAAACTAGCTGGCATTAAACTCTTAATCCTCAAACTGAGTAAATAGATTTATTATTGAAGTCATCCATCCTATTATTTTAGCAGCTTCAGCAGACTAATGCAGCCTTTCACTGGATTTTTGCCAAAGAACCACAGTCCCTTCCTAGAGTAGTAACTTGAAGCAGGGGAGTCAGCCCCATCCCAGGTCACTTAAGGATGCTGCATTTTCCTAGCACCTCACTGGGCAAAGGAGACTGACGCAGCCCAAAGGCAAAGGCATCTGCTTACAGATATCATCTGGAAGTCTTTGTGATTGTTCCACCTCACAGGGAATGAAAGGCAGGATTCTGAGTTATTACAGATGATAGCTGAGTCATGAAGGAAAAAGGACTTTATTCAAGTCATAGTCAAAATTCTCAGAATTGCTGGGAAGGTCTACAAAGCAGACTTCAGGCTAAAGTTACAGAAATCCAGCACCTAACTCACAACAGACTCAGTCTAATAAAAAAGCAAAGCCAATGCTTCGGCTGCTTTCCCACTGTTGCTACAGGGAACTTGGCAGCAGCCACGCAGTGGTGCCACTCTATGCCAGGAGCTCTACCTAGGATCCCATGGGAAGCTTCTCTGCCACTACCGAGACTGGATTTTTAATATATTGGCTGCCAAATGTCCTGGACAAAATTAAAGTACCCACGAAGGTGGGCAATCATCCTTTGCTTCTCAACAGACAGCATGGGTGCAGTGCCTATGTTTTATCTGGTGGCAAGTCTGGGAACTTGAACTGTGACACTAAGAAAGTATCTGATATGTGGGATTTTTCCCAAATGCTGAAAGTTCTTACAAAGATAAAGGTTAACCTTTAAAATCACAACTGCATAATGAGAAGCCAATTTAGTGTCCATGGTGTACAAATCTCCACTGTATTCTCAGCATTCAGCTTAAACAAGAACAAAGATGCCTGTTTTATTTCATCTTATCATCACCATTATTATTTTAATAATATTTATTCATGGTTTTCCAAGTAGTACATTGATATAGTGTATAATAATCTACTGTTTCCATCTCCATAAATCTCTGAGATATTTTTAATTAGCACATAACAATTATTTTCTTACGAAGTAAGGTATGTCTCAATACCTGTCTACAATGGATACTAATCTAATCAGAGCAATTAACATTTCTGTCTCCTTATTTCTTTTTGATCTTTGAGCACCTTATTCACAAGGCATATAATTCAATTGTGAACTGCGCTCACCCCATTGTGCCATAATTCACCAGGACTAATTAGTTTAGGATCTCTCAATATTCAGCTACAAATGTTTCCTGAAATCTCAGCTTCCTTGAGTCTACATAAAACCCAAATGTCAGTATCTAGAAAGATACTCACAGATCAAAACAGCTATTTCACCAACAAATCAAAAATTCAGATTAGGGCAGAAAGCATACTCCTATGTCTTTTAGGATAACTGATCTCATATTGCTTCCAAATGATGTCTGTTAATGAGTTACTTGGTTGAAATCAATTTAGTGTAGCCTGAAACAGCTGCTAAAGGGAAAATATTCTCTAAATCTTGGGCAAAATATTATCTTTCACTTATATTGAAAATGATATAACACATGTGCAATTTTCTTTTATTAGTAACTAGATGATCGGCTATATTTGGAAAATCGAGTTAATATTAAATTAGATGTGTATTTTGTTCAACTTTCCATTGCTGTGACAGAAATATCAAAGATAAACAAGCTTTATGACCCCTGCTTTCAAAAGTGTCAATCCCTGGTCTCATTGCTGTGGCTTTTAGGACTGTGATGAAGTAGTACGTCAAAGCAAGGATTATTTGACAAGAAAGTTCAAAGAAACAGAAAAATAACGGATGAGACAGGACCCCAATATCCCTCTCCAAGGTATGCCCTTACTTGGCTAATTCCTTCCCATTAAATATTATCTCCTAAAGGTTCCACTATCTCCCCAAAGCAACACTGGCTGGCAACTTAAACACACTTGGACTTTGGACTAATTCAATAACCAAACTGTACCAAGCACTACCTGTCTCCACTACAGATTTTCTTCCTCTATACATCTCCAAGAGGCACCCCTCTCTCCACTGACAGGTGTCCTTAGAATTCAAAAACTGTATAATGCAATGAGTTGAAGATAAATTTACTGTGGGTATAGTGTAGTGCTGTAAGTGGTGTGTAGTTACTTCCTTGCATAGCTAATTTATTTTGTGATGCCTAACATTAATTTTTAAATTTAAATTACTGTGCTTAAGAGATCTATTAAACAAAAACACCTTTAAACTGTAAGCCCCACTTATACAAGGAAAGATAACTTCCTGGAATGCTCAGGGCTGTTTTACACTTAACATAACAAAGCACACATATATTTTCACTTCTTTTAACAAGCTTGGCTGACCCCCAAGTGCACAGGATCTGTGCTTGATTACACATAAGCAGGAAGTACTTAAGCCATGTGAGTTTTGCTGTTATAAACCCCTGACTAATGTAAGTCAAAGCATTACTCTAATCATGAATGAGTTTCAGGTAAGAAACTGGCCAGTATCCATTGTCCTGGCCAGTATTTAATAAAGCCTCTCATTTGTTAAAATATATATACAGTCAAATTGGTGATTCTCTAAACAACCCCAGACCTATAAAAATTTCTAGTCTCCATGATGTAGAAATGATTTTCAGGAATGTAACAATTGATGGCTATGTTGACTTGACCATTCTGTGACGATGCATTTCCTCAAATTAACATTTCTTAGGCTTTTGGCATGGGCCAAATTACATAAAGACTCAGAATATCAAAAGGTTCAAATTCAGAAGCTTGTTTGGAGAACATTCTTTTAATTGTAAAATATAATTGAAGTGTATGTGTGTGTGTGTGTGTGTGTGTGTGTATGTGTGTGTTGTGCCCTGGTCTCGAGGACCCCAAAGAGATCACCAGAGATGCGAACTCTCTGAAAAGCAAAAGCAAGATTTATTGAAAAACACAAATCATGACAAGGACCTTGTTCTGGCGCACAGGTGTAGCAGTGGCTGGAGGAGGTACCTGTCCCTTTGAAAAGTGGGTTTTTAAAGGCAAAAATCACAAGGTTATACATCAATTGGGGTCTTAGTATGGATATAATTCTGATTAGCTTGTCTTTTGAGGGGATTTTTAGATTTCCTCTGTTATCTTAGCTGGCTGTTTGCCAAGCCCTTTGCTTTTGACTACTTACTGGGCTGGATCATTTCAGGCTCTTTCCAGTCCTGGGACATTTCATGGATAATTAACTGCTATCAGTCCCTAGGCTACCTTTTCTGTTTATACTCTGTCCCTTTGCAGACTTCAGGCCAATCTCAAAACTGGGGTTAGGCACTTTTGCTCAAAAATGGAGGTGCTTCTCTGGTTCTTCGTGTGAGTGCGTGCGTGCGTGCATGCATGCGTGCGTGTGTAGAAATGTAAGATTTGAGTGGTCACCATCATGTTTATAATCTGCTGGGAACCTGAGGAAGGATGATCCTGAATCCTAAGCCACTCTGAATTAAACAGAAAGTATCAGACCAGCTTGAGTGATAAAATAAGACCCTGTCTGTTCACCATTGTCAGAAGAACAGGAAAAATATACTTTTCAGGTTAAGGGTTCTGTTTGCCATTTAGAATAAATTCCTGTTTGTCCTATTTTTGTTTAACCCATCTACACCTTATGTTCTTGAAAACACGAGGGTTGGAGGTGGGTGGTCAGGAAATACATTAGGAAGTATGCTTGTCCCTGATTGGACCTAATCAGAATACAGTAACCCTATCATTGTGCCTTTTTTAAGCCCCTGCAAAACCTGACTTGTGCCCATTTCCTGGGATGAACCTGGCCAGTATTTAATTAAAGCTTGCTTCAAATTTGGCTTTAAATTGTGGACTTATTCTCAACCAGTAAGATTAACACATGCCTGGTGCTGAAGGAGGCCAGAGTGCATAGGATCCCCTAGACCTGGAATTATAGGTGGTCGAGATCTGCTATGTGGATGCTGAGAACTAAACCCAGGACCACTATAAAAGCAGCAAGTTCACTTAATCACTGAACCATCTCCCCAGCCCCCTTAGTCTTTCTTTCTTGATAGCTGTATTGTGACATAGAGATCTGAAGCAAACTTGAGGCTTCGGACTGGTATCTGAAGTGACAGCTGTGGAATGCTGTAGTATCAGAATTGAATCAGAGGACACTCGGTTAGCTTTGGCTGCTAACTGAATTTCTTACTTGCTGTGGAGAAAAATCCCCAGAGCTTTTCTAGTCATAAAAACTCCCATATTGATTGTGGTATTTGAGCAGAAGAAATGGTTAATTTCCTGCACAACTACAATTAGCCACAACACATACAAAATCATCTCTCTGTTCTCTCTATAGACAATTATATCACTTGCAATAGAAAGAGGCAATTAATAAGAATGTAGCTTAAAACTCTAAAAAAGGAAGATTTTGTTAATGTCAGCTTGCTAAAAATGTTGTGATGTTTTCTTGCAATTTTTGCATGTATAACATTTATTAGCTTTTAAAAGTACAGACTTTTTACAATCTATATTCCTTGAAATAACTATTGAGTTAAAGACCTGATTGTTGAAGAAGGGGTTGTTTGTTTTGTTTTTTGTTGTTGCTGGGGACCAAGTTCACAATGTGGCACAGCTAACAAAGGTCTCACTGGGCTGCATCCTTGACCCTTTGCTTTACTAGTATCCAAATTGTGTCTGCCTCAGGGCCTGACCACACCCATATCTACCTGTGTCTGCTACCTTTGGTTTGGAGTAGAACCACAGCTTCCTAAAGAATTTGATTCTCGGGGCTGGAGAGATGGCTCAGAGGTTAAGAGCACTGTCTGCTCTTCCAGAGGACCGGGGTTCAATTCCCAGTACCCACATAGCAGCTCACAACTGTCTGTAGTTCCAGTTCCAGGCAAATAAATAAATAAATAATAAATAAATAAAGTTTTTTTTTAAAAAAAAAGATTTTGATTCTCTGCTCACTTCAATAATAGCCCAGACTAACTACTCCCCCAACACACAGCACTCTTCCCCAGCAAACATCTCAACCATGCCTCCTCTTTGTTGAAACACTTTGTATTCCTGTATTAGATAAATTATCTACATTCTTCAATCTGAAAAAATGAAGGTCTAATTTTATTTTCACTTTTATGGTCAACAACCTGCTTGATTTTATGCCAGCATAAAATCTTATAAAATTATTGCTTGTATTATAAGACTGAAGCAAAGACAGAAAGAAAATTAAGGAAATATTAAGGGGAATGGATAGTCTGGCTGAAACATTTTATCAAGAATTCCAACATAATCAACCATATTTGCCATGAAAGTTGCCTACAAAGAGACAATATTCTTTTCATAGAGACAATATTTTTCTCATATTGGTATGTTTCAAATAAGAATGATAAAATAGTAGTGAATCATGCCTAAGGCCTTTTTCTTTCCATGTTCTATTTATAATGATATATCTTAACCTCCTTCCACAGCCCTTGTAGGCCATGGTTTTACTTTATCAACTTGAAATCCTACCCAAGGGTCACCTCATAATCACACATAATAAATATGAGCACTAGTTTGATTTATCAACTTGGCACAGCGTAGAATCTTGGAAGAGTGAGAATTCATCTAGATTAGGTTGGCCTGTGGGCATGTCTGTAGGGGAGGAATTCTTGATCAGGTTATTGATGTGGAAGCATTGAGCCCTCTGCGGCACCATTCTCTAGGTTTGGGTCTTGGACTATATAAAAAGGGCAAAAGTGAGCTGAAACAATAATGCTTTTAACTGTAGATTTGATGACTATATTAGCTGCTTTAAGTTTCCTTGACTTCTTTGCAGTGATGGATAATAAATTGTAAGATGACTAAACCCTTTCTCCCTAAGTTGGTTATCATTAGGGTATTTTATTACAGCAATGCAAATAAAATTAGAACATTAGAAAAGACAAAAAATTCTTAGTACCTTTGTGAAACAAAACCCAGGAACCACCAAAATCAGAAAGATGGCTGTAGGTAAGCACATTTCGCCTTTGAGAAGCCCACATGCATGTTTGGGTGCACCTGGTTTTCTCTTCAAAAGTTTTTCCTTCTATTAACTTGTGTTTAAATTGGGGAAAAAAAATCTCTTTTTAATAACCTTAAGATCTGCTTCACACAGGTTCAAGTCAAGAATGTCATCTTCATCTGAGGAGAAGTCTCTTCAAAGAAATCTTTCTGCTGGTGCAGGCAGCAGTGCGATAATACACCTCAGGTCAGCATCCTGTCATCATGTCCAAACCATCAGCTTTGGTGACTTCTGTCCTTATTTTTCTTCCACTCTGGCTTCAATTTGTAAAAATCCTACTGATCCTTTTAAAAAGACCTGATTCAAATATATCTTTTTTGGTTTATTAATTGGATTTATCTTTATGTTATAAATGTTTTGACTATATCTATGTATTTGTACCTCTTGTGTCCTTGGTGCCTGTAGAGATCAGAAGAGGGTATCAGATCCTCTAGAAGTGGAATTGTAGATGGTTGTGAACTGTCATGTGAGTGCTGGAAATTGAACTCAGATCCTTTGCAAAAGCAACAAGTGCTCCTAACTGCTGAGTCATTTTTCCAGCCCCTCAAATATTTCTTTTGTTAACTTTTTTCATATGCCTCCCTGACTTTCTGTGTGCCTGTGGCACTTTTGCTCTTTTTAAAATAGTCAATTTTTTTGGTTATTTTTAAGATAGTATTTCAATTACATTTCTCACTTCCCTTTCCTTCCTTTATACCCTTTCATATACCCTGCCCCATTTGCCTTCAAATTTATTTCCTTTTTTTAAACAACTGTTATTGCATGCATCTTCAATGACAAGTTACCCATTTATCGAAATTAGGGGTTTTTTTCCTCACATACTATATCCTGGGTTTGGTTTTCCCTCCCTGTATGCCTCCCAGCTTTTCCCCACCTCCTTTTCCATCCAGATCAACTCCTTTCTGTCTCTCACCAAAAAACAAAACAAACAGAATTTTGTGGAATAATAATAAGATATAGTACAATAAAGCAAAGCTACCACATTGGAAGTGAACAAAACAAACAGAATGCAAAGAGCCCAAGAGAAAGCATAAGAATCAGATACCAACTAGTTTGCATCCTTGAGAATCCCATAAAACCACTAAGCTGGAAGCCATAATATATTCACAAAGGACCTGCTGGGTAAAAAGAGAAAAGGAAAGACATATATAAATAAAAATAAAATAAAAGATATTAAAAAAAAGAGGGAAGATCCCTGGTACAACATCGTGAAACAAAGATCCTCCAAAGATGCTGTTGAGCTCATTTTCTGCTGGCCATCTGCTTAATCTTAAGAATGATTTGTTTCCCAGTCAGATTCCTTTGGAGGAAACTAAATTTTCATTTGCAAGTGGCTACCAATTGGAGATTGGTTCCTGAATTAGGGATGGAGGTATGTGCATGTGTCCACTTCTCTTTTCAGCTCTAAGACCCCCATCAGTGAAGATTCATGTGGTCCCTTGAAACACAAATTCTAGTTGTTATTAAATAAAAACTCAAAGCCAGATATTGGGGGAAGGGCTGGAATATCAGAGAGAGGAAACAGACCGCAGTCAATTCTCACCTAGCCAACTTCTCAGGCCGAACAGAGTAGTGCTATCTTCAAGAGTCCTCAGCCTGGCTTATTACTTCTGCAGAATACCATACTGCCTGCCTACACCTTCTTAAATATCTTCTTCACTCAGTCTTTTCACTTCCGGGTCCAAGTCTGCATCATAATTTTAGAGTTAAGATTAAAGGTGTGAGATACTACTATTTGTTAGTTAGGCCTTGAACTCACAGAAACATAGAAAGATCTATCTCTGGAGTTATGGGATTAACGCTTGAGTTACCACTCTCTGACCCTCCTGACTTGACTGTGGGTTGATCTGTTCTCTGATATTCCAGACTGGTTTTATTAAATATAAAATATATCACCACAGGCCCTGTACATGCTGCCTCAGTCTCTGTGAGTTCATGTGTGTGTCCATCATGCTGATTTAGAAGCCTTGTTTCTTTGGTGTCCTCCATCCCCTCCAGCTTTTACACTCTTTCTGCTTCGTGTTCTGCAGAGTTCCCTGAGGTCTGGGGGATTTGAGGGAAGAATCCTGTTTTGGGCTGAATGTTCCAAGGTGTCATTCTCTACATAACGTCTGGCTGTAGGCCTCTCGCCATTTGTTCGCATATACTGCAGGAGGGAGCTTCTTCGATGGTGGCTACCTTCTCTCATTCATAAAGTCAAAAGATATGTTACTTTGGAGAAGAGATTTTCTTTTATTTTCACAGAAAATGAGAGCTTTTGGATTCAATTTGAGTTAAGAAAAACCAGGTGTGATTGAAGAAGGTCTCAAAAACACCACAGGTGCAAACAGATGGCCTAGATGATCTAACATTTCAAAGTACCTCTGCTGTAATTTCCTCTGAGCTCTGCATCCAAAACAGTTTCAAGAATACTGACTGAGATAACCCAATTTTACAGAATACTCCAGTCAGAACTTGATCATAATTCTGAATTTTCTCATGATCTTCATAAGATTACCAGCACCCCCAATCAGCAGGAAATAATCTAGAGAACTAACTACACCTGCCTACCCAAAAAAGGTGTTATGGATGTTTGTCTTTGTTTAGAGTGTTGGTTACAAGTTGTTACATATTGTTATAGATAATAGTGAGGGGAAAAAGCTACACAAAAGAGAGTAGATTTAGAGTTCTTGTTTTTAAAAGGAAAAAGAGAAATGCAGTGGGACTATGCTTTTGTACTGTAAATATTGGTTTAATAAAATACGGGCCAAATAGCTAGACAGGAAGTAGAGTGGGGCAACCAGGCTAGGGGAATTCTGGGAAGTGGAGGAGCAGAGCAGCAAACATAGAGACCCAGAGGAAGCAGGTTGGAATGCTGCTCTGAAAAAAAGTTACCAAGCCACATGGCTAAACATAAATAGAAATATGAGTTAACTTAAAGTAGAACAGTTAGCAAATAATAAGACTGAGCCATAGTTTAATCAGTTTGCAATTAATAAAAGCCTCATTATGTTTATTTGGGATTGCTGGTTCTGACCTAGGGGCTAGGCAGGGTCAGAAATTTCTAACTACACCATGATGCTCTTCTCTTTAGAATTTCTTAAGCTATACCTAATTCCTATTTGTATGAATTACTTTTGTGACCAAAATAACTGACATTAGCAACCACAGGGAGGGAGATTTGCCTGGCTCACTCATAGTTTCATAGCATTCAGCTCATGTCACTTATTTTCACAGATTAGAGCAAAGCATCACATCATTGGAAGCAGGTAGGAGAGGAAAGCTATTTGTGTAAGAAGGGACAGAAGAAAAGAGGATTACAAACAGGGGCCAAGAATGGCATAACCCCAAGGACCTTCACCTGGTGACACCCTCTTCTAAGTCCCACCTCCAAAGTTGTCAGAAAGTCTCAAGGAAGCAGCACTGGGTGGAAATCAAATTTTCAGTTCATATCCAAACTGTAATATCTGCAGTTTAATATATAACCAGTTATAAATAATTGGATGAACATTTATTTGGCTGGATAATAAATGAGTTTGTTACAATGCTACCTTATTCCTCTATAGTAAACAAATATTTATTAAAATTATACTATGTCCCAACACCTGTGTTTATTTCTGGGCACAAGAAACAATCAGACATGGGGGTGGAGAGATAGCTCAGTAGTTAAGAGTGTTCACTGCTCTTGTAGATGACATGAATTCAGGTCTCAGAACTCCTTCAGGTGGCTCACAACTACCTGTAATTCCAGATCCAGAGTATCCAATGCTCTCTGTCTCCCACATGCAGTGCACATAAGCTCATGCAGATACATACATACACATAAATTTTTAATAAATATGTTTTTTAAAAATGTAAAGACTGGACAATGGTGGCATATGCCTTCACTCCCAGTACTTGGGAGACAGATGCAGGTGAATCTTTGTGAGCTGAGGACAGCCTGGTCTACAGAATGACAAGTAAGTATAAAATTTTATCCATCACAGGGACTATCTCATGAAGAAGCATGGGGCTAAAAGATTGCACAGTATACATGATTATTAGAATATTTTTACATCTGTTTTCCCATAATGAATCAAAAATACAATTTTTTAAAAAGAATCTTCAAAAAGGAGAGAGTTAAACTATATTTGAGTTCACATAACTATGCCCAAATTTCTTGATTCCTTAACTAATGATTATTAGATCTCATTTCACAAGATTAGAGCAATGATTTGTTCCTTGTTTCTGACAACTGGCACCATGTCAATGGTATTTTCTCTGCATGTGGGCAGAACTGGGCATCCTGAAGCCGCCTTTGCTCTGGGTACAATTCTGCCTTTGTCTGCAGCTCCCTTTGCCAAGCTTAGCTAGTCTATGCTATTCTTTCCTGATAGTCACTGGCCAAATCATTTAGTCTGCAGACTGAATCACAGATAATAATCTTGAGCTGCTGGTATTCTCCAAGTCAGGGTATGTTGCATATTCAATCCTGTCTTTCCCCTCAAAAAAAAAAAAAAAGAAGAAAAGAAAAAGGTAGAATCTCAACATACTCAATGTGAAAAAAAATGCCCTTATCTGGATATAAAGTTTTCATAGTGGCAGTCAATAGATTAAATCATTAGGGTCCCTCCTAATCCTGACTGGTTTCCTCCCAAGAAAGGGAAAGAGAAAAGATACAGAGAAGACAAGCTTGTTATCAGATGCCAAGTCTATTGGAAGCAGCAGGTTAGAGGAAACAATCCTGCTGTCATGTGACCTCAGATACTGTCACCTTCAACTTGGAGACAACAAATTCCAGTTGTGTAAGTCCACTTGTGACATAGTGGTGGCTGGCCTTATGAAAGAATATACAATGTATTTCCATGGAAAAAAGTAACTATAGAAATAAAATTTCTCAGATCTTTAGATTCAATGTGTACTGGATTTTTTTTTTCCTTTAGAAAACAACACCTAGAGTTTAAACATGTATGGTTACTAAGAAAAGAAAGAAAGAAAAAAGAAAAAAGAGGGGAAGAGGGAGGAAGGGAAGAAGGGAGGGAGAGAGGGAAGGGAGCAGAGGAGGAAAGGAAGCTGGGAAATGCAGAGATAACCAGGTTGTGGTAGTTTGAATAAGAATGCCCCCATAGACTCATGTTTGAGTGCCTGGCCTCTAGGGAGTGGTACTATATTAGAAAGTATAGCCTTGTTGAAGGAAGCGTGTTATAAGAGTAGGCTTTGATGTCTCGTATGTTCAAATTACACCCAGGGTACCATGAAGTCTTCTTTTGCAGCCTGCAGACCAAGATGTAGAAGTCTCAGCTTCTCCAGCACCATGTCTGCCTGCATGCTGCCATGTTTCTCACCATGATGATAATGGACTAAATTTCTATGTCGTAATTTGAATGTATTTGGCCCCCATAAGCTCATAGGGAGGGAGGTTTGGACTTGTTGGAAGAAGTGTGGTCTTTTTGGAAGAAACTGGATGACACATACCTTTAATCCAGATTTTGATGCTGGAGGTCACACCTTTAATCTGGGCCACACCTTCTGTTGGAAGTGTATCACTGAGGGGGCGGGTCAGTTTGGAGGTCTTTTTCTCAGTCTTCACTCAGTGCGACAATCAGTCAACTTCCTGTTGCCTGAAAAATATAGGATGCTTTGGCCATTTCTTCAGCATCATACCTGCCTGCCTCCTACCATCCTGGCTGCCATGAAAGCCTGAATGTCTGAACTATAGGTGAGTCCCTGTTGTAGAAGGTTTCCTGGCCCGTTTGGGCCCGGAGGTTCAGACCTTGCCTGCGGTGGCGTTTGCCCCCCAAAGAAATGAATCAGACGCTTATATTAACTTCACACTGTTTGGCCTATGTCTCCAGCACATTACTAGCTAGCTCTTTCATCTTAGTTCAATTAATTTCTATTAATCTGTCTGCCATGTGGCTCACCTGGATTTGTTACATGTTTCCTCCTTGAGGGTCAGATGGAGACTGGCTAACTCCACCCTCCTTCTACCTGTCTGTCCTTTGATTCTCCACCCACTTCTACAGTGCTGTACTTAAGCCAAAACAGCTCCTTTATTTACAGCATACAGAGAACATTCCACCACAAGTCCCCTCAATTAAGTGTTTTCTTTATTAGAGTTGATATGATCATGGTATCTCCTCATAGCAACAGTAGCCCTAACTAGGACACTCTGAAACTGTAAGTCAGCCCTAATTAGATGTTTTCCATTATAAGAGTGGCTGTGGCCCTGTTTCTTCCTTACTGCAATAAAAACCCTAACTAATTCAGTGGTTAAGAGCACTTACTGCTATTCTAGAGGACTGGACTTGGATTTCCAGCACTTAATATAGCTTATAGCCTTTTGTAATTCTAGTCACAGAGGATATGATCCTTTCATCTTGTATCTACAGGTACTGCATGTACATGGTGCACACAGACGTGCAGGTAGGCAAAACACCTATACAAGTAAAATAAAAACAATCTAACAACAAGCAATAACTTGAGGTTAGAGAGATGGCTTTGCAGTTAAGAGCATGCACTACTTTGGTAGTTTAGTTCCCATTGACACATAGGGAAGGCCACAACCATCTGCAATTCTAGCTCCAGGAAATCTAACAGCCTCATCTGGCCTCTATGAGGACCTATACTCGCATGTACATACCCACACACAGACACATACTTTTAAAAATATTGTTAGAAAACTCATGACTACTAAGGTGTTTACTTATAAACTGAAAAATGGCTAAGCTAGGCTTTGGTTCCCGATATCTGATGATCTTCCAGAGGTTCTGAGTTCAATTCCCAGCAATCACATGGAGGCTTACAAATATCTGTAGTGAGATCTGGTGCCCTGTATACATAATAAATAAAAATTTTTTAAAAAGAAGCATGATGTAGTTATGTTTAGGAGTTTTTTAATGTTTGGGTTACTACTGTATTTATTTCGAGTATTAAAGAATGGAGAAGCAATTATATGGCCTGGCTCAGTGTGAAAGGCATTTCAAAATGTATCAGATTTCTTGCTCTTCATGAAGGAGTTTCTACAAAAACAATACTTTCTGTTCTGCCCCTCTGGGACTAGAATTACCTAAGGCTATAAACCACGTATTAAGTGCTAGGAATCCAAGTCCCATCCTCTGTAACAGCAGTAAGTGCTCCTAACCACTGAATTAGTTAGGGTTTCTATTGCTGTAAGCAACAGCTGGCACAAACATCCCTTCGCTTTGTTACAAATCTCCTTTTAATGCACTTGTGAAGGCTTGGATTTGCACTTACAAAGCTTTGTTTCAGAAAAGAAGCTTTTAGTGCCTGAGGGCTGGGCCCAGGTTTGAGAGTGTGCCTGACAGCCAATAGATTCAAAAGTTAAGTTCACCTGGAAAGTTCAGCCAGCAGACTCAGGGCTTGGATTCACACCAGAAAGTTCACCCAAGAGCTATTGTACCCTATACCCCTTTGCCCAATCCTGGAATGCCAAGATGCGCAACACCCCACTCACCTCGGGGCTCGGGGGCCAATAACCCTCCACTGCACCAGAACAAGGGCTATTGACCCAGGTTCATTTGGAACCTGTGCATAACTTACAATCAAACCCCTCATGCATTTGTATCCAGTCCAGCCCCCTGCTGGTCTTTGGGAGGGTGTCTCTTGACATGGGTACAACACACTCTAATTTTCCTGTTAATATCAGAAAAAGCTCTTGTTTATAAATGTAAACCTTGGATGACACATTTTCCCCCTTTAGGAAGTTGCTACTTACATTTGGATTTGAGTGGTGAGTAGGAGTTAGAAGGAGAAGAGGGGAGACAAAACTACCCCAGAGTGAAAAATGCCATCAAGGTAATGATTAGGGCAGGAGTCTGGGGAACATGAAAGAGCTCACAGTATATGCAGAAGCTGAACAGGTAGATAAGCCTCAGAGATTTTAATGGAAATGACAGGAAATTGAGTAACTAAGCAATAGGAAGGTGCTATTGTTGAATTATGTATGATGGGATAATGGTTTGAATCTCAAAAGGGGATGGAGATGGGAGTGAAGTCTTGAATAACAAACGAGGTGGTAATATTGAAGTTAAAAAACAAAAACAGAGACAGCACATTTCAAGGTGATTAGAATTTTAATATATATTAAAATATATATTATATAAAATATATAAAAATATATATTATATATATATAGTGTTGTGTATGGGTGTATGTACTATGGCTGTGTGTATGTATGTATACACTTTTCCATCCAAAGGCTCATACATGCCATAATGAACATGTGTATAGTGGTATGAATGAGAATGGTCCCCATAGGCTAATATATTTAAATGCTTGATCCGCAGCTGATGGAATTGTTTGGGAAGGATTAGGAGGCGTGGCATGACCATGTTGGAGGAGGTGTGCCACTGGGGATGGGCTTTAAGGTTTCAAAAGCCCACACCAGGCCCAGTGTATGTCTGTCTCTACCTATTACTGCACATTAGGATGGAATGCTCCTGCCCTGTGCCTTTGTGCGTCCCACCATGATGGTCATGGACTAACCTCAGAAACTCTAACTTAAGCTTATAATCAAATTAACTTCCAGTTAAACTCTGTTCTTTATGACTTGCCTTGCTCATGAGATCTCTTTACAACAACAGAACTGCCCTGGCCAGCAGGGTCTTCAACATGGACCTGAAATTGACGGTGAGACAAATGGAAGGCAGGAACAGGAAAGAATGGAAGGGCAAGACAAAGACTTCTGATCAAGCCCCCGGAGCTTTATTTTTTCAGTTAGCATTTAAACAGAATCTCGGCCATGCACGTAGCTGGGAGGAAGGGGTGGAATATTAAAAGAAAAAAAAAAGGTGGCAAGGCTGAGAGGAGAGGTAACAGACAGGGTAGAATTGATATGGAAATCTATCTGTTCTCAGTTGAATGCCTGGAGAATGTCACCTGCTGGTCTGAGAGGATCAAAGGAAGCCACCTGGATTCATGGTTAGCTTAAAACAATAAGGGGTGTAGTCTTCTGACAAACGTCTATCTAGGGTGTAAACTGCTGGTAAATGGCTAGCTGCAGAAGCTAACTTATAAAATATGGCTAAGTTAGGCTTTGGCTCCCGACACAGAACAGTGACTAAGACACTGTGGGGTTAGAGCATTGTCTCTGATATTAGGCTTCACCATCCACATTAAGCATGACTTTGCTAAGCACACATAAATCTTAAGAGACTTTTAACATTCTCAATGTCAGTAAGTAGTTCAGGCTATCAGTCTACATCTTAGAAAAGATGTCTGGACCAGATATATTAGTTTTAGAATTATTGTTATACAGGTGGTAACCAGAATTGAAAGAAGATACAGAACCTCATTACAATAACAGACAGAATAGGAGCAGGAACAGCTCCCTGGCAACATGGAGAGATCTTTAAAATTGATTAACTAGGGTGTTTGGGGAAGGCTTTTGAAGGAGCCCAAAAGGACTAACAGCAGGGAGTTAGAGAGGGCTCAGGAGACCTGCTGTTTTCACACTGTTTAATGAACCTTTCTTCCTGAGTGGCCTAAAGGGTAAATTCTTTTACTGGCTGGCCAATCCCCCATGCAAATTTCGCTTGTTTTTCTATTAGCATCAACATGCACAATTTAAATATTTTAATTATACAGGGCAAACACACCTGTATTTTCTCTTATTTAATTTCCACTTGGGGGTAATTCATTATTTAGGACATGAGGTCAGGATTGACACCAGTGTCATTAGCTTGACAGATATGTTAAATACAGGAAGTACACTGATAAAGTCAACAGATCTTAGGATACTAAACTCAAAACTATAAAGTTATAGACTAATAAGGAACTCAACAATATTATTACAAATGTTGTGTTTATATAAAGAATACACTATAGTAATTGGCTGTTATGAAACAGAATTCTTGTTACAATTTTTGGGGTGGATTGGTAATGCTTATGGTTGCCAGTCTGTGTATATAGAAAAATAAAAACTGTTAGGGAACTCATGGTTAGACAGCTGTTTCTGATAAAATAATAATAATAAGTGAAATAAATAGAAATGAAAGGCAGTTTTAAAAAAAGAAAGAGGCAAAGAGGAGGAAGAGGGAGAGATTCCCATTGAGCTCTCTGGGAACCCCGGAAAAACCCTCTCAGTAACTCCCCTTACACTCCTTGTGTTGCTGTTAATAGAAAAACTAGTTAAATATGATGGGGGAGAAACAGCAGCTTGGGCAACTGTAATAGGTGGTTGTGTGAGGAGGCCGGCTTCTTTGGGAGCAGTCCCATTAGCTTGGGGTAAGCCCCAAGTATGCAATTTCAGGTCCTGAAATTCCTACCATGCAAATGAGGGTAGCCCTGATTGGCTAATATTCTATTCTGGGTAGAGACTCAGTTTCCCACTAAGCTCAGGTGTGGTACTGCAGCTATTTTGATGAGAAACTCTGTATATTAATTAGTAGATTGTATTAAAAATACTTCGTGACTTCCACATTATTCTGTGGTCAGTAAGATGCAGGTATCAGGGGCATCTGGATGACAGGCATGTCAATCAGACAGGTTAAGAAAATGTTCAAGGGCTGGAGAGATGGCTCAGAGGTTAAGAGCATTGACTGTTCTTCCAGAGGTCCTGAGTTCAATTCCCAGCAATCATATGGTGGCTCAAAACTATCTATAATGATGTCTTCTGTATACTATATACATAGTAAATAAATAAATTGAAAAAAAGAAAAAGAAAATGCTCAAATAGGTAGGAGGCAAGATTTCTGTGTGTGGATAGGGTGTTTTCTGAAGAGATCAATATTTGAGTTAGTAAAATTATTTTTTTAAAAAAAAAAAACTTTATTTATTTATTTATTTGCCTTGGTGTTTGCCTGGAACTGGAACTACAAACAGTTGTTATCTGCCATGTGGGTGCTGGGAATCGAACCCGGGTCCTCTGGAAGAGCAGACGGTGCTCTTAACCGCTGAGCCATCTCTCCAGCCCCGAGTTAGTGAAATTATTTTAAAAATCTACTCTCAGCAATGGGGCAGTCATCATCTCATCCTTTTTGAAGGCCCCAAAGAAAAACAGATGAGGGAAGGCAAATCCTCTTTATGTCTGAGGACGGCCATCTACTATTAGACTCAAAACTTAAAACTTTATGTTTTTACTATCATGCAGCAATATGGTGGTATCTTGACCAACTCATAAATGTGGAAAGGTTGGGGCTTTATTGACTCATTTTAAGAAAGGAGTAGACAGACACATCCAGAGGCATATGACTGTCCTATCAGACAATGAAGCCGATGCGAAATGTGTTCCTATCACAGTCTACTTAACCATCCCATTAAAATATATAGAACATTGTGTGGAAAAATAAAGAACTTAACTTTCATCTCTCAAAAAGCATGTCCAAAGGTTATTATGCTAACTAAAACAGACTTATGGATGGCCTCCTAAGGGCCAGGTTTTCCTTCTCTGCTTTGCTGCAACCAATATGAGATTAAAAAAAAACGTCCTGCCAGGACTTTGGACTCAGAGTGAATCACCCTTTTTTTCCTGGTGTATTGACAACAGATTATAGGTCTGTATAATCTTATGAGTTGATTTCTATTATATAGAGATACACAGATGTAGATATGGATGAACATTGATGCACACTAGCTAAGGCTATAGGCAGGTAGATCTCTTCTGTCTTTGGAGAACTGATGCTACTGCAGATGGATATGAAGTTTATACTACATTTGTGCTTTTAAGGTATTTAGTTACTGCCAAGTGGTGCTCCTATAGATCTTTAATCCCAGCATCCTTGAGGTAGATCTCTGAGTTCAAGGCCAGCCTGCTCTATAGATAGAATTTCAGGTCAGGGCTACTCAGAGAATCCTGTCTCAAAAACAAACAAACAAACAAACAAACCCTGTGTGTGTGTGTGTGTGTGTGTGTGTGTGAGAGAGAGAGAGAGAGAGAGAGAGAGACAGAGACAGAGACAGAGACAGAGACAGAAACAGAGAGAGCGACAGAGACAGAGAGAGACAGACAGGCAGACAGACAGACAGACATGCAGGTGTTCTCATAGGCCAGAGATATCAGAGTCCCTGGAACTAGACTTTTAGCCTGTTGTAAACTGATCAATATAAGTGCTGGGAATTAAACTCTGGGGCTCTGCAAGAATTGTATAGCTAGCTGGGCAGTGGTGATGCATGCCTTTAATCCCAGCATTCAGTAGGCAAAGGCAGAGGTAGTTGGATCTCTCTGTGACTTAGAGGCCAGTCTGGACTACAGAGTTAATACAGATCAGGTATGGCTGTTACACAGAGAAACCTTGTCTTGGAAAACAATAACAAAACAAACAAGCAAACAATAAAACAGAATTGTATGAATTCCTAACAACTGATTCACCTTCCAGGTCCTTTTCCTTCCATCCTGAATGACATTTTATCATTTAGCAATACTAACTTCAAAGTGTAATTAGCTAGCCTATTTCCCCACTGGACACACTGAAAAGATTTTCTAACAACTATTTTATAAAAGTCTTGAAAGCTATTAATATACCATTTATGATTTCAAATGGGAATCTAATCTGTTCTTGGCAACAGGAATTGTAAATTATATATGCATATTGTCATAGTCAGGGTTGCTATTGCTGTGATAAAACACCATGACCAAAAGCAAGTTGAAGAGGAAAGGATTTATTTAACAACCAATTATCATAGTCCACCATTGAGGAAAGTCATGGCAGAACTCAAGGCAGGAACCTGGAGGCAGGAGTTGATACAGAAGATGTGAAAGTGTGCTGCTTACTGGCTTGTTCCTCAGGGCTTTTTCAGGCTTCTTTCTTATAAACCAAGGTAATGAAAACCTTGTGGGCTCCAGCCCCAGATAGAATTGCTCTCCGGGCTTCAGAATGATGTACTTCTTCACCAGGAAGGACTTCTACTAATTGTAGTGGGATTATGTTGTTGCATTGTAAATAATTGTTCTGCCTACTGGTTTAATAAAAATGCTGATTAGCCAAAGGCAGACAGGAAGTGTGGGCGAGGCTACTAGACTAAGAAAACTCTGGGAACAGGAAGAATAGTGTAGAGATGCCACAGAGAAGCCAGTGAGACACCATGGAGACATCATGAAGAGAAGCCAGGAGGCACAGAGGAAAGAAGTTGAAATGCTGCTGAGAAAAAGGTACCAAGTCACATGATTGAACAAGATAAGAATCATGAATTGGTTAAGGTGAAGGAGTTAGCAAGTTATATGCCTGGGCCCTAGGTCAATCAGCGTAAAATTACTGTAAGCATCTGTGTGTTTCTGTGGAACTATAGGTTTGAACCTTGAAGCTAGGCCTGAAAATCTGGGCCAAAAACCTCATACATACAACAAATGGCAGTACAATGTGGGTGGTATATACTCACATACAGCTTGAGAAAGGTTAAAATAGGTTCCAGAGCACAGAATCAAATCCAAAAGCAGCTTCCAAGTTATATCTTTCATGAAATCATGGTACAGAAATACTGTGGTGTTCGGGCTTGAATTACAAAATGGCTGTTTAAACTGTACCAAGGCCAGTTCCCAAAGTCTCATGAAAGACTCAGTATAAGCAACAAGTTGCATATGATGGATTTAAAGTTTCTGTTTATATTGGACAAAAGAAATCAGAGTCAAAGACTGCTTCTTAGTAGCAGCAATGTTTTCTTGTGTCACTGTGTTTGCAGGAGGCAAGCAGAGGCATGGCTTCTTAAATAGGCTTTCTGATTCAACCTTTAGATGCAAAACATTTGTGAATCTTTTAAGAGGCCCTGCTGCCAAATACTTAAATGGAGTTCATGAGCAGCAGATAGCAATTCTTTACTTGGTGATTATATAAACCCTAAAATTCCCCAGGGTGGTAATTGTGAGTCCTACCAGTACCTTGGGTAAAAAGTTAAATTCTATGAAGCTAGACTAGGAGCTGGGTAGAACAGTCAGCCATCCTAGCTAAGCCTTTAAATCCTTAGCCACACCTTGGCAGATTAAAAGTGTAATTGAAAACAGAAAGAAATATAGGGAGCTGGATGGAGTTAGCCACCCTAGCCAAGCAAAGGTTTAATCAGAAACAGAAAAAGATAAGAAATAATATACAGTAAAGACAGATAAAAAAAAAAACTCTAAATGGTTTAATGGTTTAGACTATGTTTAAAAATATGTGTAGACTTGAGAGAGAAAAGAAAAAAGGATAAAGTCCTTAAAAAGGTATAGAGTAAAATGAAAATGAAATAAGCCAGGTAAAAATGGAAAATACAAAGAGTGTCTGGATACTGTATGCTATTGTCATGTCTTTAAGTTTTCTGACTGAAAATGAAGTAGCAAAACCTGCTAAAAGACATTTGATTATAAATGCTGTTTGATTAATTTAACTTATATATTTTGCAAATGAGTTTACTTTAAAATTGAAATCAAAAGATATGTGCTACTTTGGAGAAGAGATTTTCTTTTTATTTCCATAGAAATGAGAGGCTGTGGACTTACTCCTGGTTAAAAAGATAAAGTTTAATTAAGGAAGATCCCCTGAAAATTCTCCAGTGGAAATGGATAACCCATATGATTCAGCATTTCAAAGCACCTCTGTTACAATTTACTCTGAGCTCTGTATCTAAAACAACTTCAAGGAGACTAGCTGAGATTACCTAGTCTTACAGACTACTCCACTAAAGACTTGTCCATAATTCTAAATTTTCCTGTGATTGCCAGTGACCCCAGTCAGCAGAAAGTAACCTTGAGAACTATGCCTACATTCCCCCAAAATGGATTATGGATGTTTGTGTTTATTTACAGTGTTGGTTATAAGTCATTGTAAATAATGAGAAAAAAAGGATAGTAGATTTTGGCGTTCTTTTTTTAAAAAGAAAAAAAGGGGAAATGTAGTGGGATTATGTTTTTGCATTATAAATAATTGTCCCACCTACTGATTTAATAAAAATTCTAATTGGCCAAAGGCAGACAGGAAGTGTGGGTGATCCTACCAGACTAAGAAAACTTTGGGAACAGAAAGAGCAGAGATGTCACAGAGAAGCCAGAGTGACACCACATTATGAAGACATGCCAGGAGATGCAGACGAAAGAAGCTGAAATGCTGCTGAGAAAAGGCACCAAGCCACATGGCTGAACAAGATCAGAATCATGGATTTAGTTAGCATGAAGGAATTAGCAAATTATATGCCTGGGCCCTAGGTCAATCAGCATAAAATTAATGTAAGCATTTGTGTAATTTTGTGGAACTATGGGTTTGAACCTTGAAGCTAGGACTGAAAGTCTGGGCCAGAAACCTCATACAACAACCAATCTTTTCTCAGGAATCAAACGTAAAACAATTCCTTTTCAATACATGTTTATAGGTACAGCAACAACATGATGGTACAATAAAGTCATAGATCTTATATACCCCAACCAGGCCAGTTTCCTGACAAGGCCATAAGGGCTGGGGTTGCTAGGTGACTGAGTAAACAATGAAAGAGACTTTGTAGTTTTTTGACCTGCTGATGTACTTTTCCTAGAGAGATTTGTGAAGGCTTAGTTTTCATTCCTAAATGGTCAAGTTAGGATCTTGTGTTAAAGAATCTAGGTGCAAGGAGGCCTTAGAAAGCTTTCTTGGGTTAATTAGCTCTGGATAGCTCTAATATCAGCAGGAGAGAAGATTTTATGACATGTCAGTGAGTTATCTTGTCTGTGGCTGACCTTGGATGCCAGAGAGAAGTTTCAAATGAGTTACTACTGTTTTTACTAGGAAGGGTAATCATAGGGAAGGCAGACAGTGAGTCTACTCTGGGCAGGGGGAACAAAGGTCTGGAAGATTTTATCTGTGTGACTGGAATAGGGGGATGTATATTCATAAATTCCAAGGAGATAACAAGTAGGAAGGCTGCCTTCATACATAGAAATCCTCTGTAGGAGGAGGTCAGCACCTGCAAGAACAATTAGCCCCAAGACTCTTTCAGATCTTGGCTTTCTTTCTCTCCATCAGAAACCCTTGGCTCTTGGTCAGCCTTGTGGTACCAATGTTCCTATTTCATATTTCTGTGGCTCCCAGAACCCAGGACCACTAGCTCAGGGATGGTACCACTCACAATGGGCTGGGCCCTCCCACCTCAGTCACTATAGAAAAATTTCCTACAGGCTGATTTTATGAAGACATTTTTTCAGTGAAGGCTCATTCCTGTCTGATGATTCTTTTGACATAAAACTGGCCAGAATGTATATTAGTAAGTTTCTCATAAAAAGCTTATTTTTATAACCTTATAAACAGTTTTTACTTCCATTTGCTCAAATTCTTTTTTTTTTTTTTTTTTTTTAATCATATCACTGCATGTCCCAGAGGATCCTCCAGAAACATTCATCCTCACCAGGTGAATCTATGATCTGCCCACTTCTCTGTCTTTCCATATTAAAAATCCCATCTAACTTTATTCTTTCTGTTGCAAAAGCTCATATTATAATAACATCTAAAGGAAAAAAAAAGCAGGAGAAGTTGATTCAATAAGACCTATTTTTGTCTAAAATCTCATTTCACCTTTATATTTGATTGATGTTCTAAGTGAAGAGTTCTAAGCTGAACATTATTTCTCTTAGAATTTTAAAGAAATATCTTGACTTTCATTTTGATTTCCAGATCCAAAATTATCGTAAATTTAAATATCTTGTACACAACCAATTTTTCATTTTTTAACTCTTTGTAATATTTAAACATGTGTGTGTGCACGCGCACGTGCATGCACACACTCAACTTTGGTTAAATTAGGCTATCACACTTTTTATACAGGACTTTCAATGAGTTCTTTTATTATGAATATGTATGTATTTTACTGAGTTCTGAGGGATTTCTTTTAAAGGCAGGGTCTCCCATGCTGGACTTGAAATTCAAATTCTTCTTCCTGATATTAAAATATGTGCCACCATACCTACCTTAGCAAAGCTTCTTTTTATGGATAGTTTATTTATTTCCATGTTCTCTGTTTTGATTTCTATTAATCTATTAGTGAGTTCATTAATCAGTTAGTCAAACTGTTTTCCTTTTTTTTTTTTTAAAGATTTGTTTATTATGTATACAGTACACAGAAGAGGGTACCAGATGTCATCCTAGATGCGAGCCACCATGTGGTTGCTGGGAATTGAACTCAGGACCTCTGGAAGAACAACCAGTGCTCTTAACCTCTCTAGGCCCTGTTTCCTTTCTTTTTCTCCAGTCTCTGAAGCCATCAACACTCAGATATACATACCCACACACAGACCCACATGTAAACATAATTAAAAACACTAATAGAATAATTTTAAAAGCCCGACTGAACATTGAATGCGTGAATAAAGCTTGTTAACTGGAGAACATGTCTCTGAAGAACAGTCAGATGTCAGTGTGGATGTTCTTTGGGTGACTCACAGTGTCTGGAACTAAAGGCACACCCTACCC
Organism: Sigmodon hispidus; assembly: GCA_004025045.1. Lineage (NCBI taxonomy): Eukaryota > Metazoa > Chordata > Mammalia > Rodentia > Cricetidae > Sigmodon > Sigmodon hispidus. Next base: position 56,829 of record PVIH01000127.1, read on the forward strand.
CCTCCAGAAATTCTCCTTTCCTCTCCTCTCTTCCCTTCCCTTCCCTTCTCTTCTCCTCTTCTCTTTTTCTCCTCCTCTCTCCCGCTCTTCTGCCTGAGAGCTCCCTGAGGTCCTAGAGGAAAAGGGTCTTTCCATTCCTTTTGCTGATACTCTAATCACCTGTCCAAATAATGGACTTCTCAGTTTCATTTTCTCCAGAGGAGGACTGTTGTCAAGCTTTGTGAAAAGCCAGAGGGGACCCACTGGCCTGCAGACTTCTGCCCCTGACCCCTCACCAACTCACCAATGTAAGGTGTCCCAAGTCCCAAGGTCTGATGCTCATGTGACCTTCTAGTTTCTAAAAACAGTTTCCCACCTCTTACCCTCTCTTATCTACTTATATTGTATGCATTAGCAATTAATTCCAAGCTATTAATAATGCATGAGTGTCTCATTAAAGAAAGAAATAAAGGATTCCCCTTGGAATCATGTAACCAGGAGTGAGTCCAGATTGGACTTCTCTGCTTCATGTTCCCGGTGTCTTTCATCTTCTGCCTGTTGTGTGAGTCTGAGTCTGAGTCTGCCCTGAGGCTGTCTTGTGATTCTGTTTGTACCTATGTCTATGTGTGTCCCTGTTTCTATCTTGTGTGTTTGTGTCTCTTGTATGTGCTGTATATGTCTGTCTCTAACAAAGGGCTTTGTTCTGCATTAACGGAACAGCATAGACACCATCACATGTGGAAACTGGCGGGACAACTTACAGAAATCTTTAACCGAATTTTACAAGCGATTAAGTCACTGGCTCCAACTGATCACAACTGACCCAGATAACAAATGTTGTTTATCAACCAGTAACCATAAATAATTGTTTTCAGCCTCTGTGGTAGGTTTTAGGAAGCTGCTTTTAACTTAGCTATATTTGCCACTTTCAGCAAATGATACGCATGCATTTTCTGGGCCGGGGCATAGAAGAGTCTATAAGTTAAAATTACAGCTATGCCTTAGGTTATGTTGTAAAAGCTGATTACATGGAAAATCTAGGGCAAGTAAGGTTAGCTGTTATATTGTTATCTTAAAGGCAGAGAAAACAGTTTTTGTGCTCAGTAGGATAGCAGTCTTAAATCTTAAATGACCTTAAGGTACATATATATTATTAACTTTGGCTATGAGATCCAGCAAAAGTTCCGTACTCTTGTAATGTAAGAGATATTTTCAGAATATTGCATCACCGTGATTGTATATTGTCTTCTGTTCACTTCCTGCCATTTTAGGAAATATTTAGAGGGCAGAAATAATGAGAAACACTAAGAGGCAAGAAGTTGACCAAAAACTACTTATTTGATAACTTTCCATATTGTTTTGACTTGTCCATTACTTAGAAATGCATGGTAAGGAGGAGATAAAGATGATGGAGAGGAGGAAAGGAAGGAAGGGAGGGAGGGAGGGGGAGAGAGAAAGAGAGAGAGAGAGAGAGAGAGAGAGAGCTTTGGTTAAAATTATGGCTGTGAGATCATTTTCCACTGCATAATAAAGCCACCATAATATTTTTTCTGACCTTTCAAGCATGAACATCTGTGCAAATGGGTAATATTTAAAGTATGTCAAACTGAAAAGCTCTAGCATGTCAAAATTTCCTAGTCAAAGGATTTTATGTCTATAAAGGAAAAAAGTAAGGCCATACTTGCCAAAAGTCAATTAAGTGGCTACTTTCTGACTCAGCTCCTGTGGAAATTCTTAAGAAAGGTTTGTGGCATTATCATGATTGCTTTTATGGATGAGAAACCCCAAATCAGAGGGTAAAGAAACATTCCTAGTGACAATCATAGCCAAAAAAATAATGGAGTCAGGATCCAAAAAGGACTGACTTAGAGTTCATATTTTCCTGGGTTTAATCCACTCTCACGACTCTCTGTGCTTCCCAAGGCAAGACCGTGGCCTTTGTACCAGATTTCAACAGCCCTCGGGTGGTGGCCGCCACTTCTGCATTCTGAACACTGTCCTGTAAACCCTAGCTTATATATTGTTTTCTATGCATAGTTATTTATAAAATCATTGCTAGACTGAAAAGCCAAATCTATATTGCAGAAAACACATTTGGGTGATTTAAATTAATTTTTCTTCATGAAATATTTTACTAGATTTTCTTGCCTGAAGTTTTGCTATGTAGCCCAGTTTGGCCTAGAGCTAGTGAAACTCAAACTCGAAATTCTGCTGCTCATGCTGGTTTAGTATCTGGTTCCAAAAATCACTTGAAAGACATTGCCTAAGCATACTCACTCACTGACAAAACCCTGAGACCATAGCTGCTAAAAGACTAGTTAAATGTCGAGCTTGGGCCTGTAGTATCTACAGTTTTAAGCAAAAACCAACCAACCAACAACAACAACAACAAAAAAAAAAAAAAAAAAACCAATGGTTTTAAAGAGAATTTTGGTTTATTATGTACCTTATTTAAAAAAACAAAAAATTAGATAGTGTTAGTTAACACACTTAAAACAAAACAAAACAAAACAAAACATGGTCGGCAATTCCGAGAAGCCTCGCGCTTGGTGGGCTGAAGCAGAAAGCTCCCAACTAAGTCCACCTGGACACTGCAAAATTGAAAATAAAAATGACAAGTTTTAATTCGCAGAGTCAGACAGCGCTGGGTTTGAGTTTCACCTTCACCCCACCCCCAGTAGCTGGGTGAATCTGAACAACTTTTTTTTTTTTTTTTTTTTTTTTTGATTCCTGCATTCTTTGGCAGTAATAATTTATAAGTACCTTGAGAGCTACTAAGGGGTTAGGAGACAGGGGGTTGAACCAACTCTGGGGGCCCCCTGAGGGATCCGCTCAGTTGCAACTGCTCATTGCAAAGACACGGACTTGTTAGTTTAAGAACAGGAAGTTACTGTGAAGGTTTGTGAACATGGAAAGTTTCTCCAAAAGACCCCTGAGACAAAGGCTGCTTGATAAACTGTCTGGCTGGGAAGCGGGTGGAGCGTCCCTTCTGCAGACTCAGGGCTCTGCCACCCGCTCTCCACCAGCCTTCCTCTTTTCTACTCCCGAGAGATATACTGTGTGTTGTTGGTATCATGTCTGAGGTTCTTTTACTAAAACAAAAACCTTTGCCTTTCTCAAGTTTGCTTTCTTGCTTCCGCTTCTAGGGGCACTTCGCCGATTGCTGCCCGTGCTGTGGCACTTCAGATTAGGGTGTGTTTTATTTATCCAGTTTATCCTTTCGGTTAACGGCTTTAAACCAGCAGTTGTTGGTTAAATCAGTGTTGCCTAAGAAAGCAGGGGGAGCGGAAAAAGTCACTGATGTGATCTGTCTGTCAGAAGCCACATGAGTTGAGCAGATACCCCAACACACACACACACACACACACACACACTTTTTGTTTGCTTTTGAGACAGGGTTTCTCTGTGTAGCCCTGGCTGTTTTGGAACTCAGTCTGTAGACCAGGCTGGCCTCGAGCTCAGCTTTCCTCTGTCTGGGACTAAAGCCATGTGTCACCACAACCAGATTAGGAAAACCCTTTAAACTAGAAGTGTTCTTCAAGGTCTAGTTCCCCTACCCTTTGCTTTCATATGTTCCAAGTGGCAAAGGGATTGTGTAGGTGTCTCTCAGTTCGTTACTCCTACTCTACTGTCTTCAGTCTTAGAAGACTGGATGATATTGTCGGGGAGAAGAAACAATAGATCTACTGATCAGATCTGAAGGTCTGAAAATGAGCTTACTTATCTGGCCAAGATTCTTCACGAAAATGTATTATTCTGTGTTCCTCTTCTGAAGTCAGCCAGCTGGATGTGGCCTGAGATGAGTCTTATGTCATGAGTTTTGTTACATTGTCTCAGATAGAACTGTTTTGTTTTTCTCAGAATCTCAGGGCTTAAAGGGAGAAATCCATACATCCTAAGACAGTTTCTTGTGAATTATTCTGTCACATAAGAGTCAGTAATGAATAGTTCTTTAGCCATAAGTCCTGGCTCTTATACTCCTTAGAATGAACAACTGTGCCTGGCATTGGACTAACCTGCAGTTTAGATGTGATATCTCTCTCTCTCCTCCCCCGCCCCCACACCTCTTTATCCTCATCTATGCTCTTTAACTCATTTTCTTGCCCAAATAACAGTCCAAGGTGGTTTTTTTTTATCTTTTTTGTGATGATCAAGGCTATACATCTGCAATTCTGAACTCATTTATCTCTCTTCTGTCTCCCTTTCCTACTTACCAGCGAGTACTTCCATTTCCACCACCAAATGGTATGTAGTTGCCACGTGTTCCCCTCCACAACTGCCATCTGCTTGTCCTTAGATGTCCTTCACATCTGGCATGGACAGGGGTGAGATCCTCCTAAATGATCTGTATTTCCAGTCGCAGACTGCCTCACCCTCTATCCCTCATGGTTTTCTTCCTGGTATATGATTTCAATGGTTTCAGGTACATATGATGCTTCCCTGTGTCTGAGACCCTGATTCCAATAACTGAAGCATGCATTTTAAAGAACCTCTGGATTCTAACTGTGTCTTTTCACTGCTTATCTCAATGGCAATCACAGAATCTGACCCCTAACACAGCTATGCCTAGAATCTGCCTTTCCTCTCTGCATCGTGGACTATTCTTGCATTGTCTGCCATGAAGCAATGTAGATTTCAAAGTAAATCCTACCTCCAACATATCCCTACCCCTTCTAAATTTCATTCCTCTGGTCCCACAGTTCTTTGTGTAATCTCTATTTTTTGCATATTTCATGGTATAGTTATTTTTTCCCTATAAGCTTTAAATAAGTGGGAAAAGGCAAATGTTAAAAATGTATCATTGTACCTGTAGCATCTAGAGTATGCACTCCATTAGTATCTGTTGAAAATCTGTTGGATTCATACGTTTTTACTTTTTTTTCTATGAGCCCTTTGAGAAGAAAGCTAAATTTACTTTCTATGTCACAGAACGTACCTCCAAGGGATGGTTCACACTGCTGCAAATCAAATACTAGCTGATGTCAGTTCTATCCTTAGTCTAAGATCTGAGGACATAACCCCCACTTTTTAATACTGTCTCATGTACTTTCTCCCAAAGAAGAAATTTAACAGAAAAGCATCTGTTTAACTCAGCAGGCAAGAGTGTGCAATTCCTTTACTCTAAGGTGGTCGATTATGATAGCATACTATCCACAGGTGTATGAGTTGTAATATAATTGTTATAGATTGATGTCATGTCTCCAAAAGGATATGTAAAGTCCCAGGGCCTATGAATGACCATAGTCAGGAATAGTTTTCACAGACAAAATAAGGGCTCACATTGAGGCAGGGTGTGAACTGACCCAATAAGCATGTTGCTTCCTAAAGAGATCTCACACACAGGGAGACTGATCTCCATCAATAACTGACAGAAACAAAGATGATTAGCTGTAGGACAAGGGATGTCATGGGCTAACAGAGATAGCTGCCAGCTGAGAAGTGAAGAAGGATTTTACCCAGAGTGTCAGGACAGCATGAATACCCCACTGATATATAACCACCAGGATTCTGGTGCTGGGGCCCCAGGAAAGTAACATAACAATGGAGGCCCAATCTGTACCTCAACATCTGGCACCATACTAGAATAACTGGTGAAATCAGGACCGACTTCCTTCTTCCAATGCCTGTGCTTTCCATAACAGTAAAACCCTGTGTCCTGAAATGCTTCGGGATGCTTTCCAGTTTCTTGGACTTTCTGCTTATTCTCACACTGGAAATCATGATGTCACTCAAAGCCTAGTTTCAGTAGCTCTGATGGGCAATTATATAAGAGGGCTTCTACATGAAATGGCTTCAGCATTGAAGTGTATGAAGCCTGGCAGATGCTTTCCCTGCATGAAGTAGCGACTTCAGTATTAACCTCAGTACTACCTTGCACATCGAATGACTGATAGGTACGTATGTGATCGCATCCTTTCAGGAAGCAGGAAACTCCTGAGCTGTCTCTTCCTTACACATAAGCCTAGTTATGTGAGAGGATTTGCTACTTTTCTGCTCCCTGCTTTGCCTGGGCACGGAATCTAATGAGGGATGGGAATAGGTGTCAAGAAACACCAACACTAGATTAAAGGAATTCAAAGATAAAGCCACTAAGAATCCAGGCAATGTTATTGGATTTCAGGAAAGGCTAGGTTCCCTGTAAAGTGATTAAGCTTCCCCTGAATATAAAATGAAAGGGGGGAAATGCTGCACACATTTAGGATTGCTTTCCCTCCTGGACTTGTAACAAAAGAACTGTGTTTTTACATTCAAATGGTCCATGAAGTTGATATAAGCTGTAATTGGAAGATCACTTTTTCAATGAGCCCTGAGTGGCAGGACAAACCAAAAACCATTTCCAGGAAGGTAAATTAGTACTTCAGACAGCTGCCAAGAGACAAAAATAAATGAAATCTGTTGAAAAAATAAATAAATAAGGTGTTTACAGAAGCAGCCGAATATCTAGGGCACTCAGATTACTACAAAAGAGGTTAACTAGAGGGGAACTCCAGAAAAGTCTGTAAGTAAAAAGGTTGCAGTTGACTCCCTTGCTTCTCCAGTGCCATCCCCCCACCACCACCCCCAACCACCACCACCACCCCCTGCCCCCGACTCCCATGGGGGGGCACAGATGAGGCTTTGCAGTGCATCCTAGAACTGGAGGAAGCAGAAGTGTACTTGCTGTGGTACCACACTAGCTAAAGAAGAGTAGAGGAACCTATTTGATTTGATGGTTACGGTTTCCACCTAGAATACTACAACTCTAAAAATGGACATACAGTACACTCTGCCTTACTAATCCCATCTCATGACACAGTCTTGGCTGGACTCTATAGAGGTTTTTAAGATCAGACTGGCCTCTAACTCACTATCAAGCCAAGATGACCTTGAATCTCTGGGCTCTTCCTTGAGAGTGTTGAGTTATGCAGCGGCCTGAAGACTGAAGCAAGGCCTTGCATACTCTATGTCCCCAGTCCCCTACCATGGAGGTTTTCACTGGAAGATACAGCTGTTCTCCCCTATAAAGGGTTGTTAAATGTTCCTCAAGGCCTGTGTATTAAAGGCTTTGTGACCAGCATAGGGTGCTGTTGATAAGTAGTGGGATCTTTAAAGAACAGGAGCTGGCATGAGGACATCAGGTCACTGAGCTATATCGGAAGGGGCTCTTGGAGATTGTTGTCTTGTTTTACTTCTTGCCTGTCTTAATTAAATAATTAATGCAAGCAGCTTTCTTTACCTCACTTCCCTGTCATATTCGGCCTCACTACAATCCAAATGTAATGGAGCCGTAAACCATTGCCTGAAAACACCAGAACTGTAAGTGAAAAGAAGCATCTCTTCCACCCAGTTGGTTCTCAAGTATTTAGAGACGCTGATAAAACACTGACCGACACACAGCTCTGAAATAACTCCCAACCACTGAGATGGGATCCCTCATCTTGTCTCCTAGGCCTTCTATGTTGAAATCATTTTCGTTCCTTGAGCAAAGTTTCTTCATCAAAACTTCTAAAAAACTCACCTAAACTAAAGTAGAAAAAACAATTCAGTAGTTCTCAGTTCAAAGAAAAACTAAATCTCTTCTCGGTATCACCAAAACACAGGACAGCCAGGAAAGGACCTAGAGACATGTCAGTCATCACTGAGACTCTGGATCATAGCGCATAAAACTTTGCCTCTGCAGTCCAAGAGCTAATATAGCATGACCTATGTCAGATCTTACTGTGGAGAAGGCAAGAGTTACTGAAACACTGATAGTTCCTTCAGTTCTTTCCTTGACCTTGGCCTCATGCCCCTTCCATGCAGCTTGCCTGTTGTCTCTCTGGCTAAGCGCCCGTGCTGCCCCTAGTCTTCCTATTAGAAAAGACATTGCAGTTCTCAGAGCTTCAGTGAAGTGCACAAGTTACTCAGATCGCACCTCCATATAGATCGCTTCCAAAGACACCTTTTGCTTTTTAGTTGACCTTTCTAAATGTGAGCAATGGTCCCCAGACTTTTTGCTGTTCCATAGTTACTCAAATAGTCTGTAGGCACATAACAAAGGGTGGTGATAGCCCCTGCCAAGAGGTCTTTACTTTAAAAGAGTAAAGAAAGCAACCAGAAAGCTGTTCTGCTTGTAGTATCATCACATAGCATATACAGCAATAGTGGTGAGATACAGAATAGTGGTGGGAAGGATGAAGCCTTCTGGAGCTCCAACTTTGATAAGGATTCTCTGACTCTGTTTATTGATTCCTGGGTTGGAAAATATTTTCTTCTGTGATCCCTAAAAAGTACTTTCTTGGATCCAACTATGGCACTGACCCAGCAGGCCCTCTGCTGATGTGTATGAAAATCTCTATGATTCTGGCTCCAGAGCTTTCTTCCAGGTACATTTTTCTCTCTCCTATTAATCTCATTCAAAGCTGAGATTCAACTGCCTCAACTCTTAGGTAAACAGGGCTTCGTGCTCTCTGTTTTAGTTGAATTTCAGTCTTAATTTTCCATCCTTCTTTTCGTGAGTGCATTCTGGCTGAGGGGGTATGGTGCACACCTTTATACTCAGTACTCAACAAGCAGAGATAGTGGACTGACCTTTGTGAGTGTGAGGTCAGCTATAGCAACATAGTGAGAACCCGTCTCAAACAAGCAACAAACAAACTAAGACCTAGGGACTTTTTCTGTTTGGTTTATTCCAATTAGTCTAGCATCCTATATATTCAGCCATATTTTTTCAATTGACAAAGCTTTATTTATTTAAAATTTCTAACTAAAGTTGGTGAGAATAAGACCACTATAATTTTTTAGCCAAATTTGAAGCAAGCTTTATTAAATACTGGCCAAGATGATGAACATTGGCCAGGTCCATACCCAGGATTCCCAAGGAATTACAATGAATTACATTAGTCAGAGACTTTTAAAGGCAAAACCCACAAGACTATGTACTTCCTGCCTTTGTCCAATTAGGGCCAAGTAAACATCTTAACCTACTTCCTGCCTATGTATCTCCCTCATATGTGTGATCAAGCACATCCTGTGCTGTGGTAATATGTGACATATTTAATAGGACCTGGAATATAAAGAGATCAACACACAGTCCAAAACTAGGCAGACATAGCTCAAAAATCTCCTATCTTTGAGTACAAGGACAAACAGCTGGGCTTCAATGGCACACACCTTTAATCCCAGCATAGGAAAAGTCTGGGAATGGTGACCCATACCCTTAATCCCATAACTCCAGAGACAGAACTCTCTGGGTTTCTGTGAGTTCAAGGCTGACTACCAAATAAAGTAGCTCCCGCCTTTAATCCTAACCTGGACAGGATGCAGCTGGTGAGAAGGATATTTAAGGCCATGTAGGAAAGCAGTGTACATAGAGAAGCAACCAGGAGCCAGGCAGAGGAAGTTGGAAAACAACTGGGTGAGATTTGACTGTGGCGTTTCCTCTCTCTGATATTTCACTATCTGGCTTTGTTTCTTTCAATACAACCGGAATTTGTGCAACACTGTGCAGTTGAGGTAACCAAGTTTGTTTATAGAAGCAAAAACATGTGGCTTGTTATCTTATATGAACAACAGCCTCAGCATTCCAAGAAGTTATCTTGGGCAAGTGAGATTTACAGATTAGAGGCATTTTGTTTTATAGAACTCTTTTTCTTAAATTTATTTATTTTTGTTTTATTTTCTGTGCATTGGTGTTTTGCCACAGGTGTCAGATTCTCTGTACCTGGAGTTACAAACAGGACAATTGTGAGCTACCATGTGAGTGCTGAAAATTGAACCTGGGTTCTCTGAAAGAGCAGTCAGTGCTCTTAATCACTGAGCCATCCCGTCAATCTCTGTCTATAGGTCTCTTAAGCACTTAAGACATTAGACCTCACACTTCCTTATGGAAACCATCTTGAATTATTTAATACAACCACATGTCAGAAATTTTCAGACTTAATCGACATACCACCTTCACAATTGTTCCTTTTCTCATTGTAATTTAAATAATTATATATTTAATAACTGTCAAAATCATGGCACATTCTATTGATAACATACATATGAAAACATACAAAGAACGCAGACTTTCAAAATACAATATCAACAACAGACATCTTTCCACAAAGAAAAGAAAGGCTGTTTCTTTACAGTTACAGTATTAACTTTGCATGAGTTAATTAAAAAAAAAAAAAAAAAAAAAAACCAACCCACTTTTTTATTTATTTAATTATTTGCCTGGCGTTTGCCTGGAACTGGAATTACAGACAGTTGTGAGCTGCCATGTGGGTGCTAGGAATCAAACCCCGGTCCTCTGGAAGAGCAGTCAGTGCTCTTAACTGCTAAGCCATCTCACATGAGTTATTTTTTGTAAAAGAAAATCTCTCTCATAAACATTTATTTATTTACTTATTTTTGAGACAACGTTTCTCTGTATTCCTGGTTGTCCTGGAACTCACTCTGTAGACCAGGCTGGCTTTAAACTCAGAGATCTGCCTGCTTCTGTCTTCTAAGTACTAGGATTACAGGCATGCATCACCATGCCTGGCTTCATTGTGATTTTATTAATATATAGTAGTTCTCATATTCAATAAAGCCTCAGTGACATTGATAGTAATGTTGGGAACTCAAGGAGATTCTTTAAATAAAAGGAGAATCTTGACACATGGCCTTTTTAATTTTTCTCCCTTTCCTCAATATAAATTTTCTAGGAAGTCAGACCTTTAAAATGCCTAAATTATTAACTGAATTCTTTCCATAATTAAACTTTTTAACAGATGGTACATTTTGTTAGCGCAGTTTAGGTTAAACTTCCAATGTAAGTGATGCATGAGAGAGCCCCTGAGCACTACTTGGAAATTGCGACAGACAGATGCCTCTCTGCTGTCACTGAATCCATGGCTTAGGCTTTCAGAAAGCCTTCATGAGCTAAAACAAAAAACAAAACCCTATAAATGTTCCTCTGTCATCCGCTTTTATCTTTTTTATGTGTCACCTTTGGATCTCAAGAATGGTATTAGAACAAAACTATTTCTTCATAGCTCTTGCAAACAGTAGGGGATTGAGTTTCCAGGGGTTCAGTGGCCCAAGTGATAATCAAACACTGAAATATACCCTTCTAGTTATTTTGATTTTCAAAATCCAAATAATGTCTTTCAAAGACTCTGGAAAGCTGGGCAGCATTTGAGTCAAACTGACTAGACTACCCTGACTGTGTTAGACTCATCACCATTCTCAGGAAGAGGGCAATATGGGCCTGAATCTAAATTTTTTTTTATTAAATATACAATATGTCATCACAATTCAGTATCTTTTTATATTTATAGTGAGAAAGCACATAGGAACCCTTGGTCAGTGTGGGCTTTGTGAACTATAGCCTGACAAAGGTAAAGTTTTTGTTTTTCATATTTGTCATAGTTAGGATTTCTATTGCTATGAAGAGAAACCATGACCATGGCAACTCTTATAAAGGAAAAATATTTAATTGGGGTAGTTTGCATTTTTAGACATTTAGTTGGTTATCATCATGGTGCAACATGGTAGTGTGCAGACAGATGTGGTATTGGAAAAGTAGCTGAAAGTCCTCACATCTTGACTTTTAGGCAAAAGGAAGTGATCTGAGACACTGAGCATGGCTTGAACATAGGAGACCCCAAAGCCCAAAGCCCATGTCCACATTTTCTCCAAGGCTATACCTACTCCAACAAAGCTGCCATTCCCTATGAGCTTATGGGAGTCAATTACATTCAAAATATCACACAATTGGTCACTTGTACCTTTATTTTCTAATTATAAAAACTGTAAAGATCATTTATAGTCCATGAATAAAACTGCCATTTGTCACCATTAAATTATAGGCATTAAAGACCAAAGTGATAGTTTAAGAAGATAGATCTAAAAACAGAATCATGCAACCTTTCAGTAAATTCTCGAGCCTGGCAAAAATGTGTGTCATATGAGCACAAAGTATTCTAAGAAATATTTTAGTCTCATTGAAAAAAAAAACCCACAATCAATGATGTGGCATATTTCATTTTTTTATCCTAAATTTTAGAATTGCAAATAATCTGAAAAGTCATGCCAACAGAAAGACCTGGATTGGAAAGGGCTAAGATACAGAATCCTGAGGATTCAAAGTGCTATTGTAATAAAATTAAGAGCTCCACAGAAGGTGGGGTGCAGAAACACAAGGCACCCTCAGGTAAAATGCTGGCTTCATGTATCAGGACTAGAGGGAAACCATCAGAAATTTAAGGTTTCCAAATTTTTCAAGAAGGTGTTACAAAAGAAGAGAATGGATGGGCATGGTGGTGCACATCTTTAATTCCAGTACTTAGGGGGCAGAGGCAGATGGATCTCTGAGTTTAAGGCCAGCCTGGCCTATACAATGAGTTCCAGGACAGACAGGGCTACATAGCTAGACCTGTCTCAAAACAAGCAAAATAGAGAAGATAATGTAGAGAAGCAATAATGACTAAACAAGAAATGTATTGCCTATTGTTATGTATTTATCCCAGAGTTATCAACTTAAAGTACCTCAGTATCTCAAAATGTCTGCAAGTTATGAAACAGGGCATGCTTTCTGCCTTAGCAACCCACAAGGCTGTAGTAAGAGGCTTCTTTGGGGAAAGCCAGTTTTCAAGGTCACATGGGAGTTGACAGACACTGAGTCCTGAGGACTGTGGACTGAGGGCTAGGGTTCTTAGCAAGTTACTACCCTGGAACTCATTCTCATTTCTCTCTCACACAAGCCTTCCCAACATAGCAACATATAGTACCAAAACCAACAAGGAAAAAGAGTCTTCCAGCAAGATAGAAGACACTGCTTTATTAAACCAGGTGACAGCAGTGACATTTATTCACATTTAGTCTATGGATTAGAAGCAAATTAATAATTCAGTTGAAATCTAAGAGCTTATATGAGTAGGATTGGGTCCAGAGCCAGAAAAATACACACACACACATAGAGAGAGAGAGAGAGAGACAGAGAGAGAGACAGAGACAGAGACAGAGAGAGAGGCAGAGAGAGACAGAGACACAGAGAGAGAGAGCACATTGTAAAATGAGCTATAATTGGAATTAAGGTATGCTGTGACTGCTGTTTGAAAATGAGTGACAGTCTTGGAGCCCATTCCCTCCAGAGGAACACCTAACCCATTCTGGATATTAGGATGAAGAAATCGAACTTGCCTGGAGTGGATGCTGAGCTGATCCACCTTGGCACCTCTTGCCCTTTCTGGGGAGGGGATGGGGGATGCAGAGGAGGGAGGCTGAAGACTGACTGGGAGGGGCCGGGAGGGGGAAGGGAGTTTGAACAAGGGGATACATGAATAAAAAAATGAGACTTTATTCTATAAAAATACAAAAAAATAACAATGAAAAGAAAATGAGTGACAGTGAAGAAAGTATATAATAGAAAAAATCATCTGGAAATGGACAATAGATGGATAATGAGAACAAGATAAATTGAGGAGGAGTTCTTTCAACTGCTAAGGAGAGATGAGCTCTGGTAAACATGGGAGGGTTTATAGTGCATAGTTTAAGACAGGTGACTGTCATAATTAGCTTCAGTTGTCAAGCTGACACCAACTAGAGTCAGCTGGGAACAGGGACCTCAACTGATGGACTGACTCTATCATATCGGTCTGTGGCATGCCTTTAATGCATGTTCTTGTTTCAAGTTAGTTTGGTCAGCGTTTTACCATAGGAATGGAAACCAAACTAGAATAACCCTTCAAAACCAAGAGAGGGAGGCAGAATATACTGGGTATGAACACAAGGAGTTCAGTCAAGCTGAAGCCAGAAGGAAGAGAAGTGCTTTTCAAACAGCTTCTATTTTCTCAGAGAGGAAAAAAAAATCAGAGGCAAAGTCACCAGCTAAAATTGAAGCATGAAAGGAATGTTGTAAGTGTAATGTCACCTTAAATAAAGAAACAGAACGGGAAGACAGAAAAGGTCAGAGCAAGAAAACAATAATGGAATCACCAACTATAGATTTACAAAAGAACCATAACACTATCTTGCTTCTGATACAGGAGAATATGTATGTGTATACATATGCCTATATATATGTATGTATACACACACACACATATAAATGTATATGGGACACACAAACACTTGTCCTATAAGTTAACAAGTTTCTTTCTAGACTTACAATCTGGAGAACATGTGTACATAAAAAAGCAATAGTTTTTTTTAATACCTGTTCTTGCCCTTCTATTCAGTCTAACTGGGTTTTAAAGTCCTTTAAAATGCCCTTCTATTCAGTCTACCTGGATTTTAAAGTCCTTTAAAATTTTGACTAAGTAAAATATGTTTCAAGTACATAGCAAACTTTTGTTTGTTTCTTTTGTTTTTCCAGACAGTCTCTCTGTGAGCCTTGGCTGTCCTGGAACTCATTTTGTAAACCATGCTGGTCTTGAGTTCACAGAGATCTGCCTGCCTCTGCCTCCTGAGTGCTGGATTAAAGGTGTGTGCCACTACTGTTGGGCCACAGCAGACTTTAAATTGAATCAGCCAAGTTTACATATATATTTATGTTTAACATGACCTTTTTATGCCAGTATGTGTGCCATGCATAAGTAAAAGGCTGTTCTGTCCTGTGGCTTAGCAAGATAGGTCTGACTCTAAAATGGATAGTTAGAATCAGTCTCTCGTGGGATTTTCTTCTTTGCCAAAACAAGTTTGCTTGCCAACTCTGCACCCAATGTTTTTATGCCCATGTATATGTTCTTGAGAATCAATTTACTGTCCTAGGCAAAAAGCTGAGTAGGTATTTCTGAAGAAAACCTCAGAAATCAGTCACATAATACCAACATTCATGAAAAAAAATAGGGAAAATACTTGAATTCCATTAAGATGCTTCTCATCATCAAATCTGTCCTAAAATATAAAAATAGCTTATTGGCATGCCTTGAGATGGTTCCAGTGGTGCAGGCCTATAATGTGCCATTGGGGTCAGTATGAAACAGGAAGATTCCCAGTTCAAGACCAACTTTGGCAATGAAGCACAACCTTGCCTCATAAACACAATGGCTAATAATGAAAGATAAAAGGGGAAAGGTCAGGGGATAGTGCTTGCTCAGCATGCAGAACGACCTAGGTTCAATCTCCAGGACTTTGGTCATCACCAGTTAACTGGAATAAAAGCAAATAGTCTATGCTTCACTCTTCATCTTAGACTTTGACTGCTGGAGGGTCCAAAGGTCATGCAACTAGCTACATAATACTATTTATAGCTAGAGTTCAGTAAAAGTTCTGGGTCAATCTGATGTCTGTAATCCTAGCCACTCCGAAGGCTGAGATGGGATTCCAAGTTGAAGACAATTCTTAGCAACTCTTTAAGATGTTATTTTTTTTTTTTCAAAGTAAATTACAAAGGACCAAGAACACAGCTCATTGGCAGAACTGGTTCAATGCCCAATGCCACAGGAAAGTGGGAATCACTTTCCTCTTCCTCTCACTAACCACATTTTTATAGTAATATGAGACTAACAGCTGCCAAATGCCTAGCACTGGTATAGGACATTTCATCACCACAGAAAGATCAGACTTTAGAAGTCTCTCTGATTTTAACAATCACTAGACTGTTTTTGCTCCAGGCAAAACAAAGAATTATAAATTCCTGATATATCTTCAGGATCGCATGGACTTTAAACAGATGCAAATGAGCTCCACACTACCTCAGTCTGAACCCAGCTTAGGATAGACCCAAACAAGAGAGTTTGGGACCAACATGATACATATGTCCCTCAAGTAATTAAACAAATAGTACATAGAAGTATGCTTTGAAAGTTACAAATGCTACATATAAATAAAATATCTCTTAAGTACTTACCTTTTCTTAGTTGTGAGAATGTCTTAGGATGGCTGCATTTTCAGAATTGTGCTCTATAGCTTGGTGTGATAAATGCAGGAAATTTGGAAACTGATCAGAGATGACACACAAAGGTGATGAGAGGGTTGTAAAATAAATGACTGTGCAGAAAGACAAGGAAGTCATTCATCGTGAAAGAACATTTTATAATTATCTTCAAGAATAAGCATGCATGTTATAGAGAGAATTATGTGCAGCTACTTTGAAAGATGGTATGTGCAGGGTGGAATAATTAAACTAAATTAATAGCATGAAACCAATTTCCTGACAAGAGTGGTTATGCTGGAACAAGCCCTACAGGAAGCCTGAGAAATCTGTGGAAGTATTTCAAAGTAGAAAAAAAGTTTCATGCAAAACAGTTGACGGTCTCAACTCCTGAGAGCACTCAGATGTAGTTGAGGGTTTATGTTTTACATGTTTTGTGTACTGGTCCCCATCTGTGTGAACCACTCACTGAGAACTGTCCTGGGCTTCTTTAGATCTCTTGCACAAAGGAGCTCTTCTTCCCTCCTAAACCATACCTCTGACCCTTAATATAGTTATTTACTGCTCCATGCTTTCCCACTGCTGAACATTTACCGAAAATTTTCAGCCACTTTTGCTGTTTTCTTTTATCCATTTGTGTCTTTGCCTTTGTTTATTTGTCTGTTTTTGTTTTTTCCCAAAACAAGGTTTCTCTGTGTAGTCCTATCTGTCCTGGAACCAGGCTGGCCTCAAACTCAGAGATCCTCCTGCCACTGCCCCCTAAGTGCTAAGATCTAAGGCTTGTGCCACCACACCCAGCATCTTTTTCTTTAGCATCATTTTAATGTGGTCTTAGAAAAGAAACAAGTATGTTTTGTTGATCTATTGTCTTTAAATTACTCTTATGGTAAGAACTCAAAATATCAAGAAAATAAAGCAATAAAGACTAGGTAAAAAGAATTAAAGCAAGGTGAATGTCAGCTAGCTGTTATCATTGGATAGTAAGGGCTGGACAGAGGGCTCTAGAAACCCATAGTATACTCCTGTCTTAGTTATTTTTCTGTTGCTGTAATACAACATGATAGCCAAAGAAACTGGTAGAGAAAAGTGTTTAGTTTCACTATAGCTTCAAAGGGATAGAATCTATGATGGCAAAGCATAGACTTTGCAGCAAAAACATCTGAGAGCTTACAGCTTGGTCTACAACCACCAGGCAGAGACATTGGGGATAGCAGAGGCCCTTGGAACCTCAAGCAGACGCCCAGTGACACACCTCTTCCAACAAGGCTGTACCTCTTAATTCTTCCCAACAAGTTCCATTGACCAGGGACTAAGTATTCAAATATATGAGCCTATGAGGTCATGCTCATTAAAATCATCACAACCCCCACGTCTTCAGTGTACCAATGCCACTTCGACCAGTGTCTTTGCAGACTAATCCCCTGAGTTCTGGCAGAGACCCAGGCTGCACATGTTTGCAACTGTGACATTTTTCTAGCCAAGAAATTTGGATCTTTTGTTTGTTTTTTTTTCTACTTTTGGGTTGATTTCGGACCTTTGGAAGTATTTTGATGATAATTTAACAAATATTTAATAATGTACATAAAGACCCAATCTTGCTTTAATTCATCTTTTACTCTGTTATAGAAAAGTAATCTGTATATTTAAAAATGTATTGGAGTATAGAGGCTCATGCTGTTAATAGCAGCACTCAGGAGGCAGAGGTAGGCAGATCTCTAGGAAAACCTGAAAAGAAGGACCCTCTCTCAAAAAACTAAAACCCCAAATGTTTAATTAAAATTAAAATATAAGTGGAGAAGTATTTGTGGATGAGAACGGCAGGGCAGAAAGTTAAATGACGGAGGTGGCTGATGGCATTGGGAAGGCAGTGGTCACACACAAAGAGAACATACCAGGAGTGGCCAACAGTCTGTGCCAAAGGGGAACACTGTTGTTTCAAGATGTCTGCTTAAAACCTGTGTCAGTAGCAACCATAACACTGGACAGATCTATCCAAATTGAAAGACATAAAAATTGGCCTTGTGAAGAGCATTATTAGTAAAACACACAGTTTCACTCTATTCCTGAGCAGAAATCCATAATCTTTGGACCTCTAGTTTTTCATTTGGACACTATAAAGTTGGTTTTTGTTTTAAAATTTTAGTGCTTGAGCCAAAAATTCTAGCTTCTGGACTATCTCCTCACAGTTTTCCTATTTGTACCACATCCTGTCTGAAACCATTGAATCTGGTTTTTAGTCCTGATTTAGAATTCTGCAAAACTTGTTACGGACTCCACCCTAGACACAGTGTTTCTTTCCTGCATATATTTATGGTTGAACTGAAGTTCATGTTAAACCTAGCAACACATAAATCTAGAGGGAAAAAACAAGCCAACAGAAAAAAAAAAAAAACAACAAAACAAAACCAAACCCCAAAGGCTACAGGTCATTGATGGTAGAAGAAATTATCCCTAACTAGAAATATCCAGTTACTATCAGATCTGTAGGAATGATTAGTTGTATTTTTCAAGGGTTTTCTAAAGTAGGTTAGGTTTGGGAGAGTGTTGCTGTTTTGTTTGGGGTTTTGGCTTTTTTCTTGATTGAAATAAATCATCTAGCCTTCGTGATAATCATAGCCTCTCAAACTGAGGAAGCCAGGTTCCTGATACTATAATGTATTACAGAGTCATCTATCATATAATTTTGACCAATATAAATTTGCTTTCCTTCATAATTGAAAAGAACATCTTAAAATTGCAGGGCTTTTTGAAATGGTCAAAAATTATTTGTTCTCTTTTTTCAACTATCAGAATTATCAAAATCTTTACCAAAGCAATGGGGACTGTGGTGGTGTAAAGTGGGTGCTTCCTGACCTTTGACCTTATGACGGTCTAGAAAACTGAGCCTATATTGCTGAGAGTGGTACTGCACACGTTTAATTCTAGCACTTAGGAGGCAGGCGTGGATGGGTCTCTGAGTTCGAGGCCATTCTGGTCTACAGAGTACAGAGTGAGTTCCAGGACAGCCAGGGCTACATAAAAAAAAAAAACCTGTCTCCGAAAAACAGACAAACAAAACTGAGAGTGTTTCCATGGTTGTCTGGGATACGCTTCCAAAGCTACAGTGATTCTGAAGCAACATGCCAGGGAGTTAGAAGACTCCACTGTTTGTGCCTATTATTTCAGCACTGTAGATACCCCAGTAAGGATGTTTTGGGGCTATATAGGGGGCAGTTTCTGTCCGGACAGCAACACACTCTCTCTCTCTCTCTCTCTCTCTCTCTCTCTCTCTCTCTCTCTCCCTCCCTCCCTCCCTCCCTCCCTCCCTCTCTGTCTCTCTCTCTCTCTCTCTCTCTCTCTCTCGCAGTATGTTTTTTATTTTATTAAAAAAATTTCCCCATTCTCACCATTGTTCCCTCTTCTGCCCCTTCTCCCAGTCTCCCCCGTCCCCTGCCCCCCTCCCCTTTTACTCCCCAGAAAAGGCAAGGAATTCCATGACCAGTCAGTTCAGTCTGGCATATCCAGTTGAAGAAGGATAAAGTCCCTCTCCCAAGGATCAAGGCTAAGAAAGGTATTTTCCCACTAGGCATGGGCTTTGAGAAGCCAGTTTATGGACCCAGGATAGATTCTGGTCTGAATGCAAGAGGCTCCAGAAACTACCCATGCTTTTCGACTGTCATCTATATTCAGAGGGTCCAGATCCCTTCCAGGAAGGTTTGTCAGCTGTTATTTCAGAGTCTGTGAGCTTCCAACAGCACAGGACAGTCTACTCCATGGGTCTCCCCATCGTGATCCAGATCCCTTCACTCATGCAATCTCTCCTCCCTCTCTTCAGCTCAGCTGGGTGTTTAGCTGTGGATCTCTGCATCTGGTTCCATCAGTGGCTGGATGAAGGGTCTATAATGACAATTAGGGTGGTCATTTATATGATAATAGGGAAAGGCCAGCTTAGGCTCCCTCTCCACTGTAGCTTGGAGTCCTAGCTGGGTTTATCTTTTGGATTCTTGGATGTTCCCTAGTACCAGGTTTCTCTCTAATCCTACAATGGCTCCCTCTATCAGGATATCCACTTCGTTTCTCTCCTTCTCTGTTGCCCCCTCTTCCCAGCATTCTTAGTTTGGTTGCCCCCTAACCCTCCCATATTTCCTGCCTGGGCTCCAGGCCAATCAGCATTTATTAAAACAGTTCAAGTGACAAATCTTTACAGTGCATAAGAGGATTATTCCACAGCACGAATACAGTACAACCTATTTCAAAAGTTACCAAAAAGCCCTTACAATCACCTTCCTCATCAACCCACGTAGCTTTTACAAACCCTGCTTATCCTTCCATTTACCCAAGAAAATACTTCCATTCAAACTATGCTAAACATGGGCACTTACATTTTGTATTGCATTAGTACAGTTTAAAAGAAAATTAAAAATAAAATGGAATTCTATGATTTCACATGATGATAATACTGTTGCATTACACATTTATGATTTTAGAGGCATATCCACCATGAGGTATTGGCTGACCTTTGAGTCTTTATTTACTGGTCCTGGCAAACATTAGTTCTCACAGTGTTGTCACTCATGTGATTTGAGTAGCAGATCTAGTCAAAAGCCAGCTAAGGCATTGCAAGCCTAAGGGGAAATGTGCAGAGTGTGCAGACATCACTAAGATCCCTCAGCTTTTCTACTCATGGCCTTCTGCTGACTTAGATTTTAAGGAATGAGGAGAGCAATGCTAGTTTAGGACTGTGCTGAGCAAACCATCAAAACCATTCATGATGACAGAATGAAAGAACAGGAATAATGGCAATGTAAGCAAACAGGAGAGGTGCGATGGTTAAATAAATAAATAAATAAATAAAATACATCTTTTCTTTTTACAAAATTAATTTTTTATTTAAGAAATATTTAAAATTCATTTTGCATATCAACCACAGATTTCCCTCTCATCCTCCCCCCCCCTTTCCAGTCTTTCCCCCTTACCGGCCCCTAAAGCTTTCTCTACAAAGATAAGGCTTCCCACTGGGAGTCAGCAGAGCCTAGTATATCAGTTGAGCCAGGACCAAACCCCCTCCCCCGCATCAAAGCTGAGCAAGGCATCCCACCATAGGTAATGAGCTCCAAAAAGCCAGTTCATGCACCAGGGATAAATCCTGATCCCACTGCCAGGGGCCCCTCAAACAAACCAGCTGTCTCCTGTTTGCAGAGGGCCTAGCAAGCTCCATAGCTGTTGGTCTCAGAATTAATTTTATAATAAGACAATATACAATCATGAAATCTCTAGAAAATAAATTCAGGAAAGACTATGGTAATGAAATTGTTTGATTTATTCAAAGGCTTTTTTCTAACAAACATGAAACACAGGTTTATAATTCTAATGAAATGGAATGATGGCAGGAATGTATTGAGTTGTAGGGGTCATGTTCAGTGCCAAGTTCTTTTCTGATTCTTTCAAACTCCTGAACACACTGAGAACAATCCTATGAAGTGGGTAGGTTCCTTTTTATCACTAAGTAGGTTTAAGTGCACAGTGTCAGGATACAAGGCAAGATGGGGAAGCTTGGCTACCCCCTTGCAAGTATTACTCTCTTGATCACAGTGCCTTAGGCTCAACACTGACAAACAAAACAAACAAAAACAAATAAACAAACAGGCTCTAAGCTATTTGTAAGAATTCAGACAGATTTGGAAAGTAGCTGAGTGGTTCAAGACGGGAACTGACCCCTAACTGCCCTATAGAGGGAGCTTGGAAGCCAAGACTGGGCCTGGAGATGGGAAAGCAATGGAAAGAAACAACAGTGCATTTGCTGTGCCCTGGTCCCCCAAAAAAGATCACCATAGATGAGAACTCACCGAGATGCAAAAGCAAAGTTTATTGAAAATTACAAGTGTGACAAGGACCTCAGTCCAGCACACAGGTGTGACAGTGTCAGGAGAAGGTGTCACTCCTTTGCAAGCTGGGTTTTTAAGGGCAAAAATCACAAGGTGATACATCAATTGGGGTCTTTTAGTACGGATATAATTCTGATTAGCTCATCTTTTGGGAGATTCTTGGACTTCCTTTGTTATCTTAGCCAACTGTTTGTCAAACTCTTTCTTTGACTACCTCCTGGGTTGGATCTTTCTAGGCTATCTCTGGTCCTGAGACATAATAAACTGTTATCAGTTCCTATGATACCTCCCCTGTTTGACCTTTGTTCCTATGCAGACCTCAGGCTTGTCTCTGGGAACTGAGACTGAGAACTTTTGCTCAAAAAATGGAGGTGCTTCTTTGGTTCTTCACATTAAAAACTGCAATGAGACCTCAGGGAGAAAATGAGTTTCCCTTTCA
Organism: Sigmodon hispidus; assembly: GCA_004025045.1. Classification (NCBI taxonomy): domain Eukaryota; kingdom Metazoa; phylum Chordata; class Mammalia; order Rodentia; family Cricetidae; genus Sigmodon; species Sigmodon hispidus. Next base: position 78,916 of record PVIH01000127.1, read on the forward strand.
AACCCAGGGAAGAGCTTCATTAGAGGAATATTCATCAGAGGAATAGCTTAAATTTAAGAGTAATAAAAATAAAGAGTGATAAAAATTAAAGCTGCAGTGAAAGAGATGGTGGGCAGTACCCAGTGGAATTCTATGAACAAACAAAAACTTCTGTCTTTTACAAGTTTGGGGGACTGGTGGGAAGTTTTACACAACACATCTCCACCTGGGAGATTTTACATTGCAAAGGTCATGAAGGATACTGATACTTGTTAGGATCTTAAATTAGGAGTTGTACATTTACAACTCAGAACAGCTTCTTAATTCTTTGCTTCAGAGAGAGAGAGAGAGACAGAGACAGAGACAGAGACAGAGAGAGAGTACTCCAAGGGATTGTGGCCCAATTCCTTAAGACTGTGAGAGCTGCCCTCTTAAAGAGTGACTGAGGTCTTAAAGGGGCAGGTTAGGTATGATCGCTCTAGTGCGGTGGAGCAAGACAGTACAGAGGTTCCTTGTATTCTTGTTGAGGCCAGTTCCAGGTTTAACTAGAATTTGATCCCCTTGATGGAGAGAATTCCTTGGAAAATTACCCAATTTCATTCCAGAAACCAAAGGTCAAGATGTCCTAGCTAAATTATCTTAGCCTTTGTTAAAATTGCCTTTTCATTCAGACTCTGCCCACCTCCCCCAAAATCTGGCTAACTGCTTATCTTAGCTTTTGATAATACTGCTTGCAGCAAGGTGTTTATTCCTCTCGAAGCCCTACCTGCCAAGCAAAATGCTAGGACACAGTTTATGCCTTTAACACTCAGAGGGCCACATTGTGATCCTCCACATTGTGGAGGGCCACCCTGATCACTTGGGTGTGCTCTGAAATAAAGATTTCTAACTGGCTATACATTGCCTCATCTCTGGAGAGCTCCTTTTAACACCAGAAGTTAAATAAACTCATTTTATCAGTTCAGCATGAAACTGACCAAAGCCCTGTGGTTCCCAAATTTTGTCCTCCACTGAAATTGCTAGGGAGATCGTAAGATTCCGAGCCTTCTTCCTGTAGCCCAGCTAGTTGCAAACTTGCTGTGTAACTGAGAATGATCTTGAACTTCTGGTCTTCCTGCCTCTCCCTCTTGAGGGCTGAGATTACAAGTACAAACTGTAATGACTGGTTTAAGTTGTGCTAGGCTGCAAGGGAACTAAGCCTCAGCCATGCTAGACAAGCACTCTGCCAGCTGGGCTACAACCCCAGCCTAAGTTGGCACAATTTTAAGGCTCTTTAGGTGCTTATAGTTGCAGCAAGTTTGTGATGCCCTGGCAATGCTGATTTGGGGTACTGTCTTGAAGATTACCCTGGAGTCAGAAGCCTTCCCAGGACTTCTTCTCACTGTAGCTCTGAAGCAGGACATTTACCTACAGGTTCTGACTACTCCATGATTTAAAACAGTTTCCCCTTCTATTTTGAGGGCTAAAGTTAAGTTTTAAATTTTAATTACTGAGCTGAAGAGATCTATAAAACAAAAATGCCCTCTAATTTGTAAGCTCTGCTTACCCAAGGGCAGATGACTTCCTAGAATGCCGGGGCTGTTTGTTCATGTAAGGTAACAGGCCATGTGGTTTCGCTCCTGTAAACAAGCTTGGTTGACCAACTGCAAAGGAAGTGCTTGACCACATTAAGGCTGGAGATATGTATATGGAGGAAGGAAGTACATCAGAATATATGTTTGCCCCATTAGACAAAAGAAGTGCACAGCATTGTAGGTTTTTGTCTTTATATGCACCTGACTAACAGAATTTGCAGCCATTCTCTGGGATTGTGGGTATGGACCTGGCCTATGTCCATCATCTTTGCTGGTACTTAATAAAGCTTGCTTCAAATTTGGCTCAAAAATTGTGGTAGTGGTCTTATTTTCACTGGATGTGTTAAACGTTTCTTTCCCCTTCAAGTACTACTTCATTCAGGGTTGGTCATCAGGATAGGCCGGTGTGAACAGAGCGATGATATAACAGCCTTTTGGTAGTACACTAGGGCAATTCCAGTTAAGCACGAGAAAGTGAGAGAAACGGAAGTTATTTTCGTGCTACTAGACCATCGAATAGAGAATGTGTGCCCAAAACATCAGCTTTGAAGCCTCATCATCCCATTGCCTATCTATCATGATCAAATTAGTCACTCTCCTGCCTCCTCTTTTGCTGTGACTTATCTTAGTGTGTCTTAAGTAAAAGCACCCATGGAAAGCAGTTTTTCTTTTTACTCCATTTTGTACAAGGTAAGAATTGAAAAGGACTTTACCAGTCACCTGGGCAAACTTCTTCTCTTCACAACTCAGAGGAGGAAGCTGTGTTCACCTGGCAAAGCAACTGAGGACTCTAAAGGCTCACACTGCTGGAGCCTGGTGCCTCTGGGAAGCCAGGAGAGAGGCGGTGAAGGACCCAAGGGCCTTGACAGTGGCTGTCACTCAGGGGAGGGGTTTATCATTCTGACACCAACATGTTTGGCTCCTCTAGGGACTTGATGGATTAGCTTTAGTATGATATGACTATTAACAAATTAAAAGCACCAGTTGCTGATGCCGCAACCAGAGCAAGCCTCTCAGACCCTAACAGCCAGGTTTAGTCTTCCTTGGCAAGGTGATGATCTGCCAGAAAACTCTCTACTCCTTTTCTCTCCCAGCCCAATCAAACAAAACAAAACAAAACAAAACAAAGACAATGTACCTGCAGCTCTGAAGAAACCATATTGTGTGTGGTGTCAGTTGAGCATAGCAAAGATGAGCTAAGGAGCCAGTCACATAGGTGTGGTTTGGGAGGGGTCAATACAGACCTCCCTGAACACTGTATATCCCAAGGAACAACAGCTTACTCAGACCCTCAGGTCTTCAGTCCAGATACCCCTAATCCTATTGCTCAAGCAGGCTTGGTGAGAGGGACAGAGCCTCTGGACCGAGTCTAGAACCCATATTTTGCAAAGCTAATGTGGTGCAGTGCAATAGAAAACACCATACTGTTCCTCCAATCATGCACTGAGTCTTTCTATGGACCCAATAGTGTGATGTCAGAGTTGTAACCACCAGGGGACCAGTCACATGAACCAGCTCTATCTACTTTTTGTGTTCAGAATTTCACCTCTGATCAGTTTAGAAAGCTCTTATAAAGAGCTATTTACTGCATGGAGTCTTTCTCTCTCCCAACAGCCAGCTTCCAAATCATGACTCGGGGACTTCTTATTAATTATGAAAGCTTAGCTTATAGCTTTGGTTTGTTTCTAGCTGGTTCTTATAACTTAACCAATTTCTATTAATCTATGGCCTGCCAGATGGCTCATCACTATTACTTCTCCACCTGCATTCCTGTGTGTCCTGATTCCTCTGTGTCCAGTTGGCAAGTCTATCCTTCTTTTTCCCAGCATTCTCTATGCCTGAAAATCCTGCCTAGCTATTGGCCATTTAGCTCTTTATTAAACCAACCAGAGTGACACATCTTCACAGTGCTCAAAAAGGTTATTACCCAGCAGTCTACAGTGATAGGTGATCTTGTTCATTCTGGATGTGGAAGTCATGTGGGTGCACCAGTTATCAGCCTAGTTCCCACTAGCAGAGGGTTGGGAGTTATTTACTTAACTATTCTGTAGTAAAGATATTCTAAATATATCCCCCACCCCAAGCATCAGACTCTTGAAATGACATAGCCCAAGAAATTGGAATTTCCCCAAGGAGGAAAAGAAAAAGGCTGGGAGCTTTGTGCCGTCCAGGGGCAGAGCTTGTCTCCAGGAAAGAGATTTCACGTAGAGATTTCTGAAAAGTCAGACCAGACCACCTTGAGGAGATACTGGATCCAAGACACTGGTGACAGATGGGACCACATGTTGATCACGGTTGCTTAGCTATGCACAATTCCTTTCCTCTATTTATACCTCCTACCCCCATCAAGTTAGGATACCTTAGATAGCTGGAGATGCCATTCAAGTTCTTTGCACCTTTTCTCGATGTGTTTACAATGAATTGTCTTTCTTTTTTTTTTCATTATTACTTGTTTTTAATTGGACTATTAGGACTATTGTGAAAAGTGCAGCCTGTCAGGAATGCTGGGCCCAGGTTCTGACCATAACAACCTTAGAAACAGTTTGTTTCTAAATCAGAGGTTTCATCCTCTTGTTCTGAGGCTGAGATACTTACAGAGAAAATGGCATCACATGCTGCATACTGCTTGTTTTTTCCTGATATAATGGACAACACTTTTTTCCCTTTCTTTTCTCTTCTTTTTTTTTTGCCAAAAAAAGAAGAAAAAAGAAAAAGGCAAAAACCCATGGGCTGGAAGAAGATGTGCCTGCACTGAGGCAATATCCAGTGGCTGTCTAGGGAACATGCTTGGTTGTCAGTAGTTGAAATCACTGAATGCCTTTTCCTCTCAAGAGTGCTCACTATTTTTTCACATTTTAACACAAACTAGGGTTATCTGGGAAAAGGAATCTTAACTGAGAAAATGCCTGTGTAGACTTGGCATGTAGGAAAGTCTGTAACTTTTTGTTTGTTTTTAAATTAATGATTTATGTAGGAGGGCCTAGCTCACTGTGGGTGGTGCCAACCTGGGCTGGTGGACATGGGTTCTATAAGAATGCAAGATGAGCAAGCCATGGCGAGCAAGCCAGTAATCAGCACTCCTCCATGGCTTCTGGGTCAGTTTCTGCCTCCAGGTTCCAGCCTTGAGCCCTGACTGACTGAAAGCTCTAAGATGAAATCAACCCTTTTCCCCCAAATTGCTTTTAGACATGGTGTTTTATCACAGCAATGGAAGCCTTAAGACACTAAGTACCTTGGCTCAAGAAAGACTCCTAGTAAAGCAGAAGTGACCAGACCTAGACTCCGCATTTTCCTCAAGACAAATATATCCTCCACCTCTGTCTTTACCACGAGATAGGTGGTAAGTCCCCACCTTCTTGAGCAGCCAGTAATTTGGTGTCTACTACCTTTCTTCATTTGATCAGGGGGAGCTGAAAGCTTCAAAAGGTCCCCAGTTTGTTATTCAGAAAATCTTCCTGTCTGTTAAGGAACCCTTGCTCCCTGTCCCTCAGAAAGAAAACTGAGGTTGATTTGTAAGTCTCTGGAAATCTGTCCCAAGTTGAGGACTTGCTCCCTGGCTGTAGTAGGGAACTGGTGTGAATGATCACAGGCTGGCAAGAGAAACAGCTGGTGTTGTTCCTGCTCTCTACTGGCTCTTCTATGCAGTGGAAATTAAGCAAAGAGAAGCAAAGAACTTTTTTTTAAATGAGGGACTGAGACAGGGTAAATGGTCTATTTATTGGTTACAGAATGCCAGAGTTGGTTTCCAGCACCCACATCAAGCAGTTCACAGCACCAGTTTCCAGGAGATTCAATATCCTCCAGCCTTTGAGGGCACCTGCATGCACATGGTGCACATAAATTCACACAAGCACTTATACACATACACATAAATAAAGATAAACTAAAAAAAAAAAAAACTTGAAATGAGGGGTGGGAGGTTTTCTTCTAGGACCCTGCATGTTTGGGGTGTTTAAGAGAGCACAAGTTGCTCACCCCTGATGGCACACCTCCTCCAACAAGGTCACACACTTCCTAATTTTTCCCAAATATACTTCCACTACCTGGAGACCAGGTATTCAAAGACATGAACCTTTGGTGTCCATTCTCATTCAAACCATCATACCTTCTGAAGTGTTGTTTTGTTTTAGATTTATTTATCTTATGTGTGGATGGGTCTTACCGGCATGTATGTGTAGCAAGCTCTCACAGATATAGTTGGGCTTTCTTTGTGGGACTGAGAGCTCCCCAATAATGACACTGAGACTGAATATTAATTATGAAAGCTTGGCATTTAGCTTAGAGTTTTTCCTCTACTAGCTCTTATAAGTTAATTAATCTGCTTTTATTAATCTACATTTTGCCACATGACTCAGTACCTCTCTGAACCCTATGGCAGATCTGTTCAGTGTCTCTCTGCTATCTCTGTCTTTCTTCTTCCCAGCATTCCTCTCTCTCCTCAGACATCCTGCCTATTCTTTCCTGCCCAGCTATTGGCTGTTCAGCTTTTTATTAAACCAATCACAATGACACATTGCAAACAAATATCCCACAACATGTATGTATGTGCAGCACATGTGTGCTGGTGCCCAAGGAGGCCAGAAGAAGGAGTTGGATCTCCTGAATCTGGAGCTACAGACAGTGGTGGTTTCCATGTGGGCACTGGGGACCTAAGTATTCTGTAAGTAGCAAGTCCTCTGAACTGCAGAGTCATCACTTCATTGCCAACCTCCTTACACGCATCTATTCCAACACATTTCTTTCTAAGCCAGAATCTTTCTTTTGCTATTCTCTCTGACTGCAGTAAATTTATAGAGGGGTAGGAAGTACCCTTTAGAAAGAGGAAACTTTGCCTCTATTACATACAAATAGAAATTGCACAGCTGGAGATTCTTTGTTCATGTTTGTTTAGTTATATGATGTCCTATCCTAGAATTCACTTAGAAATGCAATAATTGACACAACAAAAATATTCATTAATTAAGGAGTTTAATTTTTTTCCCTTGAAATTTGGGGGAGACAAAGGGTTAGAGATTCTAATCAACAGCAGCTTCAGAGAAAAAATTTAAATAGAAGACAAGAAAGACCCAAGGGAAAATAACAGAAATGAAAGTGGCTTTCTAGTGAGGATATCTATGGATACTTGAGAACAGTAGTATCTGTGATCAAGAGGGACTTGGAGAACTATCTGTACTAATGACACTAGAGAGAAAGTTCATCCCCATAAATTACTAAGATAATTAAAGGAACAGACATTAACCAAAAGGATCAATCATGATTTGGGAACTATGAGTTCTACAGAAAAGAGCTGTAGAAGAAAACTAGGTAAAACTACTTATCAAAGTAGAAGTCATGTGGGCAAAAAATGTAGGGACAATGTTTCCCATAGACTGAGGAAGGGTTCCCCGCCCAGATTGAAGGGTTGTCAGGTACTGATAACAATACCATCATAGGTCAGACCACATAGATTTTAGAAGATCAAAAACAAGAGAGAAAGTAGCCTGAGAACCCTGAGGTGTGGTGGATGAGGATGCTTTCCTATTTACTTGCACAGCTTGGAATTGTCCTGGATAACATCACAATCAGAAGACTTGTTTTTCCGAGAAACCAAGGATGATGTTGTGCTAAAAGGAAGCAATAACAGGAAAGCCAGGCCCTAATAATTTTTTCTAAGTTCTTTTTTCCTCCCAACACACAGAATTAAACCTCAGGCCTTGAATATTTTAGATAAGTGCTCTATCATTTTCTGTATGCTTAAATTCCAGTTGACAGCATTTGTGTTACACAGAAAGGGAATTGCAATCCTAATATGACTTTATAAAATTATTTATGCTCTGTGTCACAAGCAAAATATCAGTAACATAAAGTCAAGAATTTTGTTCTTATTGTTCTATATGTCATTCTAAGCACCCAGAAAAATATCATGATATGGGCTGGGTCATATGTATGTATGAATGGCCATGCAGCCCTGTTGACGTATTCTCAATCCCTGTGTAGATGTGACTGGAAGAGCACTGAAAGGGGCCGTGTGTATAGTACAGGGCAGAGGTGGCCCTTTCAGAGTCAGAGCATAGTGGAGATTAGGACCTGACAGGAGTATGGCTGTGGAAGGTCACTTTCCTTTCAACTCACAACTGGGGCAAGGATCAAAGAAAAAGGTGAGTCAGGAAGAAGAGGGAATTTAGGAATGAGCAAGTATTTCCTGAAACCATTCTTCTTTGCGGTCCAGATTGTTATCTCAACCTGAGATTTAGAACTGGAATGCTGAACACCAGTCTCTGCCTCTCAGACTGAAGTTCAAAGCCAAATCTCACTGTGGTTTCATTGCGGTTTATTCTTTTTTTTTTAAATTTAATTTTACTGTTTTATTTATGTGAGTGTTTTGATTGCATGTATGTCTATGTACCAGCAGGGCACACGGTGCTCTCAGAAACTCTGTCCCTCAAAACAGTTTGATGAGACAAGTTTCTTCTCTGGCACCAGGTTTTAGCTTTTCACTTCTCCAGTGTGACAGTTCTGGAAAATACCATTTTCTAGGGGATCAGTCAGATATGGAAGGAGGACACAGGTGTCTCTTTCTATATCTTCTCCTGCTCATAAGCTCACATTATCTGTGCTTCTTCTAACAGTCTTGTCTTCTTCCCTTTCCTCTTGGTTCACAGATAGTGATTTTTCTATCTTTCTTCCTATCTCAGTGACTAAGGTTCTTTGCCGTTTCTTTACCTCTCATTATATAGCTGGTACTGGTTCTCTCTCTTTTTAATTATCCCTCTCCCTTTCTCTCCTTCTTCCTTCCCTCTCTATGCCCACTCTTCTTCCTCTTTCTCTGCAGTCTAATCCCGCCTTCTCTTCCACTCATGCACTTACATACACAGTTCTTTGAAGGAGATGCAATCTTATAGCACAAATCCCAATTGGTCCTAACAAAAACCTAGAGCCAGATATTGGGGTAAATGCTAAAAGATCAGAGAGAAAAAGGATTCAGCCACTAGAGAGACTTCTTACCTCTACAGAATCCTTAGACTGAGGAGACTCAGCTCCTGCTTCCTCCCTCTTTATATTCCTTTCTCTGCCCAACCGTATAACTTCCTATCTCAACCTTCCTAGTGCTAGGATTCAAGGTGAGTGTGCCTCCCAAGTACTGGGATCAAAGGCATGTGATGTGGCATGTCTTTCTGTAAGCTATGAATGTGTTTTATGGACATTTGTTAATAAAGAGGCTGTTTTGGCCTATGGCAAGGCAGCTTGGAGGCAGGCGAGAATCCAAACATAGATAAAGGGGAGGAAGTGTAAAGTAAAGGAGACACAATCTAGCTGCCCAAGAAGCAAGATGTAAAAGTATCATAAGACATAAATTAATAAGTTATAAGAGCTAGTTGGTAATGAGCCTGAGCCATACACCAAATAGTTTGTATTTAATATAAGCCTTTGTATGTTTACTTGGGACTAAGAAACTGCAGGCGGGTCCAGATCTTGAAGCTAAGCCAGTTGAGAAACTTCCAGTTCAGGCATGAGAACCCACGTTCTGGATTTAAAGATGTATGCCACCACTTCCTGGCCTCTACAACTAACTAGAGGCTTTTTCCTCTGATATTCAGGCAAGCTTTATTCGTTAGAGCACAAACAATTATCTTTCCTTGTCTTTCTTAAATTCTTCATCTATGCAGCCTCCAGACCCTATCCAGGTTTGTCAAAATCATACTACACATTACTATATGTTTCTGTCTGCATAATGGCTTCCACCTCATCAATGCTATTGTGAAAGTGCCTCAACACCACATTTACTGAGTTTGCTGTCTTAATAATTAAAGCTGTCTGTCAAATCCCTTTATGATGACCCCACCCTTTTCTCTACTACCTGTAGCAACACTCTAACTACTGAAGATCCAAAACCTTTGACAGCCCCTGGTTATGCCACCAGAGACCTTTAGGAGACAGGACTCTCTTCTGAGACCCACCAGCATAGTTGGCAACATAATGGTTCCCACAACACTGCTTGTTTCGGCACTGACATTTTTGAGAACCGTATACCATGGTGCTCTGGATTGCTTGGCTTGCTTTCTCCACAGCTACCCTGGATCTCTGAGGATTCTTAGTGGGAGACACCAAGCACTTCAGACTTCACATGGCTTTTGCTGTCTCTTAGTGGACCTCTGTGTTTGTCTTAGTCAATTCTATTGCTGTGAAGCGACACCATGACCACACCAACTCTTATAAGGAAAAGCATTTAATTGGGGCTGATTGACAGTCTCAGGGGCTTAGTTAATTGTCATTATGGCAGAAAGCATGGAAGCAAAGCAGGCAGATGTATTCTGAAGACACAACTCAAGAGTTCTACATCCAGATCCATAGCAATTATGAAGAAAGATGCACTATGCCTGGTTTAAGCATTTGAGACCCAAAAGCCTACCTCCAGTGACACACTTCCTTCAGTAAGGCCACATTTATTCCAACAAGGTCACACTTCCTAATCCTTATCAAGTAACCCCACTCCCTAATGACCAAGCAATCAAATCTATGGGGGCCATTTCTATTCAATCCAACACAATGCTGCTGCTTGATCTTTGTTCATGTTTTCTCAGTGACTCATGTTGAGAGACTCTTTGGTAGACAGACTGAGAGAAGGGCCATGGGATAGGGCTAATAAAGCTAATGAATTTCCAAGACAGCCCAACTTCTTCCTTACCTTTTTGACTTGAGACTAGTTGAAGGCTTTCAACTCCCACCAGCAGGGACTCTGCTGATGGATGGCTTAACAAGTTCAAGCTCTGATCAAGAACTTGTGTGTCAACCAACTATACCTCAAACTGACCAACCCTAAATTAGAGATAGAAAACTCTTTAGTTTTTCAACTTTCTGACTTCCCCCTCTCCTTTGAGGAGGGTCTTTTTCTCTGCATCTGCTGCATATGTGTGTTTCCTCTCCCCTTTCCAATAAATACTTTTCTTCAACCTCCAATGCTGTTAGCTCCTATTTGTGGTATTTGTTATTGTTCTGCTGTTCCCTGTTCTACTAGAGATTTTCATTGTCTTTTAGTTCTTCAATTGGCAAAGAAAGTGGACTGATCAAAACCCCTAAACTCCATCAATATGACAGTCTCCTTACAGACTGTGTTCTAACTCATGGTCACAGATGCAGGTACAGAGTGTTAGGAACTTTAGAGATGACTGTGTCCCTTCACATTGCAAGTGGGGACTCTGAGACTCGATGGATTTGATTGAGACCACACAGATAAATTTAGATTTCCTGACCCCCAACTTGCTGTGTTACAGACAGCCTTTGTAATGATGCATAAAAATAGAAGAAAAGTAGGAAGCTTTTGGCAGGCAAACATGCCACAGAAAACTGAGATTTACTGGGAGAGAATGAAAGATCATGTCAGAGTGGGGATATGAGAGAGGCAGGCAGGCAGACAGAAGAAGAAACAAGAGGAAAAAGAGAGGCAAGGAAGGAGAAAGAAGCAGGAGAGGAAAGAAGAGACAAGAGAGTGAGTTGTGCCTGGTGAACACTTTTAATGGGTACATATGAGGATGGAAAGGCACCTGGCAACAGGTGGTGATGTAACTGAACTGCTTCAGCCTCAGAGGCAGGATGCTGCCTCAGTAGAAACTAACAGCTTCCACATTTTCCCCATTTGCTTATATTTTGATTTCTATATGATCTTTTATTTGATCGTCTTATTTCTATCTTGTTTTGTTTGCTATTACACAAGAATTAGCTGATCTGTCGTCTTCAGTATAATCTACTAATTCCTGTAACCACCACCTGGAAGAAATGAAGACATTCTGAAGAGACACAAGTCTATTAGGTTACTGAAAAAAAAAAATGGTCTCCAAAGAAATGGATATTTCCTCAGGAATCTTTTTTTTTGGGAGAAACTGTGCCAACAACCTGAGTGGGAAATTGTCTCCCTGACAACTAACTGGTCAGACCACCAACAGGATGATTGAAACCCAGATGATGATGAGTCAGTGGTGGCTGGGACACCTCTTGACCAGGACTGCTTAGGCTCCCAGGTGACAAGCACAGGTCTCCTTTGCCTTGAGTTTGCTTTTTCCTTGCTGTGACCTGTGTAAAATGGGTCTGTCAGTGTCTCAGGGTTTCAGTTGCTGTGAAGAGGCACCATGACCACAGCAATTCGTATAAAGGAAAACATTTAATTGGAGTGCCTTGGTTACAGTTCAGAGGTTCAGTCCATTATCATCAGAGTGGGACATGGTGGTATACAGGCAGACATGGTGCTGTGGAAGTAGCTGAGAGGCCTACCTACATCTTACAGGCAACAGGAAGTCCACTCTATCACTGGGAGTACTTTGAGCATGTATCAGACCTCAAGGCCCACCTCCACAGTGACACATTTCCTCCCAAAAGGCCACACCTACTCTAACAAAGCCACACCTCTTAATTGTGGCACTCCCTATGAGGTTGTGGGAACCAGTTATATTCCAACAACCAAATCTCTTAGCAGAGAAGAGTACTTGAATTTTCTAGACTGACAGACCTATAGTATAACAATAATACCACTTGTAGGACAGGCCTCATCAATTTGGAAGATCTTTTGAGCAGATTTAAAATTTTGAACTGTTTGGGGTATCCACTATGCAACAGGAAAGGTTTAGGGGGCTCTCTTGAGCCTCTGGGGTTCTATAGAAGCACTTAAAATAGACACAATAGAGTTGAGGAGCTCTGCTCTGATTTCTAGAACCATGAAGACATTGAGTCTGACTAGTTTGGCTCCCCACCAAGGACATTTGCAGTCGATGAGAAATTTTGGGTGACTTCTAAGACAATGAGGGGGCAGAAACCAGTCTCTACCCCTGGAGCTCCTGAAGAAGAATCTCTGACCACTCCAGTTGTACATATTTTTTTCAAAAACTCATTGTAACTAATAGTCCTGGGCATACCTTTCAAAAAATGTTGAGTGTTATATGTCTGAATGCATTTTGGATCATTTGGAATGCATAAAAAAATTGCTTCTGTGTCAGAAAATTTAAATTTAAGGGGAAAAGTTGGTTTTTAGACTTTATCTTTGGCAGGCCTATCTAAAATTAATTGAAATGTTAGTTTGAGGCTTATTTCTTAAAATTATTTGGGTATGGTGCTCTCAAAGTTAATTATGGGAATTCAAGTTGAAAGATAAATTTAATTACAAATTCAGAGCAATAACCTTTAAAGATACTAAGACAGATGTTTTTATAGAGTGGTCAAAAAAAAATTCTAAACTGCCTTTGCTAGATAAACTGTAAGATTAGTTTAAATTAGTTTGAATTAATTAAAAGATTAGTTTAAATTAATTCTAGGACTCCAGAGGGATAGGTAGGCAGATCTCTGTGAGTTTGAGGCCAAACAAAATAAGGTTAGTTTGAGTATTGACCTGTTGATCCATTTAAAATGTACATATTGTCAACTGCCTAGAGGTGGTACGTGCCTTTAATTTCAACACTTGAGAGACAGAGGCATGTAGATCTCTGAGTTCAAGGACAACCTGGTTTACAGAGTAAATTCTATGACATCTAGGGCTACACAGAGAAATTGTCTCAAAAAACAAAACAAACAATATTGCTGACAATGTGATAATGATGAAATGGGCTTTTGCTGGGAAATGGTTGTTAAGGAATAATATAGTTTGTTATAATAATATATTTTTAAGATCTAAATATGTTACTAGGGTCCTCTTTCCCTGGTTCATTGATATGTCATTTTGGGGGGCAAAGGGGCTCAGAAGGAAGCTTGAGAAACATTTAGTTTGTAAATGAGAGGAGAGGTGAACAAACAGGCTTGTCATTGATGCCTGGAGGGCAGACTACCTGCAGCTTTTCCCAAGACAAAGGAAGAGAGAAAACTGGCACAAGTGATCATTTTATTCAAGCTTCAGCTTTGGAAAATGGAATAGAAACCAAATCCAGCACCCCTGTTCTTAAAATGAAATGCTGTGGGATGATCTTTCTGTGTGCTGTGAATATAAGTTGCTACCATTGCTTTTAGCTGCTATGGCGTATGGCAAGGCAGCAAACAGCCAAGAGAGATACAGAGAGGAGAAAGGCAGGGTCAGAGCAGATACTGTGAACGACCACCCAGGAAGACGAATGGAGCACAGGTAGAGCCATGAAACCCAGGAAGACGAATGGAGCACAGGTAGAGCCATGAAACCCAGGAAGACGAATGGAGCACAGGTAGAGCCATGAAACCCAGGAAGACGAATGGAGCACAGGTAGAGCCATGAAACCCAGGAAGACGAATGGAGCACAGGTAGAGCCATGAAACCCAGGAAGATGAATGGAGCACAGGTAGAGCCATGAAACATGTGGCAACATACAGATGAATAGAAATGGGTTGAGTTGAATTGTAAGAGATAGTTAAACAATGAACCTGAGCCATAGGCTAGACAGTTTGTAATGAATATAAGCTTCTGAATAATTATTTTATAAGCAGATGCAGGATGCCTGGTGGGAGAGATTTGTCCAGATAGAGATGGGCTATGTTGGACCAAGAAACTTCTGTTTACAGGAGAAGGAGGTTTTGGGGATTCTTACGGGGAAAATAGATGGGAAAATCTCATGCTTACATGAGTTCGTTGTTCTCCATGGAGAAGTTCCTTGAATGGTAGAGGTTTGTTCTGACTCCTCTGGGACATTTTCAGGCTTATCAAAATCTCGTATTATTGATGGTACTATAGGGAAGGTCTCTCCAAAAGTTAATGTTAATCCCAAAGAAGGAGAATGACCACACCAACCCAAATAATCAAGACCAAAGAAATTTATTAAAGATAAAGCAGGATTTGAGAGACTAGCATTGAAGGTGAGGCTTTTACAGCTCAGGGTTAGGGGGTTTCCAAACTGGGGCCTTGGCAGACAAAAGAGCCAGGACAGAACATCATAACAAGGTAATCTAAACGACCGACCTCCTGAAACAAAGCCAGTTGTGG